>VXAY01004937.1:1315334-1367374 GCA_013399855.1 Oxyruncus cristatus | reverse complement strand
CCCCGCGGGCCATGAGCCTGGGCCCCCGCCGGCTCCGCCAGCGCCCGTCGTGCCCCCCCGCCCTGGGCCGCCGCTCGCCCGCCGGGGCGCCCGTTGATGCTGCAGAGCCCGCCCGGCGCCACCTCCGCCACAGCCACAGCCCCCGCCATGGACAAGAGCAGCCCCTGCGGCTCCGGAGCGTCCGGACCCTCGGCCGGCAGCAAAGGGCAGCAGCCGCGGTCCGCCTCGGCCGGGCCCGCCGCGGGGGAGTCTAAGCCCAAAGGCGGTGAGAGCCGGGAAGGGACTCCGGGGAGAGGGATGGAAGAGGAGGGAGGGGGTAACCGCGGGGCAGCGGGGACCCACGGCCTGTGCCGCGGTTGGTTTTGTGGTAAAGCTGAACTTCGCCTTGTCGGGTTGTTTGTCTCTCAGCTGGGTTTTTAATAGGCGGCGTTTCAGGTCACTCCTTGTTTTTGATTTCTTTTTCCTTCCTCTTCCGGCTCTGCTCGCAGTTCGCAGAGCTGGGATTTCCACTCTCCTCTTCCTTTAAGGATTAGTACTTTATCTTCGTTACTATTGGAGTAATCAGCTTTAGAGCTAAAGCTCTGGTTCTATAGTAAGAACATACGTTTGCCAGTGCCTGTGAAGAAACCCTTAACTTTGTTCCGTACTCAGCGTGTTGTTACATCTCACTAAGGGTCTGATATCCTACACAGCATTCCCCTCACCCCGGTGTTAGGGACCTGCTTTGGGGGAGCTCAGAGTTAGATGTGTGTCGTTTGCTCACCTGGCATTCAAGCCAAAGTGTCACGGCTGTCATTGCAAACAGCTGGTTCTGCTGACAGAGCAGTTCTCCAGGAGCCAGGACGGTTCCTGTCATCTTTCCACGGTAAGACCGAAGCCCACTCTGGTTCTCTAAACATGTTGGGGAGCAGAGCGTTCCTGGCAACCTTGCATTTTTTTTTTTCCCCTAAACTAGAAATGGTGCAGTAGTGATTTAAATTAGTGTGTTTAATCCTAAAACTATGTGAGAGGGTGTCAACAGGTTCCTACAACACCATTGCTGTACTAATTTCCTTCCTGAGTGGTTTGTTTCAGCTGTATTACTTTGGGTCTCTGAGAAAGCAGCAGTGTACCCCAGAAGGGTAACAAAATGAGTATCTTGAAGGTGTTTGACTTCTTTTTGGACCTCCTAAATGTGCTTGTGTCGTGGGTAACTGAGTATTACCTGCTCTTCACCTCTATTAATTGATCTTCCACAGGATTGACGGAAGTGGGACATGGGAAGTGACTCACCCGCAGCTCCCCAGGTTGTGGCGTAACTGTGCAATTACAGTGAAATTTTAACTTCAAATTCAAACATGTAGAAGTCTTTTCAGGGAGAACTTTTTCTGTCCCTGTCTTGCCAGGAGACACCTCCTCACTACAGCTTCTTTTGTAGTGATGTGTGGTGCTGTATGGAGGGTTGTTCACAGAATACAAACATCCTTCAGGAAGGAGTTAAGATGGCCTGTGCTGTGGCTGGTGTGCCTTTACGTAGAATATAAGGTATCTGTACTGAGGAAGGAAGTAAAAGGCCTGTCTTTCCAGCCCAGAATAAAAATTTTAAGTGATTTTTGTGGAATGTCATGTTTTACAGGCTTGAAACAATGCCACTGGTAGAAAAGGAGCAGTGAGGAGAGGAATCCTGATGACCACACTCTTCTACTCCAATACTTCTAATTTTCAAACTTTTTAGGACCTCTTTTTTTAATGTAACAGAGGAAGATTTTGTCCAGGTGTAATTCTACCTCTGTGATACTTGTTTCTTAACTACAATGGAGGGCAAAGGCGGTGAGTTGCTTCCTTTATGATGCATCGAAGAGGCCTGGCAGGATTAGAATCTCTTTTCATAGGAGTGGATGTTTAGGAATATCTTAACTGGAGGGTACTGAAAACTGAAATGAGGAGATTCCTTTAGTCACATTAGGGCAAACAACTACACAGGATGCAGCTGTGTTAATTGTGTGTTTTGGTTGCTGTTGCACGTAGGACACTGGCACATCACCATATGGGATTTTTTTCCTTGAGTTCCTTATCACTGGACATGTAGCTGATGTGGCCCACCCAGTTTCTCTCCCCTTTTCAGGAAAGGTGTAGGATGTATTCTGAAAATCTTGTTTCTCCTCTGAAGTGGAAAGTATTCTTATGGACCACAGACCTTCCCCAGGTGGTCACTGGGCTGAGTTCACTCAAGCTCTTGCCATTTGATGCTTTCCAGAGTTACCTGCTGTAACTGTTCATCTGAGGAAATGGACACTCAGGAAACCTTGTGGCAGCTTCTTCTTCTGTTTCTCTTGCAGCACAGCTGGAAGTGGGCTAAATAGAATATTGTGTTCTCTTCTACTTGTGGAAGTTGGATTCCACTTATCTTTCAAACTTGGCCCTAGAGACTAAATTAAACTCTCAAGTTTCCAACAGAAAAGTTTCTTTGGGTTATATATTCCAACAGGAATCACATTCCATTAGGATGGAATAAAGTAGGTAGGGGAAAATAGGCTTGTTGGGTTTCTCTGCAGTCCTGGAGAACATTAGTTCTCACAGAAGTTCTGGGCCTTACCATACCCAGCGTGAGATGCTTGGCTGAGCCGTGTGAGTGCCTGGTCACCTCTTGCTCACTGGGATGTTTGCCTTGGCAGCAGCAATAGCTTCAGTGTGTTTTCCTGAAACCACCCTGTGGCTTTAGTGTGATCCACCACAAACCCCTTATGCAATTACTGTTGGCTTCAGCACAGCTCAGCAGAAAAGAAGAGATGAAAAAAGATGGAAGGAAACTGCAGTTCTCACCCCAGCAGCAAACCAGTACTGCAGCCCCAGTGCCACAGCGGTCACCTGGAGCTGCTCCTAGTCCTGTGAACTTGGTCTCCTCTCTCTAGGTCTTTGGAGATACAGGTCCTCCAACAGCAGGAAACACCATGGATGTCAGGGCTTGCTCCAAAATGCAAGAACAGTTTTGTTATTAGTGTTTTTAGGTTATGTTGACAGTATTTTTTATAAGACTCTTGGAGTGTGGATGGGTAGATACATCCGCATAATCTGTACATATATATATATATAATACATATATATAGGTTAGATCTTATGGAAACAGCAAAAGGACAGAGGACCTGAGTGAAGAGTAAGTGCCTCACCAGAACTGTTGCTGTTGCTCATTCCTAATTTGCCAAGGAAAAAGGAAAAAAGAAACTACCAAATCCAAACTTATGCTGCTTAAAACTGGGCTCTAACAAGAGAGGATGGCAGTGAGAGTCCTTCACTTTTCTCCCTGCATGAGTGCAGCTGTCCTGCCCTGCTCTTTGTGGGAGTGCAGGGATGGATGGTACAAAGCAGAGAGTTCCCTGACACGTGGAATGCTGGAAGGGTTGGAAGGAACAGCATTGCTTAGATTCAGGGTGGGGGAAAAGTGTTCCAGTTTACAAATGCATAGTCCAAGCTCTTGGTTGTCTGCTGACCGATTTCAGTGTTACTCTGATGGACCAGACTTCTCCTGAGGATGATTATTCTGGGAGCAGGGAGGAACTAGCAATCCATAAAATCAGATTTGAGGCATTGTGAGACTGGTTGTAAGGTCCTTTTAAAACAGGCACAGGTGGAGAGTCTTCCTATAAAATGTGAGAGTCATTAGTGACTCCCAAAAAGTTTGAGTTGTCTTGAAAGGAGTTGTAGTATGACAGGAATGTGTGTAAACCAGCTGACTGACAAATTTGGTGGTGAGTAACTTGATTAAAACTTAAAGTGGTAGAAAATCCTTCTGTCAGCTGCAGGTGCAAGCTGTTCCTTGTTCCTGGTCCTTGTAAAGACCTTGTAAAGACTGATTCCTCTTGACTTGTTTCTTTTCCCCAGTTGAAGATTGCAGAGAAACTGCAAAGTTGTACAGACAGTAGGTGTGTGCCCCTCTAGAGTATTCACTGAAATTGGAGATTTATGAAGGTCTTGAGCTCTAAAGGGACAAGCTCTGCCCCTGAATAACTGAAATAATAGTCCAAACCTCTCCAAAATGACTTATTTTTTTTTTACCAGAGACTCAGAGATGTTGATTATTCCTTCTTCCCTCCAAACACTCTCAAAAAACACTCCAAGTAATCATTCAGCCAGACCTGGTCACACCCTCAGCACTTGGCAGCTTCTGGTGTGTTTTTTTTCCTGATAACGCTCAAGCCATGTCTTTTCAGCCTGATGTGCATTAAAGCAGTGCCAGGCTATGCAATCATGTGTTTGAGTTACACAGCTGTGCTTCTGACAGAGTTGGTTTAATTCTGAATTAAAGGATCAACCCTTTCAATAGCAGAGTAAATGACCAGTTCTGATGATAAAAGTTTGTCTGCAAAAAATGGCTTTGTCGCATCATGTGAAAGTAATGGTAGTGTCTTTCTATAGCTGTAGTTACAGGCAAAGACTGAAATCTGCCAAGTGGAAGAAGCAGCAGAGCACCACAAAGCCCCATCCAGCCACTTCTATGACTTAATTTGTTCCTAAGAAGTTGGATTCTCAGTTATATATAATAACACACAACCTTCCAGTCCTCTGCCCACCCTTTTTTGGGGGGTGCAAGTGGGAGAGAAAACTTTAACCAAAAAAAAAAAAAGGGGGAAAAAAAAATAAAAGAAAAAAAAGATTTTGTGTGAGTGACACCACTCCAGCTGTTTTAAATGCTTGGGTAGGTGGGAAGTGGTCCTAGCAAAGGGGAAAACTGGAAGCACTGGCAATGAAACTGCCCGTATGGAAACATGATCCTGAACCACAGGTTTATATTGAGGGGTGGGGAGGACTGCAAAGGGGGAAAAGGGAAACTGGAAGGCTTTTATGAATGCAACTAGATATTGTGTGGGGCCTTGCTGTTTGTGTAATGTTTACTGAGTATCCAGAGTGACTTCGGGGCTGGCTGGTGCGGGTGGGTGTCTTGCTGGGCCTGTGGAGTTTTGTTTCTAAGCTTATCAACATACCTCTTCTACAAATAAAACTTAGGGCAGGTGGTGGAAATGCCGGGTTAAGCAACAGGTCAGCAGTCTGTTGTGTCCTTGGGCAGCTCCGATCTTGTGTTAAGACTACTAGAAACGCCTTCATAGTATTAACACCCTGTTCTAGCAGTCTGATCTAGCAGCTGTTTTAGACACAGGGAACCCCTCTCAGGAGCCTGGCTGATTTTTCTGCTCCTGTGAGCCTTATTCCTGCAGTATTTTGCTTTGTGCTTCACCGCTGTGTCCTGTATTAGAGTCAGTGGTGTGCTAAGCATGTGTTTCGGCAAACAGTTCTGGCTGCATGGGTTGGTGGACTTAGACATAAGGTATGTGCCCTGCAAGGCCACAAAGCACTGAGTTTGTACTTCAAGATCAATTAGCATTTGTTGGCCTCATGACACAGAGGTGTATTTTTAAAACAGAATTAGATCTGTTGGGGTCTTTTAAGCATAGGGGCAGAACTGAGTGAAAACAGGCAGTGGGCAACTTCAAGAGAAACACAGGCAGTGTATTTATATGAGGGAACAATGTATGATAAACTGTGTTTTCAGAAAATGGGATGAAAAAAGGAACTAGTTGTCAGTTTTTGTAATGTGGCATGAAGAAGATGTGGTATGTGATGTTGGTGTTTGTCACTTTATGCACCAGGCAACACTGCCAACATCTGGGGATGGCAATTCCAAATCCGGGTAAAGAAAATTCAACCATTCTGATAAAAGATAAAGCACAGCAAACATATCCTTCTTTTAAACTCTTTGGGCAGCGATAGGAAGGAAATAGTTTGGAATGCTGGGGGGTTTAATGACCTGATAAACACCAGGGCTCAGGGTAGTGGCTGAGGTGAACTTCTCTCTGAGGTGAAGTTACACGGGGTCAACTCTGAGGCTGCTGATCTGATTCTCTTTTTTTTTTTTTTCCCCCCTTTCAGATGGAAAGAATGCGAGTGGATCCAAACAGCGTTATAATCGTAAAAGAGAAACTTCATATTCAAAAAATGAGAACTTTTCCAGTCAGTCCCGCCGCTCCAATTCACAGAAAAGCAAAGCTTTTAACAAGATGCCCCCTCAAAGGGGAGGCAACGGCGGAAGTGGCAAACCTTTTAGCTCTTCTAATGGTGGGAGACGAGATGAGGTGAGAATTGTAATGCCATGCCTGCAGGGCCTTCTTTCTTGGGATGACAGGATCACTCTGGCCTGCCTGGATAGGTCTGCTGTGTTCAGCTCCTGGGCTGGGAAGGGAAAGAGTGATAAGAGGTGCTAACTAACATCCTTGGGATGCCAGAGGGAGTGTGAGCAGAGCAACTTGGCAACAACAGAAGAGGAGTGCTCTCTGCTCTGAGAGACACAACTGCTCCTCATCAGACTTGTGCTCCAGACCCTTCCCCAGCTCTGTTCCTTTCTCTGGACCTGCTGCAGCACCTCAGTGTCCTTGTCATGACCCCAGGACTTGAGGTGCAGCCTCACCAGTGCCCAGTACAGGGAGACAGTCACTTCACTGGTCCTGATGGCCACACTATTTCTGATACAGGCTGGGATGCCCTTGGCCTACTTGGCCAACTGGACACACTCTGGCTCAAGTTCAGCTGCTATTGACTAGCACCCACAGGTCCTTTCCTGACAGGCAGCTTTCCAAGCCTGGAGCATTCCGTGGGGCTGTTGTGACCTAAGTGCAGGACCCATCACTTGGCCTTGTTGAACCTCATACCAATGACCTCAGCCTGTTGATCCAGCCTGTCCAGA
Organism: Oxyruncus cristatus; assembly: GCA_013399855.1. Lineage (NCBI taxonomy): Eukaryota > Metazoa > Chordata > Aves > Passeriformes > Cotingidae > Oxyruncus > Oxyruncus cristatus. The sequence goes on along the minus strand of VXAY01004937.1, from coordinate 1,360,662 downwards.
TCCCTCTCCAGAGCCTTCCTACCCTCCAGCAGATCAACTCCCACCCAAGTTGGCGTTGTCTGCAAACTTGATTAGGGTGACCTCCATCCCCTTGGCCAGATAATTGATAAAGACATTAAACAGGACTGGCCCCAATGCTGAGCCCTGGGGAACACCACTAGTGACCAGCCCCAGCTGGATGTGACTTCATTCCCCAGCACTCTGGGCCCAGCCATCCAGCTGTTTTTTTGCCCAGGAAACAGTGCACCCATCTGAGCCGAGAGCAGCCAGTTTCTCCAGGAGAATGCCATGGGAAACTGTGCCAAAGGCTGTGCTGAAGTCCAGGTAGACAACACCCACAGCTTTGCCCTTGTCCATTAAGTGGGTCACCTTGTCGTAGGAGATCAGGTTAGTCAAGCAGGACCTGCCTTTCACAACCCGATCCCCTGGTTGTCCTGTACATTATATGTGATGGCACTCAAGATCATCTGCTCCATAACCTTCCCTGGCATTGAGGTCACACTGATGGGCCTCTAATTCCCTGGATCCTCCTTCTGGCCCAGCATCCCATTTGCTGACTTCAGTGAGCTGGGACTGCCCAGTGTGCCAGGACTGCTGGTAAAGGATGGAAAGGGGCTTGGTGAGCCCTCCCACCTGGCCCCATAGACCTGTGTGTCTGTGGCACAGCAGGTGACCATTTCTCCTTGGATCATGGGGGCCTCATTCTGATCCCTGTCCCTGTCTTCCAGCTCAGGGGGCTGGGTACCCTGCCCAACACCGATCTTAGTACTAAAGGCTGAGACAAAGAAGGCATTAATTACTTCAGCCTTTTCCTCTGTCACTGTGTTTCAACCCCCACTATCCAATAAAGGATGGAGATTTCCCTCAACCCTCTTTTTGTTGCTGATGTATTTATAGAAACATTTTTAATTGTGTTTTATAGCAGTGGCCAGGTTAATTTCTAGGGCCGTTCTACTCTTCTCCCTGCATAACCTCCTGACATCCTTGTAGTCCTTCTGAGCTGCCCGCCCCTTCTTCCAAAGGTCATAAACTCCTTTTTTTCCCCTAAGTTCCAGCTAAAACTCTCTGTTGAGCCACGCTGGTGTTCTTCCCCACTGGCTCGTTTTTTGGCTCATGGGGGCAGCCTGCTCCTCTGCCTTTAAGATTTCTTGAAGAATGTCCAGCCTTCCTGGGCTCCTTTGCCCTTCAGGACATCCTCCCAAGGGACTCTGTCACCCAATCTCCTAAACAGGCTAAAGCTTGCCCTCTGAAAATTGATTTTGTCCAACTACTTTAGTGCACAAATTTACACGAGATGGGGGTATTGGGAAAATAAATGTATTGGCCTCGGCGACATCAAGGTGGAGTAAAACCAGACTGAGGCTTTTATGCTGATGTGGATCTAAATACTGTTGGGTGTTTGTGGATTTTAATTGATACTCTGATTTTTTAGTTTTGGTGGATGAGCAGCACTGCTTACCTGGACTGCTGACTCAAAACTCACCTCCTGCCTCTGTTGAATTCTCATTCTTTGCTTCATTGTGTGAAAACTAACTGAAGCAAGTACAACCTGTGCAAACAGTAATCAGACTTGTATTGCTGTCTGTCTAAAAGCTTATTGTCTGGTTTTGAACAACTTTCTTCTGTTACCTTGTCTGGGTTTTGCCAGCTTTTACTTGTCCGTATGTGTTTGTTTTTACACTCTCCTCCTTTTGCTCAGTGTGGGGTAAGACCACTGAGTTCTGACTTTCAGATTCTCCTGCACTTCTAACGCTGCACTACTTGCTTTGCAGAACTGGGATGGGAGAAGGTGAGTGAGGGAATGCTGCGTGTTCTGTGTGTAATCACTGATGGGGCCTGGGTACCCACTTGTACTGATGCTTTTGCATCAGTAGGTTCTAACAAATGCTGTTGTCTCTTAGGTAGCAGAGGCTCAACGGGCAGAGTTCAGCCCTGCCCAATTCTCTGGTCCCAAGAAGATAAATCTGAACCACTTACTGAACTTCACTTTTGAACCCCGTGGCCAAGCAGGACATTTTGATGGGAATGGACATGGCAACTGGGGGAAAAGGAACAAGTGGGGACATAAACCGTTCAACAAGGAGCTTTTCCTGCAGGCCAAGTGAGTGGGAGACCAACAGGGCTCTTATACTTCTGCAGAGACACTGACTTGTAAGGGGTGAACAGCCAGGGAATTGTGCCTTGACTACTTGTACTGTCTTTTCCAGGGTGAAATGACCTTACCATACTGTTTTTAGTGGTAATGACTATATTTGAAAGGGGTGTTATTCTTACCTGGGAAGGGGATACCTGTTCTTACAAGGTATCTGATGGAGTGAGCCCTTTAGCTACAAACCAGTTAATCTACTCTAATTTTCTAGCATCACTTTGGAGTATGACACTCCATTTGGGAATATCTGTGTAGTTCCCTTATGGGAGACTGTGGGTTTTTTTCCAGAAAATTAATACGTTGAGATGGAAGAGATAGCAGTTGCTGGATGAAAGCTAATTTGAATTTGTAATTTCCAGAGACAATTACTTATACAGGTCTTAGTTCTTAAGCTGTTCATTATTTTGCAAGTCCCTAAGTATGTAGTGTAACCCAAATGATGATCCATGCAGTAATCCAGTGGCAGAATTGGTTTTGACTGGAAATAATGGTTGCTTTCACTGGAATTTGAAATGTGTTCAGAACTCCCCTCTATGATAATGTTAAAGATAAAAAACATTTTCAGCATTGATACTTCTGATTTTCCCCTATTGTTTTGTGGCTTGTTGTAGTGAAATCTATTTGCAGGAACCCAAATAGTTCTAGTTTTTGTGATCATATTTTTTCCCCATGTGGATTTCATGTTTTTTAATAGACCCCCGATGGAGCTGGCTATTCCTTATATGTTTCTGGAAAACCACACTGCCTGGCTCACTCTGTAGTTAGTTTGTGATGTTGTACCTAACTGAAATTAGACACATCTGTATTCTGGAAATCTGGTTGTGAACTGAACTCTTGATTTTTGTAGATAGAAGTTCCTGACTGCATCCAGCAGTTTTCTGCTGGACAAAGAAGCAGTTCAGAGAATCCTGTAAGATAGTTCTCAAAGAATTTTTAGAAACAACTGAGTGGATCATCTGTCTCTTTGCCTTTCCCCAGCTGCCAGTTTGTTGTCTCTGAAGAACAGGACTACACAGTCCACTTTGCTGATCCAGATACCTTGGTCAACTGGGACTTTGTGGAGCAAGTGGTCAGTTGTGATGGGCTAGACTTTTTTTTTTTTATCTTCTTTTTCTTAAGAACCTCAACCTGTCTTTAACTGCCTCTTTCCCTCTGTGATGTTACATAAAACTCAGCTGTTTTTGAGTTGAGGCCTTTTCTATCACTCCCACAATACTGGGAAAGATCTGTCATGGAATATATTATGAAATACTTTCATGACAGGAAAAGAGAAGTGCTAAAATCTATTAGGAAAATTAGCAGCTTCTTCTTGCTTTCGCAGATGGGAGCTCATCAAAAATAGTATCTGACATTCTGTAGACAGAGTCCTTGTGATCGAGATATTAACAGAAAACTTGGGCACGAGTCCATGGAAGAGGACTAGAGTGTAGAATTTTGAAGAATTATTCTGTGCATAGGTGGCCTATCTTGCCTAGCAACAAAATAGAAAATCTCTTCAGAATTGTGGTCAGAAGTTTGGGTTGCCTCAAGCAGAAACTTGTATCTGCCAAGACAGTCTGGTGCATGGTGTAGGTGGAGAGGAGGTGGGCTTACTGTTACCTGACGCTACAAGAGAGCTGAAAAATCGAGGTGCTTGCTTGGCAGTTCTGTCTTTGCCACACAGGGATGCTAACAAAGTGTCTGACTAAACCCAGCATGTTCATGGACGTGGGTAAGTTCAGTCTCGCAGCCGAACAGGGCTTCACAAGTCTGCTTGTGTAAGTGAGGCCACAGAGCTCGTTTGCTGTCTCCTCTCTGTCTGAATTCGGATGATGAAGGTGCTGCTAACTCTTAGGGATGGTGAATACCTCAGGGGAAACGTGAGAAGAGTCACTTTTTAATGCCATTAGAGTAGGGATACCAGATGGGTGGCTTTGAAGGTTATTCCATGTGCAGTCTGAAGGTGTTAATTCACGGTGTACTAATTCCTTGGTAAATAAGCAGAGCCTAAAGAGCTGGAAGATAATATGTTAGAGTAGATCTCAGAGGTGGCTTATTCTGTATCCCAGGAACTGATTTCTGAGTCTAAAACTTGTGCTGTTCTTCTCATGTGCCATTTCAGCGAATCTGTAGCCATGAAGTGCCCTCTTGCCCGATATGTTTGTACCCACCAACTGCAGCCAAGATCACCCGCTGTGGGCACATCTTCTGCTGGGCATGTATCCTTCACTATCTCTCCTTGAGTGAAAAGACCTGGAGTAAGTGTCCTATTTGTTATGGCTCTGTTCACAAGAAGGATCTCAAGAGGTGAGACGATATTTCTGAAATGATGTGTCTCTCTGAAGTGTTATTTTTACATCGCTAACCTCCTCCGTACGTTGCAGTGTTGTTGCTATGGAGACGCGCCAGTATGCAATCGGTGATACCATTACAATGCAACTTATGAGAAGGGAGAAGGGTGTTCTGATAGCACTGCCCAAGTCTCAGTGGATGAATGTGGTGCAGCCTGTTTACATCAGAGGTGAGTGTATCCGAGGACTGGTGGTTGGAATCCTGCTCCCAGCTGTGACCAGGATTTGTGTAGACACAATTTACCCTGGCAATTGCCGTGCTGTCATCCTAAAATAAACCAGATTACAAAACATGGGGTTTAGCAGCTGAAAAGGTTAATGACCACTTATTAACAATAAACTTTCTCCTCACACTTCGCTTTTTTATAAGGCTTGAACTTGTGTGCTGTTTCCCTTCAAGTGGCTGCACTGCAGGCTCCTGCCTTCTCAGTCACTGCTGCTAGTTTGGTGTGTGTTTTGTATCCTGCAGTCATTGGTGTGACTCTTGCTGCTTTTCTTGGCACTTCAGTGTCCTTAACTTTTTTCCCCCGGCTCCTCATTATACAGCTTAGCAAAAATAACTGTCTCTGTGTCTAAACTATTTCAAGGCTGTAATCTTCAACAAGGTTTTCATCATCTTCACTCATCAACTGAAGTCAGTGAATGATATGGTGAAATAATCAAAATTATTGCAAACCTATTCCAAACATCTGTTGCCTGACATCTTCAGTTCTCTCCAGTCAAGAATGTGACTAACTCATCATCATCTTCTCTGTTAGTATCACAAAAATGTGGTGTCTAAAGAAATAATTTTACTGAACATTGCTGCTTTGTGGGCTGTCTTGGCTCGCTTCATTTAGCAGTCACATTTAGGAAAGGCTGCATGCATTTAAACTCTCTGGAAAAAGTCAGGTCTTCTAAAGCGTGATGGGTATCCAGCATGCAGGCTGTGGGCTTACATGTTTCTCAGTATTTGAAAGCAAAGGTCTTTAAACCCTTTCATTAAACAAAAAGAAGAACAAATACAAGATTTGAGATCATTCTAAAGCCAGAAAATTCAGCATTAACTTGATGTTCTGTAGACAAGGTTGGACCCTTGGGGAGCAGTGAATATAGGGACTATATTAATACGTGATGCTGTGATTGCTGTAAATTCCATAGTTAGTGCTTCTGTAACAAGGATGATTACCTTTTGCTGAACTTGCTGTTCTTTAGCTTACTGTTTCTGCTGTGCTTCTTGTAAAAACCTCATCATAATGTTTTGTATGGATTATTAATGCATATGGGCTTATGAATTAGCCTCTGCCAAACCAGGGGTCGCACTGAAGAGATTTCCAATTGCAGTATTTTTGAGTATACTGAGAAGAGGAAGAAGCTCTAAGACTGCATTGTTTCAGGAAGTTTTGACCCCTCAGAGGCGATGCTTCCATCACGTAGAAGTTTAGGCTTAATTTTTTTTGATGTGTAGCAACTGAGTGGCAGATGAACTGCTGTGTGAGGGAGATGTTTTTAGTACAGCAGGTATGTGGCGCCAGCCTGTGATAGAATGGTAATATGTGGACTGAGTATTGTCTTCCCTGGGGGGATTAATTCTCAAAACTGAGCAGTGACACAACTTCAGGAGAAGCAGCAGTCCAAACTGGTGGCTCTGCATACAGACACTAATGATTGGTGCTCCCTCTGTTCAGATGACCAGCACAGCCAGTATTCAAAGCTGCTTCTGGCATCCAGGGAGCAGGTCTTGCAGCTGGTGATTCTGGAGGAGAAAGCGGCATTACTGAAGCAGTATGAAGAAGAAAAGCACACCCCAGAAGCTTGCTTTATTGAGGCAGCTATCCAGGAGCTAAAGGTAACAACCTCTCTGGAGGCTTTTAGTAACCTTTAAGAGCATGCTGAGTGCTGAGCATCCGTGCTCTGCTGCACAGATGGTAGTGTTCTATTGGGCAGACACGGGCAAACCTGTACAATATTCCTTTTCTAAGCCGTTAGGTGTCCTACATGGGTGTTCTTTGCAGTAGCAAGAAGGAAAGGACCTCTCTTTGAGTTACTCTTTATCACAGATGAATTTTTGTGAAAATCTGTGAAATCTTGAAGTATAGGACAAGGCTGAAAATAACTGTGGGGTGGTGGTGATCTTATGGCTTAAGTGGCAAATTGAAACTTGTTCTCTTTGGATGACCTGCAGGAGCGAGAGACAGCACTCTCTGCTGACCAGGATAAAAACAATGGCATTGCTGGAATCAGTGCAGCTGTGGAAGAATTGGTCCTAGAAAGCTCCAAGGCTGTGGAGCCTGCAGTTACCCAAGAGAAAAAGGTGGGTGACAACTCTACTGTGGCAGATCTGTTAATATTTAATTCTACCACTTCACACTGCAGTGTACGGTGAACTCGTGCCAAAGATTTTTGCAGAGATGTTAATCTTTGAAGGAGGTGGCGTGGTACTAACTGTATCCTCTCTGCTGTGGTAGTGTGGTGTGGAGTATCTCTCTGCATTTGATGAGGAGCTTGTGGAGCCTTGCTCTGACCTGGCAAGTTCCTTTTCACCTCCTGTGGAAGTAGAAGAGGCAGTGCTGGATGAAGAGGAAGTACCTGAAGTGGACACTGTAGGGGAACCTGATACGAACACTACAGAAGAACCAAATCCAGCTGAAACAACTTACCAAGATTCTAAAGATACAGTTAGCTCTGGACATCTTGGCAACTCTCCTTTTTACTATTTCTATCAAGGTCAGTGCAGTGAAGTCCTGGAGTCGTGGGGGCAGAGATGCCTCCTTTGGGATCCTTCTTGAGGAGTGTGTTTGGCCCTTCGTTAGGTGCAGCTAACCCCTGTGAAATGAAAGTCCCACAGAAACTCAGAAAGGAGCTTTAGTTTTAGTACTGGAGGGTGTACTGAGGTGGGGAGAAGGGTGCTGGAAATGAACAGGCAGAGAAGGAGTGATGATGTCTTACCTTACAGCGGAGGACGGACAGTGCATGTACCTTCACCCAGTGAACGTTCGCTGCCTGGTCCGTGAGTACGGCAGCTTGGAGAAGAGTCCTGAGAAGATAACTGCAGCTGTAGTGGAGATAACTGGCTACTCAATGACAGAGGTAGTTAATTCTGTCTTCTTATTAATGAGGGGCCCATGTTTTAGCAGATGTAGCTGACAGGAGACTTGTTGCTCTTCAGTATAATTATAATGGGTTGGGATGCTGATCTGTGAAGGGCATCTGTGGAAGGTGCAGTCCTCCTGCTGGTTTTTGATAAGTAGGCTGCAGTCTTGCTTTTTTTTTTTTGCCTAGAAGATAGCAAGTTCTAGGAGTAAGGGAATTGCAAGCTTAAGATTGGTTTATTGTTAAAGCTGTTTTAAAACAAGCCAATTTTTTTCTCATGTAAGGCAGTAGCTTGAACTAGACAGGTTATCATCTTTCTCAGCTTGAAGTGTCTGCCTCAGTCTTAAAGAGTTGTTTCTGAGCAGTGGGATGTTATGAAAATAAAGAGGATGGAAAGAAACTTCAGTGTTTTAGACAGAGGGAGTGAAAGTGCTTCAAGCACTGAAGTTCTGGAAGAGGGGATGGGTCTTGAATTCGTTTACCTCAAAAAAAGACAAGTGTAAGAATTGACACATGCAGTAACAACTAAACATAGTTTTTAATTAATGTTTTAAGGAATTATACATTCAAGTAAGAATGGATGCACAGGTAGTAGGGAATTGTCTTCAGATTTTTCAGCTCTGCAAGGAAAAATTGAAAACTGCTTGATTCAACCTAGCAAAGTGGTAGTCATTGGTCCAAGTAGTTTAAGTATAAAGGGCAAATTTGGTCCAGCACAAAAATAATTGCATTGTAAGACTGGTATTGCAGAATTTTATTCCAGTGATGTGAGTGAGAAGGGAGGAATAACAAGAAAACCGGTAAGCAAGCTGGAGTAGCCACATCCAAATCTGATTATGGTGTAGTTGGTTGGAGGTCTTGGAACATTTGGTTCTGATCCAGGGTATCCTTCATGTGTCTGTAGTTTATAAACTAATGGTTGTGTCACTGCTGCTGGTTTTTTCCATTTGATTTGATGGATGGTGTGCATTCCGTCTCCATAAGCTGTTCATCACTGTGGCAGCCTCTGGGCCTTGCCGTGATCATGTATTGCTCTCTTTTTATCAGGATATAAGACAACGTCATCGCTACCTCTGTCACTTGCCCCTCACCTGTGAGTTCAGCATTTGTGAACTGGCTCTGAAACCACCTGTCATCTCTAAGGAGACTTTAGAGTTGTTTTCAGGTTGGTACCACCTTTCTAGTAGGCTCTGCCATGTATCCACGAGGGTGAAGGGGAAGTCCTTCTTATCCCTTAATGGCAGGAAAAAGAACATACATAGCAGCTTTACTCCCTTAGCACCAACTATCTGATGGCTGCTACACAGACCAACCCCAATTCACTGTTTTATAGACAACAATTATAAAAAGAACAAAAAAATTCCTGACTGCTTTGGAAGAGCATATGTTGTTTGTAAGAGTGTTTTGTTACTGATGTGTTATGACTGAATACGTTGTTGTCAGAGCTGGAGAAAACACTGCCAGAGTATTGGTGTGGGGTTTTTGATACCCAGTGTTGTGCATTGCTCCTAGATGACCTCGAGAAGAGGAAGCGCCTGCGGCAGAAGAAAGCTCGCGATGAGCGACGGCGCGAACGCAGAATTGAGATAGAGGAGAACAAGAAACAGGGCAAATGTAAGTCGTGATTGCTCATAACTGGTGGGTTTGCAGTCATATTTAGTTGCTGAGCTGATTTCTTGAGCAGTAAGGATGAACTCTAAGGCCTTTAGTTTGTGGTGTGTACTTAGAGCAAGATTACAAAGTGTTAGAAACGATGTATAGTGAAAAACATACGCTGTTTTAGTCAGGATGTTAAGGGATGTTATGCAATGGCTGCATACTTACACATTTTGGGAGAGGCAGAGGGCATTCAAGGGCACAGCTCTATCTCCAGGGTGTAGAAATCTCTCAGGATTCTTAGTTTCTGTTTTTATAGTAATCACGATGTAGAACGAAAAGTGAAGAAGGAAAAAAAGGCCTAGGAACTGCTTCCATCCAGCAGCAGGGCTTGTACTGGTCTCTAAAATAGAGGGTGGAAAGAAAATTGAGTTGGCACCTCCTAGACTCCTGAAACAACTTGCATATTGACAGTCCTCCCCCACATTGTGTAGTGCTTTAATTTAAAACCTCTTTCTAGATCCAGAGGTCCATATTGCTTTAGAGAATCTGCAGCAGTTCCCTGCTTTTACTTCTTGCCCCGGAGAAACTACCAGCATTGATCATCAGAGCTTCTGTCAGTCTCCTCTTGGCAGAAGCCCTGTGTTTCAGACAGGTGAGCATCTGGAAAAACACACCACATCCAGCTCTTGATTATTCTTTTGGGATCCATTGCTCAGGTCTTCATGCTGAACTTTCTCAACAGTGATCAAAGACAGCTTCTTTTCAGGGAAGTTGTGGCTGTTCAAGGCCGAGTTGGATGGGGCTCTGAGCAAGCTGGTCTGGTGAAAGGTGTCTCTGCCCCTGGCAGGGGGATTGGAATGAGATGATCTTCAAGTCCCTTCCCACCCAAACCATTCTGTGATAATTTCCTGTGTTGCCTATGAGATCACACACAAAAAGCTGACGGGGCTAAGAAACATTCTGGTCCTTTGTCTGCTTTTTACTGCCTCAATGACTCAGAGATCTGCACTGTAGTTACCCCATCTTTTAAATCTCTTCTGAGGCAAATGAAAGGAAAAAAAATGCCCCCAAAAGGGAAGAAAAGTGTGTATGGCAGGAAAACACTACTGGAATTTTTTCTTTCTACCCTCTCCATCCTCCCCACCAAGTTATACTAAACCAAAATGTAGCTGATGAGCACTCAGTTAGGTTGTTGTCCAGTAATGCTTTACCAAATGTTTTATCTTGCAGTTCATAGAAAGTATTAAATAGAAATTAATCTTAAATGTTTTTCCAAAAACCAAACCAAAAACCAACACCCTCCCCCCCCAAACCAAAACAATCCTCTCGCACACAACACCCAAAAATAAGAAAACAAAACCCAAAAAACCCCCTACAACCCAACTTAAATTTCCCTTAAATAAAAAGATTGAGGAAATTTGAGAGGTCCCGCTGTGTGACTGATGGATGGAACAAATGAGATAAAAATGGTTAATTTTTATACAAAATAAAAAGATAAGATAAAACTGTATTTCTATTTCATCCTGTTAAGCAGCATAATGAGTGTCTTTGCCAAGTGCAGCTGGTTTTAATTAATTCTCTGCTCCTTTCTCTGTAGAGTCTATTCCAGCTCCATTGTCACCTGCTGCCAGCCAGGTCAGCCCATTGCTCTGTGGGAGTTTGGAAGAAGAATCTCCCTTCCCTTCCTTCGCCCAGGTAAGCCATGTAGCAGAGTAAATCTTGTCAGAATTACCCATGTCTTAGTTGAGGATTAATCTGATAATGCAATTGCTTCCCCCAGGAAAACAATGTGGGATAAATCTTAGGGAGACATCCTAGGGTTTGAGTGCTCCAAGGGGTTCCTAAATTTTTTTGCCACTTAGGGGATATGCAGGTTGGTTCTAGTACGTGGAGTTTAATCACATGTTACAACTTTTTTGATAGATGTTGAGAGTTGGAAAGGCAAAACCAGAAACATGGCCTAAACCTGCTCCAAAGACAAGAGGTAAGAAAATCTGGTGTTGGTACTTCAGGTTCTCTACTGTGCACTTAAATCTGAGAAATCTTGAAGCTTCCCAAGAAACAGCTGGAGTGTGGAGGGGCATTTGCATGGGGTGAGTGTAATGCAGCCTTTGCATCTCTTTGCCTCTTTCAGATGAGAACACTCTGGCACTCCCTGTGCCCGTGGATAGTGATGGAGAAAGTGACAGCTCTGACCGCATCCCTGTGCCCAGCTTCCAGAATTCCTTCAGCCAAGCTATTGAGGCAGCCCTCCTGAAACTGGACAAACCGTCCACGGCTGATCATCTGTCAGGTAAAAGGCAGGGGGGAAGGCAGGAAAGATTTCTGGAGTGAAAAAAATGGAATATATCCCCCTTCTTCCTCTGGGAGAAGTGAGAGCAGCAATTCTGGGGACCAGAAATTGGCCAGAGAACAGTTCTGAAAATTGTCAGGTTGTGGTTTCTGAACAGCTTGAGTAGGGCTTCTGTCAGCTTAAAGCAGCCTCTTAGTGGGAGCTGAGATCTCCAACTAGCAAAGAATCCTGTTAGGACAGAGACGGCTTTTGACAATCGTGTTTGCCGTGTCTCTGCTGGAACTTAAATTCAGGTTATGCATTTTTAAACTAAAAATACCTGAGCTACTGCTCAAGTTTGACCAAAATGCTGAGGTAACTGCTGGCTGAAATTCCAAGGTAGGGAGTGTGAAACAAATTGAGATGAACTTAAACCTCCAGCAAATTGAGATGGACTTAAGCCAGCCTGATGCTGGCTGATAAAACTCATTTGTAATGCTCAATTCTGATGTTTAGCTTTGGTTTCTGTTTGGAAACTGCACTGGATGATGGAGAGAATTGGACGGGAGGGCCTGGGAGTTTCAGTGGAGTATCAGCTCCAGTTGTGTTTTTTGGACGTGGATGGAAGTGGTATTTGTCAGAAAGACAAATTGCTGCACGCATGCAGTCCTGGGATCTGCTGTTGCAACAGCAACTTTGCAATCAGTTATGCTCGTTTGAAGTGTTTTAGGTGTGATGGGGTCTCCCTTAGTTTGTCTGCAGTAATTTTTTTGTTAAAATTAAACTAGCTGGTGTTCAGTCAGTTGATAGGAAGTGTTGTGGACCCGTAGAAGCCATTTAGGGTAGGGGAGACCATTTGTGTGATGTTCCTGTTCCATGAGAAGAATGACAGTTTCGTTTTAATTCTTCACAGAGGAAAAGGGAGGCAAGAAAAGAAAGAAACAGAAGCAGAAGCTATTGTTCAGCACCTCTGTTGTTCACACAAAGTGATTCTGCTATTCAAGAGAAGTTTCCTCTCCTGGTTTTCTTTTAATTTTGCTTTGTTTTGCTGCTATAGTTTTAAGTATTTAAATTTGAACAGCCTAAACTTGTGTTTCCAGAGCTTCTAGGGGCTTCCGAAGGAAACCATGACAATATGTGTTGAAGTAACATGTTTTGATTCCAACTGCTTAATGAGTTTATACTGAAACAGAGTAACAACCCAGAGACAAATCTACCAAGGCTTCTAATTGCCGAGGCAGTTCTTTGGCCTGATAAAGCCCTATGAAAGTCTTTACAGCTGTGTAGCACTGCCGAAGTACTGCAATACTACCCAAGAGAAAAGGCAGAGAGCCTTTATTTCCCTATAGTGAATTATTCGTGGACAAAAGTCCATCTGACTGACAGTGGTGCTGTTTCAGTAAGGCTGTCAAACTGCTCTCTTGAGAAACTGGTTTTGGCTGCACTGGAAACAGGCAGAAGAGCTTACTGGCTTTAGAGTGTTAGCTGCTGTATCTGTTCTTTTTCTAAAGAGCAAGAATTCCTCCTGTTCTCCTGGCTTGGAAAGATTTAAAGCTGAGGTGAGTGAGTGTAAAGCAGAACTTGGCTACTTGGTTTTGAAGTGATTCAGTGAATTTGTGTATTTCAAAATGGCACTAGTGGTAGGAGGAACCTCCTAGCTTCTCTCAGTTGTTCAGCTCTGTTTTAATGTGGGTGAGTGAGGCTGCTAAATTTTTTTTTTTTAATTTTTTTTTTTTTTTTTTGCCAACCCTGGGCTACACATTCTTTGTAACCTGATCATACAGAACAAACACTCTCCCCTAGGACTTTCGGTAACCACCTGAATGATGGTTTGACACTGGCTGCTCTTGAGTGGGAAGAACAACTGATAGCTGAAGTCTGTAGATAACTTTTTATACCCCAGAAATAAACTGGGGTTCTCTTGTACTGGGATAAGGGCCTGTATCTGCTTGGTTCTGGGATGAAAACTGATGTGTGCTACAAACATGCCTCTTCTGGACCCCTCCCCGCTCTTTCTTTGGGTGGTTACATTCTGCACTGCTTGTGGTTTGATTTGAGCTAATGAGTTAAGGGTTGTGGATTTTGTTGAATAAAATGAACTCTAGGTGTAATGTACCAGTCAAGGCCAGCAGTTGCAATAAATCATATGCACGTGCACTTCAGAGTACTAAACCCTTCCTCCTCAGCTGCAACTGACCTGTCAGACCAGCGTGGAGCCCTGGAAAACTTAGTTCACGAATTCAAATTTTACCACCCTGCTGACAGAATTAATTCCAGAGAGCTGTATAAAGTACCACTGAACTTACAGTGGGAGCCTGAGCGGCTTCTGTTGTCTTTGGCCCCGCTTGCGGCAGTGGTCTGCCTGCACTTGCACAGGCTTCAGCGTGCTCTTTTCCTCACACCGTGATGGATCTGAGCGGGGAGTGTGTGTCTGAGGCTCCTGGAGTCAGGTATCCCAACACCACTGGCAGTCATTGGTTGTGTCCCTGTTTAAAAAGCTGATGTCAACACCTGGATGCTCGGTTCCAAAGCAACAGGCTCCACATGATACCAGTGTTTCCTCGAGGCACGTGTGCCTCACGGGGAGCTGGTACCAAAGAGTGCACGTCACAAAACTCAAGTGGCCATAAACCAGAAAGAACGGGAGAGAGGGGAGGTAAAGAATACTTCAGCTGCTGCAGGAGGATAGAGGGAACACCTGCCAAACGTTCTTTGAAATTAGCTTGGACTTCACGCTCGTCACAACTAACCACACTTGATGGAAAGAGTACAGCTTGTCAGGGACTGCAGAGAAACTAGGACAAGATGCCTGGAAGTGGTAACACATTTTGCTGTCAGTGCTTTAAATGCATATTGGAAAACAATTGGTGAGGGCAGAGAAAGCAAATAGGCGATTCAAATATGCAGTTAACTGTGTTCACTTTGTCATTTTAAGCCATGGAACAGGAGTAACTTAGTGTCTAACCAGTATCTGTTGTGTTCTATTATCTCTGCACATTTATAGTCAACTTTTCTTTGCATTGGGAAGAGAGACAGAATAGCTGGTGTGACTCACCTCCACATGTCACAGGCACTAGGACAAGGGAAGTGATGCGGGCAAGACAGGCTGTCCCTTCTGCAGGGGCAGTCTCCACAGGGACAGCGTCTTCAATTGTATCTTGTTTTCCTATGGATTCGAGATAATACCAGCAACGCTACTTTCCTGTAACTGATTGGTGTAAACTTAATAAATATCTAAGCAGTACTTGTACCTATGAGTTTTATAATGGGTGGGATGGAGTGGAGCCTTACAGCTCTGCCTTGCCTTCCCTGTACTCTCTGCTCCTGTGTACACAACTGGTGCTTTGCTGACTCAAAATACGGATATCCTGTGGCTAACAGTGCACTGAAAGATAAGGTAAAACCCAGTAAGAGGTTAATGCTTTTTTACTGAAGGAGAGTAACTACATTCCTTGTCTGTGCCAACTGCCTAAAGCTCACTTCTACCTCAGCATGAAGACCACATTGAGCTGCTACACTCCTTAGGAGCCCTGATGGTCTGGACTCCTGGAGTGAAACAGGCAAGTAACCTACTTAAGGGAAACCATATTATATTTTTTAAAAATTTATTTAAGAACACTTGGAAGGGGGACTCAAGTACAAATATGAACAGGTGCTCTTCCTGTGCCCTGCTTTGCTTAACACTGAAGATAAGTGGTCCCATCTTGATTACACAAGTTCAGGATGGAGGTGAACAGTAACGAGTGACGTTCAGTCTGTCTCTGTGCCATCATCATCCTCTTCATCTCCACTCTGAGACTGCTCTTCTGTAAGGGAACAGCTCAACAAGGACTTCCGTATACACTGTCTTTCCTCTGCAGTAAAGAAAGCAACAGAGGGTCATTACTTGGTCTCTTCACATACACTGGAATATCTTCCACTTCTAAAGAAAGAAACATTTCTCAGAATTCAGAAGTAGCCCAGCATATCCTACAAAATCCCCAGGAATTGAGGCTGCCTTCTAGTGAAGTGGCTGGAGGAACCCACCTTCATTTGTACAGTTTTGCAACAGCATCAGCAGCTGTCTTCTGTTATACTGAATCAGAAATTTCTGACATGTTCTTATGGTACCTGTGGAAGTCACAAGAAAAACATGTAACAATCTACACAATCAAGTGTTTCAGGGCTGCTGGTGTATTTTCCAAAGAGCGTTGTATCAAATGGCCCAGGAAACAATTTTGTTACTGCAAATGCTGAGGAGGGGCTGTAGACTTCATTTCTGCACTGCTGAGTTCAAGTGGTGGAATAATAATTTCTAATATGCAGTGCCTGTTAGTTCCCCAAGGGGTTTTATTTCCAGGATATAGAAGATACTATACTTTGAAAATATATTTTAAAAAGAAAACAATGTCATCTTGTATTTGCTGGTTTTGTGATAAATGTAACAAAGATTCAAGCAAAATTAACGAGGGTTTCTACAAAGACGTGCTAGCGCCTGTTATTTAGATCTGCTGGCAGCCGTGATGCGACACACGAAGTGTGTGACACCCGCAGCTGCACGAGGGGGTCCTGGCAGGTACAACTGATCTCTGTCCTCTCCCCAGTCCCCACGACCTGTCCCCCAGCCCCGGGGCGGCTCCTGACCTCCGACGTGCAGGGTGTTGAGGGCGCAGGGGTAGCGCTGGGCGCGGCTCTCCAGGTAGCGCACGAAGGGCAGCGCCGAGCACAGCAGCCGGTACGAGTCCTTGCGGCACCGCAGCAGCACCGTCCCGGTGTAGGCGTTCAGGTACTTCACTGCAGGGACACACACGCACCGGTGAGCCCGAGAAGCCGCGCACCCCCGCGGGCCGCGCGTCCCGCCCGCACCTGTGAAGGAGATGGAGCAGCAGGCCAGGCCGTAGTCGCCGTGCACCCGCCCGATGGCGTCCCTGACAGCGAGGCCCACCGCGCGGTCCTCGATGCACTGGCGGCAGCGCGGGTCGTCCGAGAGCACCTCGCACAGCACGTACCTGCGGACAGCGCGGGGTGAGCGGCGTGGGGCGGCCCCAAACCCAGCCCAGCCGCCTCCGCCTGCCTCACCTGTTCTTGAACCGAACCATGGCGGCGGCGGCGGAGCGCGGCCCGGAAGGACGGCCCGCCCAGCCAATGGGCGAGGCGCCTCTGTCCGCTGTAGCCAATCGTCGCCGCGCGGGGGCGGGACCGAGGGAAGGGCGTCCCCCCGCCGTGGTCCCGCCTCCTTCCACCGGCCGCGCGTGTGCGGTGCTGCTGAGAGCCGCCGGCAGGTCGGGGAACCGCGGAATCGCGGAGTCGATTGAATTGGGAAAGACCTCTGAGGTTATCGGGTCCAACCTGTGACCCAACACCACCATGACAACTGGACCAGGGCACTCAGTGCCACGTCCAGTCTTTCCTTCAACACCTCCAGGACGATGATTTCACCACCTCCCTGGGCAACCCGTTCCAGTGTTCAATCACCCTTTCTGTGAAGAAATTCTTCCTAATGTCCAAATTGAACCGCCCCTGACGCAGCTTGAGGCTGTGTCTTCTCATTCTGTCTTTAGTTGCCTGAGAGAAGCCCCCGTTCCCCCATCTGGCTGTTAGGAAGTTTAAAGAGTAATAAGGTCTCTCCTGAGCCTCCCCTTCTCTAGGCTGAATACCCCCAGCTCCCTCACAGGACATGCACTCCAGACCCTTTCCCCTTTTCTCTGAACCCGCTCGAGCCTTTCAATGTCCTTCCTGAGTTGAGGGGCCCAGTCCCGGTCACAGCACTCGCGGTGCGGCGTCACCAGTGCCCAGTACAGAGAGACGATCGCTGCCAGGGCCCCGCTGCCCACGCAGCTCCCGGCACAGCCCGGTCCCGTTGTCCTTTTGCCCCCAGAGTCCCCCTCGGGTCCCCCGGGGCGCCCCTCCTGCCCCCGCCCTCCGCCAGGGGGCGCGCGCGGCGCGCGGGTCGCGTGAGGGGGCGGCTGAGGGGCCGCGGCCCCGCCGGGTTCGCTGAGGCTCAAACCTTCGGCTTTAGCCCCTTTCGCTGCCTTGCGCCGGCCCGCCCTGGCCGAGCCCGCCTTGGCTAGTGCCCCAAAGTGTGAATGATGGAGACGGGACGTCTCGGTGTGAAGGGAGCCGCGGGAGGTCCGGGAGAGACGGGCGAGGACGGTCCGGTGCCGGTCACCCCCCGGCTGTGGGGTGGGTGCTGTGGGGCCGCCACCTGCCCTCAGAGGGCTTTAACAGAGTGTCCAGTTTCTTCTCGGTGCTCCTGGAAGGGCTCTGCTGCCTCAGAAAACTCCAGAGTTTGTAGGTCCTCGGGCTCCAGGTATGGGAATTTGGGGATATGTGCTAACTAATGAAAACAGCTGAGGGAATTGTGGAACAGAGCTACTTCTTATTTCTTTCGTCTTTTCCAAAGCTGTGGTCTGGGACATGGTCTGAGGAAGCAGGGAATGCTCTTTGCAAAGATCTGGAACGAGAAGAAAGTGGGGAGAGGGGAATGGGGGGGATAAGGGAAAAGGTGTGAGGTGGGAAAAGAGCTTCAGCGAGGTCCCTGGAGTCTGGTCACACGGGAGCGCTGAGGCACTATAGATTAAGTGGGAACTCATTGCTAATTCAGAGTGGAAACATCTTTAATGACCTTCATTCCACACAAAGAAAACAGTGATAAACCCAGTGGAAATCCTGTCCTGTGTGATAAACTTCTGCCCTCTGAAATAGATGCCTGCTCTGCTGCTGTCTCCCTGTGGCTATTAACTCCTCTCTCCTTCACCTGTGATCCCATTTTCATGTTGTAATTTTTTCTGAGAACTGCAGGATATGAGTTGAGTTGCCTAGAGAGAAAAAACCACCAAGTCCAGTATGGACTTTCTAAGAGGCCTTTTCTCTTGGGCTGCGATCAAAGGGACTGGGGGCAGTTTGTCAGTTTTGAAGCTAATGCAGGTAGAAGCATTTTCTCCATGAGAGGACTGCATTGCATTGATCTTTGCCATATTGCTCTGTGTTTTAGTACCCAAAAGGGGATCTAGTTGTCATCTGTTCCACTTGTCAATACAATGAGCTCCTAGGTGATAAGCTAGTCTCAAAATTTTTGAACAATATCAGAGTCCATGAAGATTCCCATTTATTTTCTTTGTGGGGCGAGGTCTCAGCTAACCAGGTATATTTGCCTGCTGCCCTGGTGTTTGTGGTGGCATCCCCCATTCTGCCCTCTGATAGGGCTTGGGTTGCCCTGTGCTGCTCAGGTTGCTTTTATCCATCCCTTCCCTCATTTCCTTCTTTTTGCAGAGGCACGCTGGGCTCTGACAAGCAGGGCATGTGAGTGCACTCTGCCCTGTAATCCGATAGGACATGTGCACTGTGCGTGCTACAGGCTGGGCCCTGTGTATAGCACAGGCCTCTGTTTTCGGTCCAGAAGGCTGATTAGGAGAGACATGGTGCAGAGAGCAGTGTTGTGAGATGGCCCTGTCCTGCCTCATTTCACGAAGGATATTGCCTTTAGTTCCCTGTTGTTGGTTGGGGGATGCACAGAGCAGACCTGAGCCACCGCAGCTCCCTGTGCAGTCACTGCTTGTGTCAGTACAAGATGTGCGAGTCTGGTCAGACATCGTGGTGTGCTGAGCTGACAGCACAGGACTAAAAAGGTTACAACATCTTCACATTTTTTTTTTCCCACCTCCTCACTCTCATCCTCTGCCAGCTCTGCTGTATTGATCCAGTGTCAGGGATACAAGAAACTGCTGCAAGGGATGTTGAGTTACACAGTCAAGGTGGGGAAGAACTGTCGCCTAAGAAAAGATCTGAGAGAGAAAAATCAGGAAATGGTATTTAAATAGAAGTGTGGGTCAAGAGACCTGCCAAGTGAGAGGATGGAGACTTGGAGAGACAATGAAGCCTCAGGATAGCTTATCAAACAGAGATTATGGAGGACAGGGGGAAATAATGTGCACTGTCTATAGACATTAGAGACAAGTTGTAAAGCAGTTTGAGAACTTTGGATATAAGATTCCCTATCAGAATAAGTGTTCACCAATGACTGTCCAATAAAGTGGTGATGCTGGGGAGGTGCAAGAGGAATATTTAGGTTTTGTTTTCCCAAATCCTGTTTGTTATGTGTGGTGGTGTGCCTGTGGAGCAGCTATTCCCACTCAGTCTGGGTTGGCTCTTAGTTTTCTCAGTTTTAGTTCATGCTTTGACATTTTACCACAGGCTTGAAGATCTAGACCCTCATTTAGGATTTACATGCCATTTGTAATCTCCAGATTGTGGATTAGATTGCATTTGTATTGTATGGAATTAGTTGTGCTAATAATCTCTAATAGACATAATGCATATATTTTATTGTGTGCGGCCAGCTCTTAGAATTTGTATGTATTTACTATAATTAAAACTACCAGAAAATATGTTCACTGTACAAAAGATATGTTAGTGAATCCTTGCACTCTTTTTGGGCAGGATGTTTCCATTTTGTAGATGCATTGATACTCCATCCTTGTGATACCACTGTGTGGCCAACACCATGATTTTTGCTTCCCCCTGGAAACAAAGAACTGAATTTGCCATCAGGTGCAGTATCAGAGTTGGAGGTGACAACTACATTTTTTTCCACTGGATGCACATTGCATCCCCAGATAACCCCACAGCCGAAAATACAAAACAATCTGGCTAAAATTAAAACTGCTTCTTAAATCCTGTCTGATGTTGCCTGAAGCTTTTTGTTCAGTTTATCTTCACAAGGTCACTGAGACAGAAGAGTGCATTCTGTGAGCCTGCTGGCCTGGAGCCTTTTTATGCAGATGCTTTCATTTAACATTTGGGACATTCTCCTTCTCCCTTAGGTCCCTTTTTACTCCCCCGTTTTCTGTATCTCTCTACTCCTCCCTTTTGAGCTCAGGTTCCCTTGGATCAATACATATAGGAATAAAAGCCATCCTTTTTTATCACCTTACCATGTAATCACCAGTCAGAGCTTTCTGGACGCCCAAGTTGTCCTGGGTCAGAGGCTGCTGGTCTGTTGTTGGTTCCACATGAGCTGCCACATGTGCTGCCTGCAGCACTGCCCTCATCTTTGCTGTCATCCTGCCACGTGGAGTAATTGTCTTGCAAAGCTGCGTGTTTGAAGCAAATTCTGCTTCTGCCTCTTTCAGTGCTTGCAGTGTGATCTTGGCCTGCTTGTTTAGGATAAAAATAGTAAATTCACACTTCTTACTTCTTTTTTTTAATAGTCGAGAACAGGACATTGCAGTTCAGATTAACAGGGACTGTGTGCTCTGAGAGACATCCCATGAGTTGTAAGGCGAGCTTCCATTAAGACGTCGGAAATTGGAAGCCACTTTGGAAGACTGAAGCCAAATTTTAAGATCTGATAAAGGGCACGAGTGTCTGTGAGTTTGGCACGTGCTGTCTGGCATGAACACAGGATCAGGAGTCTCCTGTGCAGCAAAAACCAGCATGAGAGAAGAGCAGTACAAAAAAGGTGATGTGCCAAGTGAGAAGCTGGCCCTAAAATTGTGAGCTTCACTTTTTCCAGCTCTACAACAGGAATAATTGCAAATACTTTACTCATAGATATATGTTAAATTTAGTAAACTGTCCACTTGAATGTTATTATTTATAAGCTATAGTAAAACTGCTCTAAAAATGAGAGATCTGTAGGCAGCACACTTCATTTGCAGCAAGCTGCTGCAAGAAGGAAGCAGCTGTTTCCAAATTAGTTAATTAAATTAAGGCAAGAACTAGAATATTAGTTCAGATAGTTCAGGATTCTTTTCTCTTTCCCTTCTGCATTAGGGAACACAGACTGAACTGCAGGCCACATAAGTTACTAAGTAATTTGCTGTATAAAAACCCCATATTTAATAGCTCCTTAACAGGGATGTTAAGATGGATTAATTATTCTTTGTTCTGGTCTCTGAAGATAAAGGGTAATTACTATTAATTATGTGTAATTGCAAAATTGCTCCTTTACAAAGAATCCAGTAGCATTAGGGGGATTTTAACTTCTTGCTACCTATAGGGAGTCTTACAACATTCCATAATGTTATGGCAAAGGCTGCCATAAACTTAAGAGCGGCCTCGGCAAGTCTTACTCATTTTCCAGCCCACACCTGAAACCAGTATTTTCAGAGATAACAGATCTCAGAGCAGCTACAGAGGCAGGACTGGGTGTTTTGTTCTGTGCTGAATGGCACTTAAACAGGAGGTACAATTTGTGAGGCTTGTTGTCACTGAGGATGCTGTGAGACTTTTTCTCAGTAAATTTCCAGAAACCTGTGGAATAACCACAGTAAAACCAGAAGGAAAGTATTAGAAACCAACAAACAACAATAACAACAACAATAAAACAAACCCTTGAGTTTGCCTGTGTGGGGAAGAAGCTTACGAAAAAAAGAAGAAACCACCCATGACTCTTTAGCAACCAGTACATCTCCTGTGGGTAAGCACAGACAGCAATGGAGACTATGTTGAGATATTTGAATTTAGGTGAAAAAGAAAAAAAAAATTGGAATTTTTACAAGAGCAGAGCACTTTCAGTTACATAAGGTTAGTGAATAGGTTTGCCTGAGACCTGGAATTCCTAACTGCCCCACTGATTTCTGTTGTCAAAATAGGTAGGTTCATAACTTCCTTTGGTATCACTAGGAGCTGGGCACCTTCCTATCCATAAAATCTGGCCCTTAAGCTCTCCAGGCCTGATTTTAACATTGGCAAAATGAGGATAATAACATTATCTTCTTCAAGGAGTGCTACAAATAAATGACTGAGTTATTATGCACTTAAATAATATAATAACTGAGATAATATAAACTCTTGCAGCATAAACATATCCTATCTGAGTGACCTTCTCTACGTATGACTTGGTGCGGAGGCCACTCTGGAACAGAAATGACATGTCTAGTGTTGCTTGTCTTGCAGATCTTTGCTCTCTGCTTTTCCTTTCCCCTGAATTCCCATGAGCAGATGAAGCCAAGGCCCTATTTTACAGTAAGATGTGTCTGCTTATGTTGCCGCGCACTGAATAATCCTTTCTCCACGCGGCTTTAGGTTTAACTCCAGCAGCCTGGAGCAGCACAGGACCAGAGCCTTCTGCAGAGCACTTGTCTCCCTAATGAGGGAGGCAATGAAAAACATTTTCCAGTGCATCCATCACTCAGTGCTGAGGCGAGTGGACAGGCATCCTGGAACAGCATTATATAATCCGTGCCTCTGCCTGGCCCCGGCTGGGCAGAGGCAGCGCGTGCAGTGGAGAAGGGGGGCTGTGCTGGAGCTGCTTGGTGGGACATGGCCGGGGCTCCCCTTGGCAGCTGCAGGGTCTCGGCTTGTGCTGGTGTCAGCTTGGTGCAGGCAGCGCGTCAGTCACTGCCTCGCTGGGGCACGCGGGGCTCAACTCTGCCTGACCCGCTCTGGCAGAGACCTCCCCACCCGTCTGTTCTTGCCTAGATCCAATGGTAGCTCCAGCGTCCTACAGCCCAGCACAGCAAGGGAAAGCCCCGTGAAAGCAGAGTAGGGTGCAGTGTGTGGGTGCAGATTTGAGGGGAAGGGGAATCAAGAGCACCTCTGTTTCTGTTGTGCTGACTGAGGGTGCTCACAAAGACCAGTAAATGCAAACAGATTTCCAGAGGCAATGGTTGTTACAGATGAGAGAAGACAAAAAGCACTGGAAGCATCTGACCTATTTTGGGAAGCTTGCTGGGGCTTTTTGCTTCTATTTTGTTCAATTTTGTTTTTTGAAAGATATACTTGCACCTGAGTCAAAGAGAGTAAATATTTATCATTTTTTTTAACTATGTGCACCGTGAAGCCAGAAGCAAACCAAAAAATATCTTGCTGGCTTTCGAGGCTGTTGCCACCAGTCGCCCTGAGGGCACAGGGGTTTGAGCTGCACTTGAGATGCCTTTTGCCTGCTGCTGGTTTGTCCCAAGCTAAAGCTCCCGGTGATGCACATAACAACCTTTTTGCAGTGCTTGATGACATCTGCCACAGCGAGATGATTTGGGGGCAGTTGACCCAGGGCAAGTCCCTCAGGCCCCCTCAGTAAAATTCCATAGTGCTCATTCTGGAACTAAAGCAGTTGTTGCTATGTGACCTTCTCTGTTCCTGTTTCATACCTGTGAAGATCATGTTTATCCTGCTGTAACATTAGTGACTTAATTAGAGCTGAATTTGGTCCTGCTGTCTCAGAACATGAGCAGCTCCCATCTAGTCATCTAAAGGATCAGATCTGGTTTCTTCTCTCTCTCAGTATTGGTGGCATCTGGTTTCATTTTCCATCTTTCCTGAGGGAGCTCACTTTTCCCCACATTTCAGCATATGCTTGTTGTATGTCAGCACCCCGGGCTGCCCATGTGTCCGTGCCAAGCCAGGTACCACTTTTCCAGCCAGCAAGGGACAACATGGTGTAAGGAGAGAATGTGAGACACATCAGGAATTGGTGGTGTGGACTGTACATAGCTTAAAACCAGAACCTGCTTGCGGGTCAAGAAACTAAGCTGGAGCCAGTTAAGTGTGGGGTTTTTTTTCCTGTGTGTAGGATGTGTAGAGGTAGCAAGATTTTCACCCTTGTAGGAGCCTAAGTGACACCATTCCCAGGGTAAATGCCAGGGTGTGGCACAGCTGATGGAATGACGGGGCTGGCAGGGGACACCACACTCCCAGCATCGTACCTTCACGTGCAGCGCTGTCTGCATGACATCCCCATTTATCTCTAAATATGCTGGCATGGGAAATTTTCCATGTGTGAGGGTTTGTCTCCAGGAGATGGATCGGTTTCTTTAACTTGTTCCACCTCTTCTCCTTCCCTGTCCCCACCCCAACCACTCGGCCAAACCACAACTCCCTCTGCTTTGTTTGTGGCACACAGAGGGACAGCTATTCATTCAGTAATGATGAAGTTATTTTTTGTAAGATGTGGGATTTTTAAAAAGCATGAAGTGATGATTTTGAGTGCTTATTAGATTCCTCTAAAACATACATTCAACCTCAATTCTCAGCATTTTAATGTATATTGCTACATAGATTAACTTATTGCTTGAAAAAGCATATGTACTCTCTGTTATTTCTCTATTATTATAATGTTACCCAGTATTGTAAAATCAGCATCTGTGACTCAGATCACAGACATTGACAAAATAATTTTAAAATAATTTTATTTAATTAATTTACTTAAATTATACATACTGAGCTCTTTTATTTTTGGGACTTGTGGGGTGCAGGTATTTCTCTGTAAGTGTGGGGGCAAGCAACTTCATTCGTCTTTTAATAGTCTCTTAGTATCAGAGACGGGTGGTGTCACCTCATATTGAAGCTCGTTTTTTAATAAAACTGCAGCAGTTTATAACATGGATACAGAGCTCCTGCTTCCATTCACGTTCCCTCCTACTCCACCCCATGTTCACCACAGTGACAAGCACAGGAAACTGGAGGGCACGTACTAAATCTCCAGTTCCATTCTTTAGTGCCTCTCACACATTATAGCTTTAGGGAGGAGGTGATGTTTCGAGGACAGGGTATAAGCAACTTTAGATTAAGTAATGGACTTAATAACTTCCTATCCCAGCAGACTGTCTTTGTGGCTGTCAGTGCCATGTAGCCATGTCCCTGATATCCAGTCTGCTGTTTTCTGTATCATTATTCATAAGCTCCCATCCTGAACAGCAATCAAACTCTTCAGGCTGTGCCGTCTGGGGGATTATCACACTCGCGGGGCGGTTAAAGTCACTTCGCCTCGAGTCTTCTGCCTCTGAAAAGTGCCCAAGGCTAATCACTGTGAAATGTGACGCCTGTCATGTCTTCTTGTTCAAGTGTGTGCAGCAGGCCTGTCATTCACTAAAAGCCTTAACATCTGTTATTACACGGTAATCCTCACGCATCAGGCTTCCAAATAAGAAACTGGTGGAGTCCAACAAGGTATGGCTCAGCCTTGGTTTGCATAATTCCCAGAATGCAAGGCAACTTGCTCTCCCTTCTTGAAATCATTAATAAGCAATAAGAATATTATATAAGCTGGCATCTTTTTTTAAACCATGATAATTTCAAATGCTATTATAATTAGGATGAAGATGAGAGTTTGAGCTGGGGGAGGGAACAGAGAAAGGATTAAGCTGATCTCCACCATGACGTTAGAAGGTGGCTTTGTCTGTAATATCCTAGTTTGGACAATAATGGATACACTTTAGAAATATGAAGAGGCAAATAGACAATTTATTTGAAAGTATTAATCCTTTTCATCCTGAAATGTTATCTCTTGCCTTAAATAGAATCACAGCCTTTCAGTCCACTTATATTCTGACTACTTGACCCTTTAGAAACGCCTGAAAAGCAATATATGTTTGTGTTGTACCCTGGTGACTGTCAGCTCCATAGTAGGTCTCATAAAGTGGACAGAAATGTTCTGTGGCTGGGAATGTCTTTGTCTAAGCCAGAGTGACTGGTAGGTGATTGTGCCTGCAGTGCTATCACATCACACGAGACGTGGCCTCTCGGGTGGCAGGTCCCAAGCCATGACAGATCAGATGTGATATTTTAATGAAAAAAAAGTTTAGTGTCTTGATCGAGCAGGCGGGATTTGCTGGAGAAGGCGAACCAGGTGAAAATATGGTTTATAAATGTAAGTAATAGGGCCGCTTCCTCTGGAATAAGGAAGATTTAAAAAGGCACTTGTCAAAAGCATTTCCCTCTAAGGCTGCAGCAGCCCTCGGATCTGAGCATGTTCCTGATGTTCCCCCTCACTCACATGCACGAACACGGGGAGGCAGGCGGGAGGAGGCAGCTGCACTGACACACTATGGGGTTTGCAGGAACACGATGGCAATTTAGAGGAGCGATTAAAAGATTGCAAACATTTATTAATAGCTTTGCTGCTGCAGCAGCTCTGCCGGAGAAGCCTTGCTTCCTCAGGGATGCTCTTATCTCCTGCCTGTTCCCTTCCAGAGCTCTAGAAACTGAGAAGTCAGGTTTGGACTGGGTTTCGGTTTAAAGCCATCAGACTGCAGACCACATTATCCCAGTAGCCAGGAGAGGGGACAAGGGGGACTCGAGTGTGGGAAAGAAATAAGAGAAGGTACACAGAGCAAAAAGAAAGGATTTGTTCTTTCCAGTATTGCTTGGCCTTTCTTTTCTTCCCTGTGCTGCTCTTCCTTTCTCTCATTGCTCCTCTTTGCCCATTCCTTCTCCTCTCCTTTGGGACAGAGTGACTTTTTGTCCGGTGCATTGGCACTACATTCAGATGTGAGTCTACAGTGTCCTTTTGATACAGTATAACAAAATCAATGAAAGACAGGTATAAGAGCAGTATTGGAGAGAATCTGCTGAAAGTTCTGAAGAATGATCTAATTTCCTGCATGAGCACAATCAGTTCCTTTGCAAATCTCATGACTGTGTCCTTGTCTCTTCAGAGACACTGGGGAAAGGGAGAGGTGAAGGTTCAATGAAAAAAAAAAAAAAGGAAAAGAAAAGAAAGGGCAATTGGCTGAGCAAAAAAATCACCTTAATCTTCATGGCTGATCCTGCTGAACAGCAGTAAGCACCGTAAATGAGATGGGCAATTCTGATGTTTGAGTGCACAATATCTGAGACATTTTTATCCCACAGAGCAGATGATGGTGACTGACTGATACAAGTTTGCAACAGGAGGATATTTATCCTACGCATATGGTGACCTCCTCCATATTCCTATCCACAGTGGAATAATCAGTTTCTTTCATTTTTTATTTTTTTCCAACTGGGTCCTAAGAGAAACTGAAATGTCTGGACAGCCTAAGAGGAATATATTTTTACTGCCAAGCAACAGTGACAGCAGATATAAATGCTTGTGTCCCTGTCACTGTCTAAAATCCTGATGGAGCTGAGTTGGATGACAGCACACCCCAGCCTTGGCCAACAGCATGGCCAAGGGACTGGATGTGCCATTGGGTATCAGCAGCCTTCTACCTGTGCTTAACTTTTTCAGTTCCATTTGGATCATTTTTCTTCTGTTCACGCACACAATTTAATCATCTCATTTTTCAATTTAAGAAAAGTCTCACTGCATAATTACTACATCTGTGCTTAATGCAGAGGGGAAAACAAAGCTGATCCAGTGGATCAGAAAGGAGAAAAAATATGATGGTGAGAGAATGGAGGAACAAAATTAGGGTTGAATTAGGAGTCCTGCATTATTCTTACCTGAACCTGCTTTGGATTGATTTGGGTTTTTTTAATTGCTTCCTCTGTTCCTTGAAGCTTTCAGTTTAAATACTTCCTTGGTCAGTTTTCAAGTGCAGTGTTCAGTTTGGAACTTGACTACCTGAATTTTTGTGTATTGCAAGGGAATGTGCCTTATGAAAAACACCTGATTATTTCTGTTCACTTTGTCTACCCTGCTCCTTGTGGGAAGCTACACAAGCTGAGAGATAACACAGAACATCCTCCCTTGGGATATTTAAGGAAGGTCAGGTCTGTATAAATTTCTGGGGAGTTTGGCAGAAAGCCCCCTGGACCTTAAAAAGACCTGCTGTTCTAAGGAAAGTATATAATACTTTGAATAATCCTAGTCTAAAAAACAGAACCCAGCAATGTATTTGAGCTAATTGCTCCTTCACTTTTGTCTTTAGGAGCTGGAATTCCCCTTGTTCAGAGCAGCCAGAGAAGGATATCGATGAGGATGAAACAAACCTGGTGCTGGAGAGGTCTCAGGTGAGAAAGGATGTAGATAGGATCCCACAAACACCATTTCAACAGAAGGAACTACTTTTGGAGATGCTTTCCCTCTCGTTTCTTGTTTGACGGTTGTAATTGGCAGCCCTTTCCAGGTAGTAGCAGCTGTCTTGCTTCAGCTGCTCTGTGAAAATTCTCATCCTTTCCTAGCAGGAGCTATTGCATTGCCATTGGTTTCAGTATCTTTAATTTCCAAGTTTGCTGTGTGTGACACCAGAGGATTGCTTACAGCCTCGGGACAATTAGGACACCTCTTGGTGGAATTGTTTAATTGGGATTTTTTTTTCATGTCTGAAAGGCTATTTTGGGATCTTTGTTGGCCTTTACAAATATTTAAAGCAAGAAATTGTGTTTCATCAGCATTTCCCTTGCTCCCATCAGGACCTCAGCTCTCACTAAGGCTCTTGCCTCACATATACCTAATTTTCTTTTTTTAAACTATTTTCTTGCTCGTTAAAAAAAATAAATGTAGTTATATACTTCTTAAGTATGAGAACCACCATTCTCTTAGTTTTGGAACTAATTGGCATTCCCTTGCATTATTAGGACAGATGTTCCCTCTGGGTACACTGGACATATCTCTTGAAGTAATTGCAACTGTACTTTGCAAACGAGCAAGGAATTTGCTTTCCTATGTATTGAGACATTTCTCTGTGTCCTGTGTCTTGTGCTGGCTGCTTTCTCTGCATCCAGGTGGCAAGTAACAGGACTACAGGAATGCATAAAATAACCTGCATTGACCTCAGAGTGCTGAGTTTCTGAATCGATAAATACGTTTATTAGTGAGAATAAAAGAATTCTAGAGTGCCAAGAAAGTCATGAAACTTCAGGAGTTTCCCTGTTCTATCCTTCTCCCATCATGAAACGAAGACAGGGCTTTGACTTCTGTGATTTTCCTTCTTAGCCATCGCACAACACAGAGCTGGGGGCAGCACTCGGGCACAGCCCAGATACACAATTGAGTCACAATTAACCCGCAGTTGCACAGCTTTTGTAAAGGTTGGGTTCCACAGAGAGGCCAAGGAGTGTAGGGATCAAAAGCAATGAAGTTAGATCTCTTCTAATGGGAAAACTTAGGGGTGAGAGAAGAGACGGTGACGAGCCTGTTCCTTCTGCACAGTGAAAAGCGGGGAGGTGAGATTCATGTTGTTACTCGCTGATACGGGAACACTGCAAGAGAAAACAGATTATTCTTCATATCCTTGTTAGCAGACAGAGAAGGGGTAATAATGAGGAAGGGGAAGACAGGTTAGAGGTGGCAGCAGAAAGGAGAACTGTCCTTTTATGGGTGCCAATAAATAACTTCCTAAGTGCTGAGAAGGTGTTACAAAGCATGACAGGGGTCTTTTCAAGGTTTAGGTTCTTCTATGGAGTAAGTCCCTTTTGTTTAGGAAAAAAAGTCACCAAAGATAAAATATTCCCAGACATGAATATAGAAATGATGAGGTTGCACATGATGAACTTAGAAAATTCTGAAGTAAGCCTGTTTTAAAACTCTATCAGAACAAAGTCATTAACTTTTAACATAATGTACCTTATTGGTTTGATGATGAATTAAAAACTGGAGGGAAAATGAAGAAGCAGCTCATGTAAAGATGCATCATCTTCTGCCTCCCTCGAGACAACAGTGTATCACCTCAGCTGGTAGCTAAAAGTCTGCCAAGCTTTGTCACGATTTGCATCATGACCTGAGAGCAAACACCCCCTCTGCCGTCACACGGGGCAGTGTTGGGCACCACTGGCAGCACTGCAGTGGCCACAGAGCCGGGGAGTATTTGCCTTGTCAGCACCAGCTGGCCAACGGAGGGAACTGAAATATATTGCTCTGTGTATTCTGTTTGCGTGGATCAGCATCAGTTCAAATAACTGCTACCTGTGAGTTTTGTTTTTCAAGGTTCTGCTTGCGAAGGTTTAACTTCCCCTGAAATGTATGATAGCCTCGATTGCCTGTCCTGTTGTCCGGAGCTTGTCTTCTCACATAATGCTCAAGTGAGCCAGAGGACATGGCCAGTACACTTAGTTTATGGAAATCATACCAGAATCACTTGGATCACATTATCTTAAACTCTCCATGTGAAAGAAATGTAGCACTAGGAGATTTCCTCATGTCCAGTCTCCAAATCTTGCTTTCTGCTTTGTTTTGTTTGTTTTGTTTAAGAACAGTAATCCTGGCTCCAAGACCCTGTTTGTGTTCTCCTTTGGTATTGACTTTGTATTTTCTTCCCTTCCCCATATTCCTTTCTTTCCTTTTAACCCAGAATTGGTTTAAATTATTTCCCCCACCATACATACTCACAACCAACCCCTACAGTCTCTGATAATCACAGCAAATTGGTATGATTTTCTTGGCTAGAACTTGTGCTTTACTTACTTAACAGCGGTTTTTATCCTAAAATTCATTGAACATCTATCTTTATTGTCTTATGTTTGAGAAAGGACGTGTCTCAGGAGAGTTCCATTTGCCTCTGAATAAAGTCAGTGTGAACAAATAATTGCTAGGATTTCTTTAGTCTTCTTACCTGGTGTTCTAAGCAAGTTCAGGAAATCACACCAAGGAACACTGCTTTCCTGCAGCAGCACTGTAAGAGATACAGCTGTCTGTCAGCTAGGTGCATTTCTCTTGCGATGTAACAAGCAAATCTGATTTTCTTGTTAAAATTCTCATGTTATTTCATCATAGGAAATACAGAGATGTGCCTGGTAGCACCCCTGGCCCCGAGGTGAGGGTTTGGCAGCTCACCTGCTTGTTACTGTGCCCATTCGCTCAACAGTGTCACCACATCTTGATGAGGAGAAGTTCTTTGTAAGCAGAATGAGAGGTTCAGTCCCTGAGATCTGCTCAATCATTTCCATGACAAACCTGGGTTAGAAGCTCCAGTTAAACACCAGGGTGGTGTGGATAACGGTGTGGACAAAGGGGTTGAAGTGCCAGCGGAGGTTTCTAAGCCCTCTTGACAGATTTTACATTGTTCACAAAGTGATGTGACTTTTGGGTGCTTATGAGTAATGGGTAGAGCTGGATTGTTTAGTGTCCCTGTCCCCCAAGGCCGCTGCCCTTTGCGAGGGAACAGTGTGTGCCACTGTGCTTGGCAGCCACGCTCCCAACCTGACGCAGGCATTTTGGGGGGGCACGAAGCTGGCAGAGATGACTCATTCCGCCTCAGTGGCTCATTGAGGAGCTGCAGGGAGAAGCTATTTATAACCAGACCTTTCAGGTTCAGTGCAGCAGCATCTTCAGCAGGAGGGGGACGGGAATGGGGATGGCACATAAGACTTCCCGGATACAGATCAGCTCCCACCTCAGTATTGTTCCTAGAGCCACGCAGCCACCAGCTGACTTCAGCCAGCATCTTTTCCAAGTCTTTCATCCAGCTGTCAGGGTGCCCTGGTCCTGGTGTAAGATTCTGCTGATAACTCATCAGCTCCTCAAAGAGCAGGGAGACAACTGTGAGTATCATCAGTGTGAACAAAACACAAACTCTTTCTAGTGTAGCTGCTGTGCTGGCACTTGCTGATTCTTTCTGACCCCTGGCCATGGCATTATCACCTTTATCTTTTCTTTGTCTCTGTGTTTATCCCGAGCTCTTTTCATAGGTGTTTTCAAACAGTCTTTATGCTGCCAGCAAATTCCATTTAAACCTCCCGAGGTTTCTCTTCTATACAAGCTGTCACTGTAAAACTGTAGTGGGTTTTCTGATCTTGCTGTGGACTCATTTCATCTTTAGGTGCTTCCGTGCCTCCACATGTGAAACAAAGATAATGATACCCCCTGGGTTAGGCACAGTGTGATCTACAGCAATGAAACACCACCTAAGTGGTAGTATTATTACCAGAGAGAGTCACAGTACAATAGGAAAGTGTTTTACACAACAGTAGAGGACAGCATGTGTTAAAGAAAATATTTACTACAAACACATGTCTTTGTATCTAGGTAACTGTAGACTTTATCTTGAAGCATGTGAGCACACGTAAAAGTTACTGAGTTTTCTGTTAAATTAAACTTCTTCAAGTGTGTTCTCTTAACTGGCTTTTGAATTCAAAGCCTCAAGGCGTCAGGGATCCTGTGGCATAAATGTTCACCTTGTTCTTGGTCTACCTCTGTCCTATTCTTAAACCAATTTGCGTGCCTGGAGCTGGGCTGTGGTTAGATGGCTCCTTGGCTCCTGTCACTCTCTTACTTCTTCCCATAGCTTAAATGCTGCGTACCTGGCCCTTCGTCTTCTCTTTTTCTTATCTTTACTTCTTTCTTCCTCTCCCTTCTTCATTCAGTAGACAATTGGCTCAGCAGTGTGCGGCTGGTGCACAGTTTGATGAGTGTAAAGACTCAGAGTGAAGGCCATTTGGTAGATCTGTAGGTTTCTTTGGAGGTCTCTCTTTTGGCTGTCCTACATCCCTGTGCTGTGGACCCAGAGCTTTATTGGCCTATTTACAGTGGGTTGTGTTTATTGTCTTCATACAGAAGCCGTACTATAAATAACTCTTGCCTTCAGTTTTGGCAACCAGCTAAAGGGGAGGTCTATCCTGCATAAACCAGTGCTGCAATGATAATTTATTCCTTCAAGTCCAGCTCTAAGCCTGCAGAGATATGTGAATGTGGCACATACCTCATAATCTGGGCTGGAGGTTGCCTCTGCACAGTAGCCCAAACTCTTCCTATCTACCACATCATTTTCCTGAATCTCTGCTTGAATTTGGGAACATTAGACATCTGGCTTTTATGGTGGCAAATAAACCTCTGAAACATCAACAAAATGTAGCTGGTGCAGAGATGTTTGTGTTGGTCTTAAGAGAAAGAGGCCATATTTCAGGGACATGAGCTGTAGTGTTTGGGGGTTTTTTTGAGTAGTAAACTAAAATGTGCTTGTAACTTATAAGCGATTATAACTTGAATGCAACTTTGCTCCTCGTCTCTTTCTTCAGCAAATTTTACACAGTAGATAAAATGGTTTAGAGCTGTTGGTTTATCCCTTTGGCACCTCAGGCACCATGAGCACAGTGTATGGAAGTGCAGCTGGCTGCCCTGGGTGTCTCACCACCTCCCCTTTGCCTGAGGCTTGCAACATTCCTGGGCAGACCCCTGGAGGGGATCCCGAGGATGGGCAATATGGCCAGAGAGCACACAAGGAAATTTGTCGAGGTTTGACTTCATGAACCCAGAACCAAGAGGGTTGGAAGGGGAAACCAAGAGGGTGCATACATGTCAGAGACTGAAAGGATTTACGTCCCTGCATTTCCAATTGCTTGTTTTCTCTCTGGGGAAAATCCCTTTTGACAGCCCAGGCGGTGAGCTTCTAATTCCTGTCTCCGGCTCATTTTTCACTTCAATCCCTCAGCGAACGGATTTTAATGCTTGATGGATTCAAACAAAATTATTTCCGTTCCTGTGGCTTTGCAAAAGCCTCCAGGGTGTGTGTATGTGTGCACAGGGGAGGAGGGATGGGGCCTGTTTTCGTTACACTCCAGTAAGCCTCCTCTCCAAGGGAGACCTATTTCATTTCTTCATTTAAGGCTTTCTTGCTGATGACTCCCCCCATGCTGTCCTCCTGGCTCCTGGGTCACAGGAGGACCTGTAAAACATTTGCTGTTCCAAGGGGTACAGGATGCAATGTTCCAGATCAGTGTTTCTGATGCAAGTGGGGATTCAAATAATATGACCATACTGTGCTTCCAGGAATAGCACTAGACTGGGGGGAATAACTGTGGGAAAACTTTGATACTCCCCTGCTCTTGCTGGCAGTGAGACACCACCACAGGCTGAGAGATGGGGTTGGCGACTGAAGCATTGTCTGGGTAATCAGTGTTTAGCATTGACATCTTGTTTGAACATGTGTACAATTCACCCCACTGCCATTGTAATGGACAAGTGTTGCTTTTTATTACAGTTTCCAGCCTTTCCTGCCAGCAGAAATCACTGTAGGGAACTGTGCAGGGGCTCTTCTTGCATAACATTCAGTAATCAGTCAGAATTTCAGCTGCTCAACCACCATGTATCCCTGCTGGGCTTCTTCCACAGAGTTCTTGTGTCTGGGAGGCTAAACACTATTAAAATGCTCAGTAGCTCACCCTTCTATCCAAGCCAGATCAGCATCATCATCCAAATTAACAAAGCAATTGTTCTATGATACACAGCTCTAATAAGGACTTATAACTAATAAATGCTAAAGATCCTCACTCTGAAGGATTTAGAGTGCAGCATGAAGTTGATGATGTCTCTCAACGTATGAGACTACTGTTGTTAGGGTGTGCTAAGCCCACTTGGTGATACCATATCTAGATTAAGTCGTTTCCACTTATTATAACAGCTCCCAAGCTGTCACTTTGTCAGGCAAGACAAAAATCTTGTTCCTGAACTTGGAAATGTGTTCTGTGTTCCTCTTCAGCATATGCCTGTCCTCTAGGACAACCTCCCATGTCCACAGCCTCCTGTGAATATTTGTTTAGAGCTATTGATCATCATAAACGTGTGTTGTGTCATGTTTGTAAAGCTGGTGGGTCTGGGGACTACAGGGTATAACTTGTGAGTTTGTCCCATTTTATCTATCTCTTTATATTACTTCACAACCCCAGTTTCTCTAACTTCAGTTTTTTTCAGTATAAGTATTCTCATTTATTATTTCGCCAAATACATTGTCTACAGTGGAGAAGCCCTGTTTTATCAGTGTGGTTTTCTAATATGTTGCATCAGAGACTGTTAACTTCCATTATAAATACTCAAAATTATTCGTAAAGTATATATTGAAGTTTTAGTTGTAAGTATGGTAATAGCATTTCAGGAATTATTTACCTAGTCAATATGTTCTTGCGTGTAATTGTATTTTTATTTCAACTTCGTCAATAATCTTCAAGGTTTCAAGCCAGGGACAGTAAATTGAAGTGTTAATGAACTTTGGAACTTCATTAATAAAATGATGCAAAGTCTGACTGGTAGCAGAGGACACTAATTTATGAACCAATAGATACCACTGGCCTAAAAGCTTCAGCTAATTGTTACAGCAATGGTAAAGGCAACTCTCCTTTTACATATCTTCAGACTGTAAAAATAAATTAACCTGACAGTTTGCAAAGGATCGATGAGAAGTTGAACTAATTGTGAGTAAAAAAGGAATTCTTAAATTTCTATTTCGTCTTTCTGCTGGAAATGTGGAGATTTTACTGCAGATGTAGCTGATTAATTAGTCTTGTCCTTTGCCACCAGAGAAAGAAAGTAGACAAATATTTGGAAAATACTGTTTTTAAATACGCTTGTTTCAGCCAATGTTCTGGATTGTTTCTGTGGTGTTAATGATGTTTATTAATGTTTTGGTTGAACGTTTTCCTAACTTACCAGTGTTTCTTTTGCAAAGGCGTGAGTTGTGAATCCAGTTGGATACCCATTGGATTTACTTGCTGCAGGTCAAATTGTCTAATATTAAATCCTTCTTACTGTATGACTGCACCAGTTTCATCACCAGGATTTGCCAATAAATGATAAATTATTTTAATCCTGGTTTCCACTACGTTGTTGGGTGAGGTTAATGGAGACTGGAAGTTATTCCTAGTGACAGACTACAGGGTGGGTGCCACTGAGAAAGCAGCGCATTGGGTTTTTCCTGCCACTTGTTGTCTCTTTTAGTTGGCGACTGAGACCAATAAGCCTTTCCTTCACTGGAAAGTCTTACAGAGATGGCTGCTGTCTTTCAGCTGGAAAACCAGCATCAAGCTTTTCTTTGCACTCTGACTTGTACCAGCCTTCCTGCCTGTGCTGCCATTTGCTCAAGTCTAGCACTTGCTGTGCCTTTGGCACCGTAAACAATGCTCTCAGCCACTACCTTTAATTGTTTTTCAGGATCCCATTTACTCATGTATCTACTCTCTATAATCCTTTAATGGTGACAAGCTTATCAGTGTAATCTCTGAATTTTACCTGGCTATCCCTTGCTCTCTCTGTTGTTTTATTTTTTTAATTGCACACAAGACTGTGTCTAACATGGTGCTTGGGTGCCATTGTCCAATTTAATAAATGTTTCATTTCCTTTCAAGCTGATAGTGTAATCATTTCCCACTGCAACCCTGAGCTTTCCCTCGTGAACAGTTCACTGGAGGTGGCCCTGCAGTGGTATTGTCCGTGTCATGCAAGCTCTGCTGCTGCTTGCAAAATGTGCAAAGCTAATCCAGGACATTTCTCACATCTTCTTCCATATGCCAAATATTTTCTCAGTCCATCCTGCTTGTCCCAGAGCACATGTGATTCTCCATGGTTTGATCTTTGAGCTAAATGTGCTTACATCTCTCAGAATCTCTTCTATGGTGTATTTTGTGTTTTCATTGTGTTTGCACTTAATTCTGGACTGGATGATTGTCAGAGGTTGGTTCTTTGACCTTCCATCAGCCTTGAAAATTTTGAGGGAAAACTAATTCCCTATTAAGAGGACAGATCTTAATCTGGAATTTTCTTTAAAAGTCTCAGGAGAGATACCCCTTTGAAAAGGTAAGAATCAGCCAGGCACATACATTTCTTCAGGTTCACTTTCATTTTTTTTTATATTTGCCTAAAGAAAAGAAATCTTTACATTTCATTTTTATGTGTAGTATCTCATAATGCATATGGATTACTAAGGAGTTTTCACTGCCAGAATTGACTGAAACCTCTTAAACATTTCAAATGCATCAAAATTGAGTATTAAGAAAAATAAAGCTTTTGATTGTCTTCCTTTTTACTGGCATACATGGCTTTTAGATAAACACGTATTTCTAGCACATACACATGCAATTTATATTTTCCCAATTGCCTTCTGTATTTCCAGACTTTCAGCTCTTCTGGGCATCTTGGTAGCTTCTTCTTCTCTGCTGAAGTTACACTCCTTGGCATCTTTTTATTCCTGATACCATATGGCACTCTTTAATCCCTCTGCACCCAAACTGCTTTCAAAGTTATTCCTTATTAATGACGCATTTCCAGTTGTCTCTGCTTAACCCAGTGGAGGCTTTTGCCTTGTCCCTGTTCCTGAGCCTGGGCAACTGTACAGTTACAGTAGCCAGGGCTGTGGCTTGGGAGGGAACACACTCCAGGCACAGTCCCTGCAGTAGAAGGCATGGTCTGGGAATGGCACATTGGCAAAGGGGGGCGAGTCCCCAGGTTTTTCCAAGAGGAGGAGACCTTGTAAGTAGGAAGTATATTCAAAATGCAGCCAAAACTATTTGCCTGATGACAGTGTATGACAGACTGAGGTTTCTGTAGGACACAATGAAATCATTGGAACAATTGTTCCCCATGGGAATCCCCTCACAGGGAAATGGCCCGGGCACTCAAAGGAAATACACTTCAGGGCACTTCCTTGAGAGATTGTTTTTGGAAAGAAAGAATCAATCTCCAGAAAAGAAACCTAATAAAGCCCAGTTTGTTTGCATGGCATTGAGCCCTGTAAAGATCCGTGCTAACTCCTCTTGGCATGTGCTCTGGTGTAAGGAGCCGACATTGCTGCTGAATGACAAAAGCACCGCGTGAGTTCTGTTCTCACACGCTCTTCCCAGGAAAGCCGGGACAGCCGCAGGGGGGTAAATGAGCAGATGCTTTTCCCCTGGTATAGGGACACCTGCTGTCAAAGGCACATTGCTGAGCCAGAGAGTCTCTAGCTGCACCCTTAGATTTTTTCTTTTGCTGCTGGGGATTGCAATCTCTGCATGAGTTGTTGCTGCTATTATTATTACTGCTACTACTGTTATATTATATTGCTAATAATATTATTGTTAATTAGTATTGTTACGTGATGCTGAAGCTCTGTTCCCCTTCCTCCAAGATGCTGTGTCTGCCACAGCTTTTCTGCCTTTGATCACAGCCAAGAAAATGGCTTTGACATTGTATGTATTCCCCTAGCCCACTGCAAAGTCCTAATCCTTCTAATAGCTGGAGGTTTTCAGTTTAAGTCTTTTATTAATATTCAATCTTAATTGTAAAGCACTTCAGTGATATCCAAAAGCCTGTCTTACATAACAGTCTTATCCACATTTGAGTCCTTCAGAGCTGGAGTGTCAGGAAAAACCTCTGTTTGATCTGCCTAGTCTGTCATTAGTTTTTATGCACAAACCCATCAGAAATTAACAATACCTTTCAAACGTCTAAGCTCAGTCAATGTATATTTTTAAATATTTGATATTATTAGAAAGAGTATGACTTGCTGTCATGTTCTTATTTAAGTGGTGTCATGAGCACAGTCTCTATACAGTCTTCTGGGAGCCTTGTTTGCAGCTCTAAATCATCTGGAAAGTGAAAGGAGCTGTAGGAAATGGAGGTAATTAAGATATTTCATAAAGTGCCAGTGTTGATAAGATCTTACTGTGCATGAGGTTTTTGTCAGCTGGGTAAATAGATGAGGGCACCTGGAAACTGGGAGCTACTCCTTTCCTCATGGTGGGTATCCCAGAAAGTCACTGGAAAGGAAGAAAGGAGAGGCGTTTTTCCTAATCAATAATGACCCTTTTTGAAATATGGCTCTGAAGGTTTTAATTCATTGCACATGATCATTCCTTTTCCTCTTACACTGATTCATCTATTTCAGGCAGTTGCCAGCTCTTCCCAATGTTTATATATGGTGATCTGCCTAGTCTGTCATTAGTTTTTCTAACAAACTGGCATGTTTAGAACATGAACCTTCATGTTTACTTGTCTTAGGGAGAACTTTTTCAGGGGATTCAGCTCAGACAGATATTGTTCAGACTGAACAAAGACCAAAGTGTAAACTGAGAGCCTTCCCAGTCAACTAATGCAGGAAACACACAGTTTTAATACAGTTCAATGTTATTAATAAGCAGATAAAGGAGAGATGTGAACTTGGGCTTCAGACAGCAAATATAAGCATCTCCTGAAATCCCACCTCAAAAGACAAAGGACATAACAGCACATGTCCACAGTTTGCATTTAGAAATCACATCCAGAAGCACATTTCTGTTTCCTCCAGCATCTGTACATGCTGCGTTAAATGATTTTTAAAAGCCCACGATACTTTCTCCTTTGCATCTGAACAGAAGTTCCTAAATCCAAAGACCTGAGAACCCCTTTGGGAAGTAGGTGTTACTGTCTGTGCTTCACATGGAAGGAACTAAGGCATGGGGCAGTAAAGCTGAAGTCCCTGTAGGAACTCTTCAGTGGGGGAAAGATGTCAGGAGTTATCATTTGTGATTCAAACAAAATCACAGGCAGTCAGGGTGGCCATTAACTTGCCTTTTACACCAGTTCCCAGCTCACACACCAGTGTATGCTGCCTGCCTTAAAACTGCAAATCTGATCTTTGCACTGCACAAGATAGAAGTAAATATGAAAAAGAAATGCTTCATGAGATGTTTACCAGGATTCCTTGGAAATTAGTAAAACCTTACATTATTCAATATAACTTGATAATTGTACTAATCAGATGTTGTGAGATCCACTACCAAAACATAACACCCCTTGGAAATGAGGCATACAAAGCACTTTGCAAGTAACTTATTTGTACAACTGACAAACTACTCCATCTGAAATTGAAAGGTAATTTAGGCAGTGTTACTACCTAAGCTGTACCTTTTTTCAGGACATCAGGTCTTTTATTAAATTTATGGAAAAAAAAAACTAATTAAATCTCCAAGATTAGGAATTCTCAGTGCCTTTGTCTAGTTTCTTGTGCCAGTGGCACTGGTAGCACCATCTTGCCCCTGTCTCCCCGTCAGCCTGCTGGCTCGGTAGGGAGGTGGGCATGTTTGCACAGGAGCTGCTTCAACTGCTGCTTGAACAAGGTGTCCTTCCTCCACTGGCATCCCAGGGGTGTAATTGTGCATCTGAAAGGGACTACTGGCTACTGATAGAAACCTGACCATATTTTGTAACTCATACAGCTTCCTTTCTGGTTACAAGCCACACGTGCCAAACCCTCTCTCTCCCTGGAGCTATGTTCTACCAGAACTGTGCTGGTTATGTACCAGTATCAGTATTCATTAAATAAAATATTTGAGAGAGAGGAGCTCTATGGAGAGAGAACAACTGCCCTGGAGATAATGAGTGATTCACTCCAGCTGATCCCAAATGAATTTCAGCTCACTGTAGTTATTTCATACTCTTGCCTGTTTGTGGTGTAACTGAATTTATGTTGTATAACCAAGTTGCTTCATGACAGTAGCTCATATTTTAGTTGGTGGCAGTCAAAGGGTCAAAGGATGAAAGCAGCAGCTACTTTTATTCTGATTTCCCAGGTGCATCAATAGTGACAGAATAAAATATGAGGGCTGATGTATGATAATCTTGATACACCTTAATACTCTTCCCATTGGAAAATAACCCTCTCCCAAAATAAATACAAGAGGTTTTCTTTGCCAAGAGACTGGCTGGAGATCAGGCTGCCAGGCAATGAGCAAGCAATAACAATTTATTCAGCCTTGTCCCCAAACCACTTCCAACCCAAACTGCAAGTATCTGGCCTTCAATGCTGCTCTCTTTCCCTTCCATTCCCTAAACTAATTCTTTAGGCAGTTGATAAATAATCCCCCCTTTTTTTTTTTAAACTGGCAAAGATTAAATGTTCCCAGTCAGAAAAAAAAGCAGGCTTTTTACCTGATAAGCAGGGATCCTTTTTAATGCAGCTGAAGAGTCCACCTGTCTCTCTGAAAAGCAGCCATAATCCTGTGGTCCAGATCGCATTTCAGCAAGAGATGACTCCATCACATACGTAGTTTATTGTGTTTGTAAAACATCTGCATGGGCTTGTGAAAAGCTTTGCTCTTATCAAGGAGACCTCAGGTCATCTGAAAGTGGAAAACTGTGAAGTGATTTAATTTTCTCCCTCGTATATT
Organism: Oxyruncus cristatus; assembly: GCA_013399855.1. Taxonomy (NCBI): domain Eukaryota; kingdom Metazoa; phylum Chordata; class Aves; order Passeriformes; family Cotingidae; genus Oxyruncus; species Oxyruncus cristatus. The sequence goes on along the minus strand of VXAY01004937.1, from coordinate 1,319,789 downwards.
AATTGCTGATCTCAATGTAAGCCAAAGACAAGCTGACCAATTGAGCAGTCCTTTGCTATTTACGATTTGGCACATTTTCATTTTATGCCTCAAGACTGTGTCAAATGGAGAGAAAGACGACTGTCACTGTTAAAACCACATCAGTTTTGCTTCAATGATTTTCAGAGGGGATTTTTTCTCTAGAACCTGTACTCAGACCTCCCCTTCAATGTGCTTCCTGCCTGCCTTGTGGTTCACCTCCACTTGCACAGCAGTGCCTTCTACAGAGATGTGACTGTGAAGTTGATTGTAGTTTGGCAACAGAGATGTCTGATATGAAAGAGGTGACATTTGCCAGCCGTGGGCTCTACAACTGCAAAGCTGAGCAAGCTGTATCAGCTTAATTAATTGCATTCTTAGCTGTGTGAACTGAGACTGAGACTCAGAAAGGGTGTGTGGGAAGGAGGCAGGGAGAGGAGTAATTCCAGGAAAATTATTTACTTTTGTTACATGCCTGGAGTAGGGAAGGTTGGGTCTGTTCATAGGAGTCTGGCTAAAGTTAGGCCACACGTGGTAGCTGAGAGAGCTCAGTCCTATCTGTCCCACTGAGAGCAGAGTTTCTGTTACATCTTGTTTCACTTCATTTGGTTTAACAAGCTAAGAAGGGGTTGGGGCATCATCTCTGCTCTGAGCGGCTTCTCATGTGCCAACAACACAGAGCTGTAGAGTCAAGCCCAGGTCTGTGCCCTCACAGAGCATCACAGTGAAAGAGTTTGTCACTTTCCTTTGGAAACAATTCCCTTCCTCTGCACTGATGGCGGCACTTACCTGTTTTTCCCTCTGGCAGCTTGGTGGGCACCGCCCGGCCCTCTGGCCAGTCCTGTGTATGTACGTTATAATGTGTAGGGAGCTTCTCCCTTGTCCTTACACATCTCTTCTCCCCCTAACCTCTTTGTCATCTGGCTTTTCCACAACTGTGTTTTTTCTGTCATTCATCCATTTCTCTCGTGGACTGTTATTTTTGTTCTAGTGCCCTTCATCCTCCTTTCCCATTCCTGTAGCTTATATACAGGATCACACTGCAGTCTTTCCACCTTCAATGCTGTTTGACCATAGAAAACAGTGACTTCCAATCTGTCTGCCATGTCCTGATGAATACAAAGGGAACTTCTCTGTTTGCAATCAGGGTGGAAGTACCCAGGGTGGATTTGAGCACAGGGATTACAGCTGGAACAATAATGCCTTTGTAATACTGTCAGGATTATTCCTCTCCTGTGGAGTAAAACTTGAAGAGGAATACCAAGTCTTCAAACAAACAGAATTTCCAGCTGTCAGTGCTTTTGCTTCCTCTGGAGGAGATACATGCCTGTCCAAATATAGTATCCTAGAAGACCAGCACTTGGCATCTATATAACTATTGAAACATGATGTGTTTCTGGAACCCTTTAAAAGCAATGGAGAAATAGTAAAGGGAAAGGAAAGACCATAAGTGAGTGCTAGGCAGTCACAGATTCCTGATTGATATCCTGATTCTCAGCCCAGTCCAGCTTTGACTTCCATTTGCTTTGGCAAATTGTTTGTATGGTATTATACCTACCCAAGATGATTATGTCCTTGCAAATGCAGGTGAGAGAAATAATAAAGATTAAGAAACCAAGAGAACTGCTGCAAAACATCAGAGACACTTTGTGCCTTCCCGTCAACGGCTTGCTGGAGACTTTTTATTTTATGAGCATTTCACTCTCAAAGTCCTTTTTGAGGCCTTTAAACTGAAATGGAAGTACAGTCTCCTGAGTTCAGTGCAGACAGTGCAGCCTCTGTTTGTTTGAACAGTATTCCCATTTTTGTCAAAAATTTCCTCTACACAAGTGAAGCCAAAAAGAATTGACCAAACCCTTCCCCCCAGAAGGCTCATGCACTTGCTCATGGGCATGCTTTTTGATAAGCACTCTTATGGAAAGCCACGATTTTACACTTGGAGGCAGTGCCATGTTTGTCATTGCACGCTGGAATTGGATCCACCTTCCCCCGCCAGCCTCAGGCTACTCACTTGCTCCAGAATCCCCCAGGTTCAGGGAGGGAAATGCAGCTCCTCTCTGGCTTGGCCTCGGACTGAATCACACGGATAGTTTAACTCAGCTCTGTCTCAGGAAGCAGCGAGCGTGCACGTTACATAATATAATCTTCGTGTCTTGAGGATTCAGGCCTGTCCTCTTTTGTGCTGCCAGATGGAAGAGGAGCCACGATCTCTCTGGAGAGATGTCCCTGCACATCTCGCTGCTCAGCCATGCTGGAATTATGCGCTTCTCTCTGCAGCCAGGCACTGTTGTTCCCTGGCATTTGGCTCCAGAATAGCTCTTTAGTATGCAGTGGATGCTATGCAGCCACTGTGGTCCCAAGACTAATTTGTCTAGAAAAAGACATACACGAAGAACCTCCAAAAGGAATTTGTGAGAAGAATATAATCCAGATTCTCTGAACAGCCGGGGTTTGTTCCCAGCTGAAACCCAGATACAGGTGTTGTGGACAGCCAGGTTTCTGCTTTGTGCTCTCACTCTGTCCCACTACATAGTTCTTTCAGCTGCTGCTGCTGTTTTGTTGCTCGGTTCTGTAACATGGCCCCTGCCTGCATTGTTATTACCTCTGTTAGTCAAGCTGTTTCATGCCCCGATCCCTGACGTGCTCTCCAAAGTGATGAATCACACCTGCACTAGTGAGTCCCTTCTCACTAATGAGGCATATGCTCCAAATTCTGCAGTGCTCAGTTGATTGAGGCATGGAGCTACAAGCCACCTGTAGACAGCAATGTCACCACAATCCTCAGGAACAGCTCAGAAGATCCCAAGGAGGGTGAGGGCAGACTTAGTCAGACTAGACAAGAATCTTATCTGTGTGGACTTCCTCACAGCAGTGCCTCATCAGCACCAGCTGCAACTCCAAAAACGGCAGCTTCTCTAGAAGCAATGTTACATCCCGATGGAATTAACTTCCCAAGACAGAGAGCTATTGGGAAATGTTCATTTCAGCCTCCTGCTACCTCTGAGCTTCCTGGCAGAAGGACCAATGTTGGAGCCACAGCTCCAGCAAGCAGGTGCAGTACGGAAAGCCGGGGCTTGTGTTAATCCAGCCATGAGTAGTGATTCTGCATTGCTAATATCAAACAGGAGCAGCCTGTTCTAAAGTAAAAAACAACCCACCACAAAACCCCAAAAGGCACCTTGGCTATAATTAGGAGCTGAAATGATGCTGCAGGTTTGAATGGAAAATTGGTGCTTGACAAATGTCCCTGCCATGAACCCCTTCAACAGCCCATTTAGCCACCACAACAGCTGCTGCCAAGCTCCAAAGCAGGGAAGGGCAGAGGGGCCAGCGCCTTCTCCTCTCTGCCATCCTGAGGGTGGATGGAGGGCACCTTGTGCAGGAATTGCTGCACATCTGGTGCTGATAGCACATGTGAGGGGACACAGCACTCCGAGCCAGGGCCATAGCATAACTCTTTCCATGGCAGCTCTGCCCTGACCAGCACATGTGACTGTAGTGGTGGGGGCACAGCAGCATCGGCTGCTATGGGACCCCAGGCTGAAGAGAAGCTGCACTTGGGTTGTTGCAGAGAAGGCTGTCATTGCATAGTAACTGCTGTGCATGTGCCAGCAAGAGCAGAGCGAGCATGAGTAAGCTTATTATGCGATAATCACACCTTCATCTTTCTGGGTAGATAAACTGCTGAGGTATCCAAGTCTGGCAGTGAGGCACAATCACTGTCTGAGGATGAGCAAGAAGCAACCGGGTCCTTTCCTCGTTGGAAACATATGTCTGATTTGATGCCATTATCTTTTTCTGGTTTTAAACAGAACATTGTTATTGAACCACCTGGTGTCACTTAATTACCTGTGTTTGATTACAAAGATGTTAAGTAATCAGATTTTTAGGGACAAGCTCTTTCAATTTTATATCCTTTTACGATGGGCCCTAACAAAGCCTCTGTGTCCGTTTGAAAGGCTGATCAAAACTTCCCTTGTGGGCTATGTCAGGCAGGCAGTGGCTAAGTGCCCAACCATCTCTTCTGAACTTTGGGAAATTTGCATCAAGAGTTTGCATCCTTTCAGTTATAGAGATAAGACCTACAGGTGCTGACCTATAGGGCCAGTGTCACTGGAGTCCGTGTCGGTGAGCTGAGCATCCAGGTGGGGCAGTGGGGTGGGCCACGACCCCCACAGCGTGCTGGCCACCGGTGCCGGTGCAGAGGAACCACCGAGGGGCACGCCTGGGGCCGGTGGGGCACCCCGCGGGGCAGGTGCTCGCCTCCCCGGCTCTGCCCTCGGAGGCACTCAGCTCCTGCCCTGGGAGCTGCGGAAGCCTCGGGGGTCAGGCCTCCCCCACCGCCGCCCCCGGGACGCCGCCTCCAACCTCCCCGTCCGCGCCGCCGCCGGGGGCGATGGTCTCGCAGCTCTCGCGCGCCGCCGCTCCGGGGGGCTG
>VXAY01004937.1:1283509-1308901 GCA_013399855.1 Oxyruncus cristatus | reverse complement strand
CCCCGCGCGGCCCGTCCGGCCCGTCCTGGGGCTGCTCCCCGCTGCCCGGGCCGCCCGGAGAGTGTCAGAGCCGGGACAGCCCCGTGCTTGCCGTGGTGTAGGCGAGAGCCGGTGCCAGATGCGTGTCACAGGAGTCCGGGTACCCGCGCGGGGCTCGTGCGGCCTCCGTGCCTCCATCCCTGCATGAGTTGTCACAACCCATGTCCATGCATGTAGCCCGACGTAAAAAGCCTTCATATACGTGTCTTGTCTATGTACACACAGCTTACTCGTGCAGCCTCTGCTAACTCTTCTGTGTGGCTATACAACCACCTCTGTACACGCTTATGCATCCCTGTGCTTAAAGCATCGACCGGCGTATGCGCGCACCCTGCCTGCTGACACCCGCCACACCTTCCCAGGTATGTCTCATGTTTTCTGTATGTAACAAACTCGGACACCGAGAAACATTGTTCCACTTGAGCACGTCCACTCGGCTCTTTCCGTTCGCGGCTCGGAGGAAAATTTATCACATTTATTGCTTGTAAAGAGCTTGAGGGATGTGAGCCAGACGTGCAGAATCACTGAGGGGCAATGGATAAGCCTCCTGCCTGCAGTGGGTCTGCCAGCAAACATTAATCTTTTTCAGTGATTTACTTTTTAAACAAATCTGTTTTAAAAGGCTATAGAAAGACTTCAAAATAAAACCACGCTAAAAGAACATTCATTAAGTATTCCGTTCATGAAATATACAGCAGCATGATCTAATGCACTGAAATACACAAACCTTCTGGTTAGATTCAGCTTATCTTTGGAGAGGAAAAAAGCTTTCAATGATAAATTAATCATCGTGTAAATCAGTCCACTGTCCATTCCATCAACCTTTGTCACTTTGACTTTTGTTTTGTACAATACTACCTGTCATCACAGTGTCAGGGAAGTTCAGCTTTAGTGGCTGGGCTGCACGTTTGTCAGCTGAATTAGCTGTGGTTCTTTGTAGCGTTCCAGCTTCAGTAACTGTTTTTCCCTGACGAGTCCATGAGTGGTATTGATTTCCAATAACAAGCAGCTATATGGTGTGCATCCAGTAAAAGACGCCTAGCTAACTTTGGGCTCCCTTTCAATAATCCTCTGACATTCCCATGACCTTAGAGAGCAACAGCAGTGCCAATGAACTTGAGTAATCCTCCAATTTCAATCAAATGCCCTGCTTAAGGATAAAGACAAAAGCCTGTCCTATCTTGTATGGTCATATTTAGTTTTTTAGTAGCTTTCTGCACCAGCGTACGACCATGAACTCAACACTCTCCATGAATGAAATCATTTCTATCATATTCTAATATTTCTTCCACCCATTCCTCCCCTAATGTACTTTGCATCTTGCAACCATCTTTGGAAAGAATACACAGCATTGCTTCATCCCACACAGATGAAAGACATTCTCTGCTCTTGGAAGGAAACAGGCAACCGTGTAACGTTGTGAAGCATCATGTCACAACAGTTGAAGGCAGGAGGTAGAAAACCGCCAGTAACCCCCTGCGTTCTGCTGAAATAACGCACAAAGGGTTTAGGTAGTTTGAGACCAGCTGTGTTGAGGCATAACCAGAGACCTTGTCCTGGGGTGTGCAGTTTGATCCCTCTAAAGATGCTGTCAGATCCTTACTCAGAAGTGAGGTGGATCTCTATTTCAGGGTGGCCTACCTCATGTAATGCTGCAGGGTTGGTTGGAGTATTTGGTTGGTACTGGTTCCTAGATCTCTGCTCATCTGATGGTCATCCACACTTTCAGTAGCACCTCAGTGTGCCAGCCCAACACTGACTCCCTGTCCCTCTTATCTTGAAAGAGGTGAGAGAGCCAGGCAGAATCACCTGCTTTTGCAGTAGTTCCAGATAGACAGAGTGACACACAATTCTCATATTCTGGAGCAAAGAGAAAGGACCATGGAAGGTTTGCTTTAAACAACCTCTGTACTGCATATACGTGACAAATTCTCTCAGCAGCTTCTGAGCTGTCAAGCTTGTACTTGTCTTTTTGTGGCCCATTGATGATCTTCAGGATCATCAGCAGAAAATATCCACAGCACACTGTGTTCTGGCCAACACATCTCCTGCGTAGGGACTTGGAAGTTGGGCTAATGCAAAATACATGGACCAGATCTGCAGGGAAGGTGTCAGGAGAAGGCACGTTCCCATATATTTTCATCTAATGTAGAATGAAGCCAGCTATTTACAGACAGAGCTGTTCCAAACAGAAGTTGACAGATAGTCCAGGCTTTGTTACCTTGAGAGGGGTGGAAAATATCCTTGGTCTTTTTAATAACCTTTCTGTTGTTTGTGATTGAATATGATCCAATTGCTCTAATGGAGGAGAATATTATGCACAGCATGAGTCAGCAACACTTTCCTCCTGGAACAGCTGACAGCAAAGAAAGTTTCCAAACTCTCTGCAGAAATATTCCTCCCCTTAGATGAGAATCTGGACTGCATCCACCAATACCTGCTGGTGCCTTCCCTTGAGATGGACCTGTATGTGTCTGGCTGGAATATGGAACCATCCAAGGTTCATTCGAGGTCAGAAGACACAACTCCATGTGCAACAAAAGCACTTGGGAGCTGATGCAGAAGAAGAGGCGGAAGTCAGTCACAGGAGTTTGGAGTGCCAGTGCATGTTCCAGCGATCGGGAGCTTTGAAATGAGGCCCTCGACAGCACTGGCAGTGGGAGGATGTTACCTATTCCAAATGCTTAGTCTCATCTGAGGTCAGCCAGTAATCAAGACTGGGTTGTTTCTTGTAAAGCACAAATCTACAGCTACCAGCTAAAAGGGTGATTGGGAGCAGATTTGAAAGCTACTAATCAATATATGCACTCTCCACTCTGGGATAGGAAAAAATAGGTCAAAAATTCCCACCCTGCTACAATAAATTAAATAAGGTGGCATATTTTAAAATGCTAAATGTTTGACGCATGCAACAGGCTCTTATTAGAGACTTCAGTGAAAAGATGCTAGGAATGAGTTTTCCCTGCTCAGCTACATACTCCCCACTACCTATCACCCTGTTGCGGTGTTTGTGTTGTGCTGAGAACAACCATCTGAGGTAATGTTCCAGCAAGTGAAGGACTGTGCACTGAAAAGGGCCTGGCATCTGAACAGTCTCACTGTACAAATCCATACTTCAACTGGAAATTTTTGCCAAGCAAAGCTACAGTTTGATAAGCAATCCCAAGTTTTGTATTGACTTTTATTCTTTCTGTTGTGTCTGTTGGATATTTCCTGCCACTGGAGAAAGTTCCTGGCAACTGCCAAGTGATTAGCTACGGTGGGATCCAACATTTTCCTATGAAATGAGCCTTTCTGCCAAAGGTGGCAGCCCAAAGCACAGCACTGCTGCTTTTTAAAGAATCCAGACATATTAAATCACCTAAATCATTCCTTGTTCAATGCCAAGTCGCCCAGCCTTCTTCCTCCCCTGTGCTCAGGTCAGTCACTGTGCCAAATGCTTCTTTCCCGTGAGCCAAGACCTCGCTCTGTGCCAAGCTGCATCCCCTGAGGTCTCTGCTCTCCACCTGGGACCTCAGCGGAGAGGAAAGGGTGCACAAACATCAGCAAGACTGACATTTCACAAAGTTCCTACCGATTTTTAGAAAGTTTACGACAGAGCCCCAGACCTTAAAAGAACAGTGTGATTGCCACAAAGAACAGTGTGGGAAAACCAGTATACATGCATGTGCAGCCCTCCCACACGCATACTGACTACCCCAGATATAGGCATACCCACAGATCAGCACCTACACACAAATGTTTTTGACACACTTATTCTCAGCATCCTGTTCTCCTACAGCAGCCTCAATTGGAGGAAGGGAGAAAATATGTTCCTTCCAACCTAATCTTCTAATGACCTTTCTGCCAGCTCCACTTTCCTGCCTATCTCTAAGCTGGTGATGGGAAGAAGATCCCATTGTAGAGAGTGATTTTCCTCCTCAGAGCTCAGCAGGGTCTGTTTGCTAGACTGAGGTGTCCTGACCAATCGGTCTTAAGAGATTCCAGGTAAATAAGGAGATAAGAAAATTGTTTATGATCCCCTCTCTTGGGCCCCTTGCAGCTCCATTAGAGTTCCTGCAGAGTTCAAGGGTTGTGCTGCAAACCTGGTACAAGTGGGCTCCCATTGCCTCTTCCCTTCCTGGATTGCGAAATCCCTGCCAAGCCTGACAACAGGTCTCAGCCCTCACTCTGCCCTGCAGCTGCCTGTAACTGCAGGGAAGAGAAGCTGGAGCGCAGGCACACGCGGCAACGTGCCATGGTGGCTGGCTCTGAATGCTCTGGTACAAGCTCATATTTAGAGAGTGACCATCTCAACTCTTGTTAAGAGGCTTTTAGGGCTCTGTGAGGCACACTCCACAGCTGTCTTCCAAAGCTGTCCCGTGGCAGTCTGGAGGCTGTGATGGATTCTTCTGGCAGGAGATGTCTGACTCCCTTGCTCCACTCCCTCTCTCTGGAAGAATGGGGGAGATGGGCACTTCTCAATTGCAGGGCGTTCCTGGCCTCCATGCTGCCTGTCAGGGAAAGATTCATTAGCAGCAGGAAGGCAATTCTCTCTCCTCTCTGCTCTGGAATTGAAGTCGTTTGTCTCAGGAAGGAGCCCAGGCGCCTCACTCGCTGTGTGGCAGCTTCTGCTCAAGGGAGACAAGCACTTCGTCAATAAACAAGGAGCCTGGGGAATGGCTGCAGCTGACAAGGGACATTATTAATGACTGGCACTTCGTCGGAGGGTAGATCAGCCTCCCATTAGCTGCTTTAAGAGGGGAAAGAGAAACAGAGCTAAAGATGGCAGCCTTAGAGGAGCTGGGAGCTTCGGCATCCTGCAAAGTTCCCCACTGTGAGGCCCCTGGGCTGGCACAGCCCCCGAGGAGTGACTGTGTATTTCCCCAGCATTACGAGTCTTCAAACTGTGACAGCGGGAGACAGGCCCAGCTCAGGAACAGTTTCACTTCCCAGCCTACTACTGGGTGGGCTCTGCTATGGAGGTGTTCCAGAGCAGAGCTTCCCCATCCCCTCTGTCCCTCTCTCAGTCTGCCCTGGATTGAAGGAGTGTCTTCCAGCATCTGCTACTGCAGATTCTTGTTTAGGAGCTCCTACCCAGGCCATGCAATTAAGAAGGCTTTGAGGGCATCTGAGAGGAGGCTGTTCCACTGCCTTCACTCTTGGGAAGTGGTTAGTACAAGGAAGAGCAAGAAACACCATCCCCTATAGCCATGCACTTCTATCTGTGACTGGAACTGGAGAAGCTGTTGACTTTTGTCATAGTTGGACTCCTAGTATCATCTCCTTAGGTGGAAGAAGCCTCTAAGCTCTAAAGCAACTGTTGGTTCACCTCACAATTGTACTTAATTTGCCACAGCACCATCAGGGTGGAAGGAGAAATCCCTGTTTTGTTGTGACACTGACAGTTCATCCTCTGTCCTACAGCCCTAGAGCTGCCAGGAGAGTGAGTCTTTGGCTCCCACACGAAAGCGTGTGGTGCAAGTACTCAGCCTGTGGCTTTGGTCTTTGTTGAAGCTTTTGTTTGGAACCACACTCACAAAGAAAGTTATGAAAGCTCTTGGCTGAACACCTGAGTGTCCAAACAGCCTGCTGCATAACAGGGTGTAAGAGCAGTGTCATCTTGGTCTTCACAGTTCTTGAAGGAAGCAGCTTTTCATGCCATGGCTTCTTATCACTGTGTCTGTGGTGGCTCCATAGCTTAGGGTGCATTCACTATCCTGTTCAGAGCCAGTTGCCTCAGTGTGATGATGAGTTTTCTCTGTAATTTAAATATCTTTTCAGACTGAATGCTCTTATGCTCAGTCTGAGATTAGAGGAAAATGTACTGGGGACTAATCCCTTTTTTTGGAGATTATTCTGTTACTGTAACAGGCATAAAGCCCAAAGTTTAGAGATGGCTCTAGGTTCAGGTGCTTCTTGTTTATTCCAGGACTTGGGTGCTTGGAAATGGAAGGGATGGATCTGACATCCACATTCTTTGCTTCACATTATCTAACTTGGGGCTGTTCAGATTTAGGATTCAGATGTGAGCCCATTTTTGGCAGACTTTTGCCGGTTAAACTGCCTATTGATTTTTACTTGCAGAAAGCTGGAAAAACTTTACCACGAGACTGGCTCAAGGTCTCTCCCTTGTGGTTAAAAATTGCTGTCCTGGGGCTGAGTGTTGTAGGGTCCTGGGACTGCTGTCTCCACGCTTGCTTCCACCACGAAAGAAAAAAAATCAATCACTTCTAGATCTGTTGGTATTTATAAGCTGAAACAGGTCCCACCCAGATAAAAGGTCCGTTTCTGCTCCGAAACGAGCTCTGGACTCTGCTCCAAGCCCCTAAGTGGATTGCCTTCTGGCCAGCCCAGCGCTCTGGTGATTGAAAAGCCGAGAGGAGTTAGGAGGGGGGTGGGTAGGGATGCGATGTTCAGAGGCTCTGGGGACCCAAACTAGCTGGATTCACTGAACTCATCACTGAAATCACTTCTTGCCTTGCCTCTGTTTTAATTCTCTCTGAAACAGCCCTCTCCTGTGAGTGAAACAATCTTGCCTGCAGATTGAGGGGGGTGGGAGGGATTTGAACATTAATCTGATGTAGATTATACATCCACCTCCCTCTCTCTCCCCTTCTCACTCACTCTCTCTCTCTCCCTCTCTCTCCCTCTCTTTCTGTCTGTTTCTCTCCCCTCCCTCTCCTTCCTGCTTCATCTCTTCAAGAAAGTGAACATAAAGTAAAATACGGAGAGAGAGAGGCAGAGAGAGAAAAAGCTCCCCGAAGAGGGAAAGCCCCAGCAGCCAGTAGCTGTTTGGATTTGCCTGGCGCTGCCTTTCTTGCTTTGCTCCCAAGGAATACCTTTAATGGGATCAATTGCTTCAGTTCCTTTATAACCAAGTCCAACGGAAAGGCAGCCTCAACATATTATGGGCAACTGTGTGAAGTCTCCACTGAGAAACCTCTCTAAAAAGGTACGTTGCCTGAATCCAAGTGCGTTTCCAGCCCTGCTTCTTGGGATGGGTGACATTGTGGGCAGATGGGAATGGGAGGTGGGAGAAACACAGAGATGTGTACAAGGGCTTCGGCTCCATTCACCAGACTTTTTGTGTAAGAGCTGCTCTTGCAAGTGCAGCCATTAGAGCCCAGGACACCGAGAGCCATAACATGTGTAAATAAATATGAGTGTAGGCTTGTGTCCTGCTCGGTGTGTGTGCACGGCTGTCCACTGGGTAGGTGCAAGCATGGGCTTGTCCATGTGCACAGTGTGCTGGCACACTTCTGTACAGGCGTCTTGATGTGTGTGCACATGGGTGAGTCTGTGTTTGTGCATGTGTGTGAGTCTGTGTGTGTGCATGTGTGAGTCTGTGTGTGTGCACGTGTGAGTCTGTGTGTGTGCACGTGTGTGAGTCTGTGTGTGTGTGCACGTGCTTCAGCTGAGAGGTACCTGCATGAGCAATCACGTGTGTTATGGGCAGAGGGACATGTATCCATGTACGTGTGAACGGGCATGAGTCTGTGCGTGTTCTCGGTGGTGTGGAAGAGTGTGCACACCTCTGAGCCCATCTGGAGTGTGTGTGTGTGTCCTCAGCTGTTCATGTCTCCACATACACACCCTGAGGGGCGTGAGCAGGCGTGCAGTGTTTGTTGTGAGTGTGTAAGGGGGGGATTTGTGTGTATCACACTCGTGCCCCTGCTTGTACGGTGCTCTGTGTGTGTTCACCTGCTAGGTGTTCACCTGTGAGGTGTCCTCACAGAAGCCTGTGTGGAGTCATGCATGCGTTCTTCTGTCCATCCATCCTTGTGCATGCACAGATCTAGTTTTGTTGGGGTGTGTTTGGGCACAGAAGCATGGTTTTCTCTGTGCTCTGTTGGTCCATGTGCCCGTTTGTGCGTGGATACGCTGGGTCCTGGCTGCGCGTTCGTGCATCGTGTTGCACGTCAGCATGGCCCCTGTGTCTCCATGCTTGGGCCCAGCTGGACTTCATCTGAGAGCTGCCACGTGTATCTGTTAGGCTCCAGCCCACAGTCTGCTCTGTGCTGAGGTTTTACAGTGATCCCAGGATGAATTAGATTCAGGAATGATTCTGCTGGTAGGGACAGGATTGAAATGGGAATGATGTGCCCCAGAAAACTTTCTTGTTTGGCAGAGGAAGATCTTACAGCACTGTGTACCTGTCAGCCACACAGTTCTCAGCTGGCATTGCTGCAAATCTAACAGCTCAGCAAAAAGCTACACAGTTCACTGCTCATAAATTAAAAAGTTATGCTGAGCATCCAGAGTATTGCAATGAGGAGCTGCCTCTGTGGAGGCCTTGGCAACAGTGAAATCCCACTGCCATCAAGATCCCATCCTGCCACCCAGGACATCTTGCCACCCGGGAAAGCTCCTCTGGGAGGGAGACTCTGGGGAGAGGACCTCCCTAGCAGAGAGTTTCTTCTGGCTGTACATTTGCCTCTTCTGTGCAGAAACACAATTTGGTTGTTATCTTGACTTCTGTAAACAAAGCCAGTAATGGCACAGCGCTGCTGCGAGGGAGCTGGGGTACATGAGGAGGGAATTCATCATCGAGCACTTACGCAGTGCTGAACCAGTCCCTAGGTCAGGGTGACCTTCAAGAGTGGGAGGGGTAGTTGAGGTTCACCTAAATGTTGCCCATGTGAAAAACCAAGTTGGTTGCTTATAGGTCACCTCCAACTTGGAATAAAAGGAGTTGGCTGCTGCTGTGCTCAACATGATCAAGGCAATTGCAATTAAAGTCTGACATGTGGCCAGGCTGCTTGAATCAAAATGGATTCAAGAACTTATAAGCTCTGTGTCATCAGTCTTTTGGGTAATTTAGGCTTTTTTTCCTAAAAGATGCTTCGAATAATGCAGTTGGTGCTTAGTTACAAGACCTGGGATGTGAGGACTGAAGAGAGAAAGTTGCAAACTGAATTAGAGAATTTCTCAGACATCTCTCCAGTGAGCTACGAATTAAGGCCTTGGGCACTCATCCTGACAGGTCCTGGGACTCTGCCGTTCTTCTGATCACGACACACATGATTATAGTGGAGACAATCAGTCTTTAGCATTGCACAACTTCACTTGGCTCTTATACGATCCCAGTCATTTTTCTCAGATTCTGCCTTGGGCAAACTCATTTTGCTGAGAGGTTAAAGAGGAGGGACTGTAGACAACATGTGGGAAAGCTGCTCTTGGGTGACAGTCTGAACTCTTGAACACATGATTTCAACCCAAATTTTGGGATTCACTCCCAGGCACCAGCTGGCTTGGTCTGGGCCTGGCTGACACCAGGGTACCTTGCTTGTTCAGGTGGCAATGATCAGGCTTTGACTCCATGTCTCTTGTTGTCAGCTTCAGTTTCCACTGTCACAGTGTCCCCGCAGTGATCCTGAAAGCCATCCTGGCTGCCTTTCCATCCGAGACACACTGCAGTTGGGATGGAGGCCCCTCTTGATGTGCTACTCTGCAACGTGCCTCTGACATGCGGGCAGGAAAATGAAGTGAATCCTGTTATGCTTCTACTGTAATGAAATTAAAAGCTTTGACATCCAGGTCCCTTGCTTTGCCACCCTTCTCCACCACTTTGGCCATCTCTAAATCAGCCTGGTCCCTTTCTGCTCCACAGTCTGTTTGTCTGACACAGCCAAGGGCCTGGCTCAGCCAGGAAGGGAAGTGGTCCTTCCCTCAGGGAAGGGACAGAGAAAGCCTGTTCTCCCCAGTCCTGTTCTTGCATTTTCCTTGTTGTCACACTGCTGTTTCCTCTGTAACAGGCAGCTAACGTTGTTTTGCTCCATACCCATTCCACAGCTCCCTTCCCCACTCTGCTGGGATGTAGGAGGAACGTGGTGGAGGGAACTTGTGGGGATACTTGCAGGAGAGCCTGTGAGACCACTGGCAGAGGGAACATCAGATGCCATAAATCCTGCCTGCAGTGGCAGAGCGGGGCAGGGAGCCCTTGTTGGGATCTTGCTGAGCTGTGCATCTCGGCGTCCTGGCACTGTGGCAGGTTGTCTGGTCACGGTCCTGAGTGGCTCTTGGCAACTGTTTTGTACAACTGGCAGTCTCTATCTAGACAGCAAAATAATGGGATGACTATTATGAGATACTGCTCTGTGGCTTGGTAATAACCTCTACTGACTGGAAGGGTCGGCAAACAAGGATTTAGGGCTGTGGGGCTTTGCATCTTTTGTGTGGTTTCGGTGGAATTAAACAGAGAACTGATGTGGGCTATTTAAGTGATTCATATTATTTGGTATATTAAACTGAAAAATGTGTCAGGAAATAAAGCTGATAATTTTGAAAATACATTGCACTGATATCACAAAACTGTGCAGTTCAACACAGATGCCTTGACATTTAGCTGAGCTAGTAATATGCCATTTGTGGATGGATGCTCATCTTTCATTTTTTTAAGGACAAGTGTCCTATGTGTCAGATTTAATCAGAGACAGGTTCCTTCCTCAACCGTGAGTGCAACAAAAACTGTTTTCTGCTTCATCATTTTCTTTCTCCATGGCTTGCTTTTTGAATTATTTTTGTTTTGATGCTTGATTTTCACATGACATTATACATGAGCAGATTGGTGTAAGACTGTGTACAAAAAGGCAAGCTACAAACCATGCCTGCAATATAACAGCACATGGCAGACACAGCAAGTAGACACGATAGTCTCAGACAAGTGTGGATAGTGTGTGTGTGTGTGTGTGTATCTGGCCTTTTAGCCTGAAAAAGCACCTCAGGCTTTAAGGAAAGGGTTAATAAGACAATGACAATTGACAGAGCTTCTCTGATCACCCCTGGGAACACCGGCTGTAAAAGTAGAATCATTCCTGAAGAGGAATCTGGTGTATGATTAATGTTTATTCTGTAAAACCAAGGGTCCTGTGGGTTGTGTTGGCTTTTTATAGCTGCATGGGAATATCAGGATAAGAGGTTTTTTGCAGAGCCAGGGAAATGCATTTCTATAAAAGGAAAGCAGTGCCTCCTTATAAAATCCAGTGCTGGATTCTGTTCTGGAGCCCTAGCTTAGCAGGACGTGTGCGCTTAGGAAATTGTGCAAATGTAAACATACAAAGGTGCTGTGCTGTGCCTGATCTCCACCTCGGGAGTGTCAGCGATTAGAAGAGGCCAGGGCAGTAACTGCCTGACACCCTGAGGATGTAACTAATTAGTAGCAGCACGGAGAGTGTGAGCCTGCAGTTGGCAGAGCCACCTGATGCTGTAATCCTCTGATAATATGATAAAGCGGGTGATACACCGTGTTGCTGAACTGTGAGGTGGAGCCTCCCGCAGTGGCTTTGTGCAGGCTCTGCCTGGTCTCCTGGGGGTGCCCCGGCCGGCAGCTCCGCCCTGGGCACGGGCTGGCACACGTACTGTTAGGCTGGGCTGCGCTCGTCCTTGGCAGCTCATTCAAGGCATCCTTAACTCTGGGGCTCATGTGGGAGCGTGGCGCTTTGGGCTGTGTCTGGGTAGATGTGAGCAGTGCTGAGAGTCTGGTGTCATTTCAAAGCGAAATTCTCCCGGTTGGTTGTACTTCTATCAGCTTCTGAAAGTGAACTCCCGGACTTACTGCTTCTGTGCAAATCCTAATAGCCTGGTGGGGGGGATGCAGTGTGGACCAGATGAAGGAAATTTAGCAGTAATGTCTCTGCGAGGCGGTTCAGTAAAACTTCAGAGGAACCAGATGGGGAGGTAACATCCTCTGTTGTGTTGTTTGCTTGCTGCTGGTTGGCTGGGAAGATCCGCCATGACGAGAAGACGAGCTATAAGGCTGTCCAGACGAGCGAAGAAGGGTCGTCGGCTTGCGAGTACCAGGGTCCGCTCATGGTGCTGGCCCAGAACTGCGCCGTCATGCACAACCTGCTGGGGCCAGCATGCATCTTCCTGAGGAAGGGCTTCGCAGAAAACAGGCTGCCTGTACGTAAGTTACACCCAGCCGGGCGAGACACGGGGGACGTGAGCCGGGGATGCGGATCCGTCCCCACGCTCCGTCTGCGTGGAGCTCTGAAACCCCCAGCCCTGGGTCTCGAGCGTCCCGGCTCCAGCTCCAAGTGCAAATACAGTCACAGGCAGATGTCTAACCTGAAGGATGTACAGATAGACTTGTGCCTAAACACCAAGGAAGGAGGATCTAAAAGTGCAGCTATGGAAGATAGATCCAAGCCTACACTCAAGTAGCCATAGTCATGTGGACTCAGGAGGAGGTCTTAGGACTTCAGGACTTACGTAATCATATGGACTCGGGAAGAGTCCAGTGCTCAAAGCAAGACATCCACTTCTCATTCCCAGAGGCTCAGATTAGCATTTAAGGCCTAAATAGCCACTTAAATGCAAATCAGGGCATTCATATTGGGAACAAGCTGTCCATATTTGATACTATCCTATCAGTTCACAGTGAGCACACTAGTACCAGCAGAAATAAGCAGGCATCTGCCTCCTCACAGATACCCAAACACAATCTCTGCTGCACTGTCATACCCAGCCTGACACTGCAGCAATCCCAGCCAATTAACTGAAGAACATTAGTCTGTCCTCGTATTTGCAAATAGTGCCAGGCTACCAAATGCTATTACCCTCCCACACACACACACAGATAAATAGCAAAACCACGTCTATCCATTCAGTCACACCTATAGTAACTATGTGTTCATATGCGTCTAGTGTGTGCATTTATATACAAACAATAAAAATATGTGCTTGTATGTAAATTAAAATGTATACACCTGGACATGTGAAATATACATAAATACATCCCCAGCATCGTGTCTTTAAAAGGACTAAAACATATTTTTGCACCCAAACGTTCTGCTTCTACGGTAACATGAATTTAAAGACATACAGAAACTTATGATTAACACGTCTTTTATGGATATTTAAGAGTGAATATGTGCATTGTCAGATAGTCACAGGGCCTTCCATGTTTCTGTTCTGAAACAAGGCTCACCTCCATTACCTGAGAGACAGAGTTTTCTTGCCTCTGTAAGAAACCTCTGTCTTACTTGTGTGTTGATGTGGTCATTTACAGCTGTAGGAGACAGTTACGTCTTTATTTCTGAAACCTCTTCTTCAACCAAAAACTCCAAAAAGAGTCTTTCTGTGTCATTATGGATCAGGGGGCTTTTGTTCTTCCTAACCTTTAGCCACTAAGTGATCACACAGTCCCTGTGCCAGGTCACTAAAACACAACACATATTCTCACACGGGCAAACATGCTGGAATGCACAGAGCTACCTGTCACAGGAGATAGATCAGCTCCCTAGTGGAAGGCTCACGGCTGGACAGGTATCCATCCTCCTTAGGCCATGGAGGCTCATTGTACCCTAAGAAGTCCCCTAAGTAGGATTAGTCATGTCTCTAAGTACCCTGATGTAGAATAAGTGCATCTGATAAACAGCTTTACTTTTATTGACTCTCTAGATGAACAGGATTTATTGTGCATACAACAGAAATAAATGAGGGTAAGACCATTACGTATAATGGACTCTCTGGGGGTCACCTCTGCTCATATCTAGGATCTAAACTCTTGGAACAGTTTCCTTCCTCTTCCCATATGCTCTCCAAAAGCTTTAGAGTGATTCAGCCCATTTCATCCCAAGCAATTTTACTCCTTTATAATTTTAGGGGATCTTCTTTCACATTTAAAACAGAAAACCTCTTCATGACGTTAGTTATTGCTTGAGTCAGGTTTTTGGAGGGACATAAGCCCTCCCCCTCCTTCTGCATTCGCAGTCGGTGGCTCTCTGATGGCACAATCTGCATGTGCAAAGATACGCTCAGAGCCCTGCCAACGCAAATGCCTTGGGGTGCAAAATTGGAGCCGGTGCTGAAGCCCCCACTTCTGACATGTGTCAGTCATGTCGGTTGCAACGTGGTCTTCAGTGGGTGAGGAGGAGGATGGTCTCGTGATGACTGTGCTGGAGGAAGGCCCAGGCCCCACCCCAGCCACTCTCACAAGACAGGCGGCACCGCGGGTGAGTCACGGCACCCTTTGCACCACGGCAGGGGCGCTCACAGCCCTGCACCTGCTGTGTGCCCAGCCACGATCTCCAGGCATTAATGGCTGCAGTCTCTGGAATAAAGTGCACAAGGTGTTGGAACAGATCATGGGTGGTTTTCATGTGCTGTTTTATCTAAGGCACGAGGGCAATTATGCCTCCTGCATCCGGTCCAAGGAGTTTGAATTGTTTTGTTACTTGGTGTTGATGAAAGCAGAACAAATGGGATGACATGTTTGAAAATACCAGGTCTGTGAAGGATGAAACAGCAGAGCCAGAGCGCTCCAACAGTTCCATCCAGCACAGAGATGCCTCTGGGAAGGTTATGAGTGGCAAGCTGGTCATTTCTCTGGCACGGCCCCCTTTGCACAGACGTAAACCAGTGTGTGTCCTAGTTTGCTCTGCACTCTGAGCAGCTGCCATTAGAGTTTCCAGGGGAGCCTGTGGTTAAATAGCAAAGGATCATCCTCCTCAAACTGATCAAAGGCACTGTCTCCAGGGATGTATGGTGAGGCTGGAGGACACCTGGAAGGCAAGGAGAAACTCCCCACGGCTGAGGAGGAAAGCCGAGAGTGAGACGACATAAGAAATCGCGTTTCTGTGTTTCCAAATCCTCAGATGTTTTGGATTTGCCTGGGAGCCATGAGAGGAATTAGAAAGGGCATTTAAACCAGAAAGCAGTGCATTTCCATGCTCATCTTTTCTTCCTGGTGCAGTGTTGGAATTTTCCTATGCTCTTTTATATCCACTCCCTTCTTCCAAGAAATACAAATTGGATGTTTGAAGTTGCAGTGTTTCCTGAACATGGTGAATCCTTGTCCTGTTTTGTTTGTAGATAACCTTGATGATGTATATGTTGTGTGTCTGCTTTCATGCCTGGTTTCAAAATGCTTGGATATGGAGTTAAGGCTGGGAGGAAGGGGGGAGTTTCTGCCTTTTTGTGGGGACAGACTGTAGGACATGTCACTGGACATGCCGTAAGAGAGCTCGTGGCTGTTGCTGTCCTGCCAGAAGGACAGAGATCAAGCAGTGATTTGAGCAGATGATGGTATAGAACTGCTGGTTACAGAGACTGCTTCCAGCTGTTTTGATCTGGCTGTGTCAGCGGAAGCTGCAGTGAAAATACAAACAGAGCTCTGGAGGAGATCATAACTGCTGCAGTCTCTGCTCCAGAACCTGGTGCTGGGGAACAATGTAGGAGTTCATGGAGGTGCCAATAGTACCATCAGATGGGGAGGCCACACATATTGCTGTGTTGGCCCAGGTCTCTTCTGTTTTGAGGGAGCACCCACCATCCCCCTGTCCAGCAGAAGAGAGGGAGAGGGACTTCCACAGGTTAACACCCCTCTCGTTGGGGAGGAGAACTGGGAAGCCTCCCTAGGTAGATGGTATTAAACATGTCATCACCTTCTTGTTTCTTCTTTTACTTTATGGCTTGTTCCAGAACTGTTTGTTCCAACAAACAGCTATTTTGAAACTATGTTTGTGTCAAACAAATGGCTTTAACATAATATGTTTTCCTTTTGCAGGATAGAGAACTGCGTCCGGAAGAAATTGAAGGTAAAATTTGTTGCTTCTTCTGTGTCCCCTTTCTTCCTGCCCAGTGAAAACCTACTGATTGGCTTTTCCAGGTTGGCCCCAAGGGGTAAAATAATTTGGGGCAAACCAAGGGAGATGTTTACCGGAATAATTCCTGAAAACCCCAGCAAAAGAAATAATATTTAAAACTAGAAGAGTGCTGACTGTGAAGGAATTTGCATCTATTGCAGCTTCTTCAGGGTGGGAGGAAAAGTAAATAATGGGATATTGGCTCTCAGGGAACTGCTGTCTCCCCCAGCTCCCACACAAACTGTTGTAGAGCATGGCACAACTGTCTGGCTCAAAGGAAGCTGTTTTACTTGCTTATTTACAAATCCCTACAGTGAGGGATTTATAATACAGTGCAGGTGTAAAAGTTGGAAAAACTTAAGAATTTAAGTTTCTTTATGAAGCACAGTTCAGCAATAAGTGTTTATGACATTTATAGTCCAATCAAGCTTTTCTGTAAGGAATGGGTCAGCAGTGCTGCTGACAGAAGAACTTAACATTGCTCCAATCATTGCATCTTTCCATGGAGATGCACTGGGAAAATACAGAGTATCTTAGGGAGTCTGGCCTCATAAAATGCTGCTGATTCTGGGGAGGTTTGTTGGAAAAGGTATTTCAAGCTGTCACTGACAATATTGTTCTTTTTGGATCCATTCCCACAGAGTTAAGAGAAGCCTTTAAGGAGTTTGATAAAGACAAGGATGGGTTTATTAACTGCAGGGACCTGGGGAATTGCATGCGGACCATGGGCTACATGCCCACTGAGATGGAGCTAATAGAGCTCTCCCAGCAGATCAACATGAACCGTGAGTAATTCCCACCTGGCTGTACCTGCCTGTTGCTGCTGTGCCCTACATCATTGCCTCAGGCTCTCTCAGTTCCCTGCTGCCTCTTTTCGTTTGGATTTCCCCCCCCTGTTCTTTTGGTTCTCATTTTCACTCCCTATCATCTCCCCTGTTCGTTTGTGGTCCCAAGAAGCCGATGCCTTTGTTTTTGCTTATCACAGGGACTGTGTGGACTGTGCTGTATATGGGAACAGTGAGTGGAAGGGTTGTCCTTCATGTTTATGCTGTCAGGTATAAAACTGCCCTTGATGCAGGCAGTCAGTCACCGGTGCACAGGTTCTGTCATATTGAAGCTGTTATCAGATGGTGTCAGAATGAAAAGCCTGGGAAGGTGGAAGTGGTTTGGTCAGATGTGTGGTGGATGGCTGTTCACTCTGCAGTGGTTGTTTGTGGATCTGCTGTGTGCCTGGGGATGGGCTGTGTGCGAGCTGTGCTGGCAGTGTCAGATGGGAGCATCTGCTGCAGTCACAGAAAGATGTCACAAACGCATCCAGTTCAGTGTAACTGTGTTTGTGCCCCTTGTATTTCACTGTCATTTTTGTCACCTCTCATCTGTGGCAGTGCAGGGTCTCACCCTCAGTGAGCTGGGGAAGAGGATATTTAGTGCATGTTATTTCTGACACAGGAGGATGTTAAAAGGACAAATTACTTGATCAAGGGAAGGAAAACAGCTGTGACATATGCACCCAGTCACACACAAACGCACCTGATAACCCTGGTGCGCAAGTGCTTGGGAATTTGAGAGTGGTACTGACAGCTTTCAGATAGGGCACT
Source organism: Oxyruncus cristatus (assembly GCA_013399855.1). Taxonomy (NCBI): domain Eukaryota; kingdom Metazoa; phylum Chordata; class Aves; order Passeriformes; family Cotingidae; genus Oxyruncus; species Oxyruncus cristatus. The sequence goes on along the minus strand of VXAY01004937.1, from coordinate 1,291,695 downwards.
GACTAAGTAAAAGAACTAATACAATGATTAAACAGTTGGACGCCCATTAGCTGCTGTAATGGAGCAGGACTCTGCTGCTGCAGGGCAGTGCCCGGGCCACGCAGGCACATCGTGCTGTGCCCTTGCCGTGCCCTTTGGCACAGGCGCAGCACGGCGCTGCTATAAGCACTGCAACGATCAAGCCTCTAACACGTAGTATGTGATGCCACAAGGATGTGACAGTCCATGGCTGCCTAATACGGGATAGCTTGGGTTCATTCTGCCTTGTCCATAATCCAGAAAATACAGTGTAAAACTACCTCTGCTTTTCCTTCCACTGTCCCACACTCTCTGTGCTTTGCCTCCTGGAGAGCCGAGCGCTCTCTGGGACACACAGAAGTGCAAAGTGAGTGCTGGGCACAGAGTTCTTACACACAATCTTTCATCTTGTCCCAAGTGGGTGGCCACGTGGATTTTGAAGATTTTGTTGAGCTGATGGGACCAAAGCTGCTAGCAGAGACTGCAGATATGATTGGTGTAAAAGAGCTCCGCGATGCCTTCAGAGAGGTGAGTGCTCCCTCCCGCCTGCCCCCAGAGAGTGAGCAACAGGAGACAGGAAAGAGAGAACACCCACTGGGGAAGAGAAGAGGAAAAGAAGAGAGCAGCATAGAGGAAAGACAGAGAAAGAGCCAAGCCAGGCATGGAATAAGGGAGGAGCGGAGAAAAGTCACTAAGATAAGGGAACCCTTGAGGCAAAGAAGAGGAAAGCTGGTGCAGACACAGCAGTGAGGGGTTTCTGAGGAGAAAAGTCAGACTGGATCCAAAAGGCACCCAAAGGAGGACAAGGAGGGACACAGAAGGAATGAAGAAAATATAGGGCACTCAGGAACAGGACAACACAAAATCCAAACCAGAGCAAGATCCATTTCCATTAACAGTATTTCCCCCACTGGTATTTTTCATGTACTTGCAGTTTGACACCAATGGTGATGGGGAGATCAGCACCAGTGAGCTGCGAGAAGCCATGAAGAAGCTTCTAGGGCAGCAGGTGGGGCATCGGGATATCGAGGAGATCATCCGAGACGTGGATCTGAATGGAGACGGGCGTGTGGATTTTGAAGGTGAGGAGGGATCAGTGCTCGCTGCCCATCTGCTCTGCTGTGAGTCAGAGTTTCAGCGCAGAGGCTGAAGCGGAAGGGAAGATTTGCATGCTCGGGGCCCAGGTATCTGAAGCGTGGAGAAAAAAATCAAACAGGATTTTTTTTTTTCTAGCCAGCTGAATTGTTCATTTGTGCATCATCTCTTGCTGCATAGCAGTTTCAGTTGGGTCTCCATAATTCTAGGATGTTAAGAGATAGAACCTGTCACAGAGAAGCAGATTCTGGTGCACACACGCTGTGCCAGCCTTCTTTTTACGGGGCATTTTCCTTTCTGTTAAATCTATTGCAAGAGCTGTGAGGTGGCTGAGTTGCTTTGGAGAACGCATTGCACCTTCCTTTTTGTCTGGCTCACCTTGTTATCTGGGTTTATGGAGAATTTGTTTCTATGCCTTTATGCCAGAAGATGGGCATGTGCCAGGTGTGCTCACTAAGACTGCAGATATCTGATCTAGAGGTGCCATGTTAAATTCTAGAGTCAATTCATTTCTTCTCACACTTTTCATGCCAGAAAGACTTGGAAAAATAAAAGTGGTTAGGCTACTATCCTAGTCATTAGCCATGGCAGGAGCAATATTAATAGTGCTCAGATTTTCTGGCAAGGAAGTAGTTGATATCAGACAGCTGAGAAGAAATAAGAGCTGGAAGGCGTGAGAGCATGGCAGAGTGCTTGTTTCCCTGGTGCAAATCCAGATGTCCCTTTGCAGTAAGGGTGAAGCACAGGAAATACAGAATTAAAGTGAAATTGAGGTAATTTTATTGGCTCAGAGGCATTCCTGGGTCTCCTACAGGACAAGGCGCCTCAGTCCTCAGGATTACAGAAGCCTCTGAGGGCTTTGAAAATGCTCAAAAACTGGAAGTGTCTCCCTAGAACATATCTGGTAGCTGCAGTTGTTCTAATGCACTGGCTGATTACATGACAGTAGCTCTGCTTGTTTCCCACAGCTCAATTATGTTAGACAGCTAAAATACATGAAATGCTATCCCAGTATCATTTTCTCTGTGAGTTACTGCTTTAGTTGTCAAAGGAAAGCTCCATCAATGGAAAAGGAGAAGTCAAGGGGGTAATTTCCACTGCCCTCCTGTTCGCAGAGCCATTAGTTCGTTCTCAATTCAAGTGCAGAATGAAAACACATTTATGTTTGATGGCATTTACACTCAATTTGAGCAATTGTAATTGACTTCGCAAGCTGCAGGGTGGTCAAGAAATAGATCCAGGGTACCCTTACAGTTAACTTGTATCTTTAAAAGAGCAAAAAGTCCATCACAGTAAACCTTCCTCTACAAAAATGCTGGTACCTCCCAAAACTCTTGTGCTTTCCCACACTGGTGCCTCTGAAGTGGCAAGCTGATTAAGAATTCATACCGTGTTCCCAAGACTGTAAATCAAGGCTCCCTGAAGTTGCAGTGAAGGGAGACAACGCTTGCCATGGTGTCTCACAAAGAGTCGCTTGTGCAAACAAGACTTTACGTGGCTGGGAAGGAGTCCAAGGCAATGAATTGACCCGATAGAGGGATCTTATCACCATGTCTAGTGCAGGGATTAAAGCACGTTTTATGTGAGCTCTCAGGCCGGTCACGGAGCGCACAGACCTGCTGGCAGCGTGGGGACTCCTGCTTTCACCCTGGCTGCCTGCTGTCTCCAGGGAACGAGAGCTGGGTTGGGGACTATGGGTGCCTTCTGCTTCAGGGCTGTCTTCTGTTGTTGGTTGCAGAGTTTGTTCGCATGATGTCCCGTTGAAGATTATTCTCAGCCTAAAGAAGAATCAGCACCTTAGAGAGGGCAGAAGAGGACCTAGATGGAGCATCTAGCCCCGATGTTCCTACCTGAAGGTTTATCGGCTGGCTGCAATTAGGACATTGCAAGATGACCTGCTGCTCCTCCCTCATGGTGGTCCCCATGCCCCTCCACCCTTTCACACTGTGAAAGACTTGCAACTTCCTACAACTGGAACCATTCCTTGGAGATGATTGCAGGAAACTGCAGAGCCAGGACTTGCCATGATGCTTTCATGGGATATTTGCAACTTTAGACTCCTCCTCCCCAGCTTTGTTCTCCCACCAGCTGTTGCAAAGCAAAAGCAGGAGAAATCCTCTTGGCTTGGTGGATGAGAGCAAAGCCATTGGGACTGGTGGCAGCCTCAGGGCGTGCTCTGCACTTCTTGGTTTCCCTTGGTGAACCGTGTCTGTGTTTGCTGTCTCTGTGTGTGCGTCTATCTGTGTGGAGTTATTTATGCTTCCCCAGCACTTATTTGCATCTCCTATGGTTATGTTTACTAAGAGTAAATTAAATACATGTCTTGCGGGGGGAAAGTGATAAATATGCACGTTGAAATGATGTGGAGCCTGGATGTCCCTGTGAGAGGTGGTGGCTAGGCTGGGGGAAAAGGGCTTGGGCACATGCACACGCCAATGTCTGCACCAGGGTCTGGAGGCCAGTCCTTGCCACAGGAAGGGGAGTCACTGCTGGCCCCTAAGCCTGTGTCAGGATCTGCCCTCCCTCCCACTGTCTCCGTGGCCCAGGGGCCTGGAGGTGCTTCACAGTAAGGGCAGTGTGGAGGGTCCCCATCCCCGTGTCCCCTCCACTGGCACGGGGGCAGGTGAGAGCCCCTGTGGTACCATGGCAAAGGAGCAATGGGAAAGAGGGCTCAGAGGGGAGCTGGGTGGGAGTGGGATAAGCAGCAATAGCCCCCCCGGACACTTTCAGACCATTTCAAACACAACTGTGAGCACATGTACAGTGGAGCTGAGCTGCCCTATCTGCAGTGGTGACCACGACAGCAGCCTCCAGGCCCTACCAGCTGCTTCCAGACACATCAGGTGCTTACCCTCCTTCCCCTTTCCCCATGATGCTCCCAACCTACCTCTCCCTTCCCCTACACTACCAGAGCTATAGTTGTGCCCTTTCTCTATGCAGAGGCTTGCTCACAAGTTGCCAGCACTAATTTCTGCTTGGCTCCAAAGGGCACTGTCATCACAGTTTTCCTCGGTGTGACTGGGAGCTGCTTTCCTCTCTGTCTCTTTAATCCAACTGGAAGGTTAAGGACTAATATCTTCCTGCTTCCTCCATCTCAAATCTTTCACTTCCCAGGTTCTCTTCCAAATTCTTGGGGTCCACAAATCCATATCCCAAAGGAGAATTTTCTCTTCTGGCTTTCTGTTGCTGTGCCAACCAGCATAGCTGCAGAGATGGCTGATATCCCAGTAATGGAAAAACTGTGTTTCCTCTTATATTTGTGTGTGTGTGTGTGTACTTGTGTTTGCACAGCTGTGTGCACTGGGAAAAGTTTGTGTGTGTGCAGGTAAAAGCCAGGAGTGCAGGTGGGCACCTGGGAGTGCAGCAGCAGAGGAGTTTGTGTGCAAGTGGGCGTATGCAAACTATGTGTGTGTATCTATGGAGCTGGTCCCAGCTTAGAAATGTGTGTGTGAGCCAAGAAATTGGAAAATGGATATTTACAGATCTCTACATTTACTGGCACAGCATCTGTTTGGGATTAGGAGGTGAGGGTGATAAATGGAACAGAGTCCAGAGTCCTGGTAAGTTATAAATGTGCTTAGGGTAACACTGGTGAGGCAGAGACCTGTGCAGACTGGTGTCTGTCAAAGGGAGTGCTGGGCCACAACTGTGCTTCACTTACAGTGGAGCCTGTTGAGGAAGGAGCTGCTTGTGCATTGCAGAGCAGGACAGCTGTGCTGCAGAGCTGTGCCTGCCCCTGGGGACTAGTGACAGCTTGGGGCTCATGCTTTGTGCCACAGCCAGTGTGCACAAGCCCAGTGGGCAGTCAGAGGCCACAAGTGTGGTGGCTGCCTCTGCCTGCTCCTTCCCAGGCTCATGACCAGACATGTCTTTTGCCCACAGAGTCAGATGGCAGGACAGAGTCTTAATTTATTTAAAATGGTAGCCCCATTTCTAAAGGCTGCACTCCTCCACAGTGCAGCATCACAGTGGGTGGGGATGTTCTCTGTAAACTACAGCCATTTTCACTTAGGCAGGTCCCTGTGTTTACACCGTGGCAGAGCTGTGCCTCTCTTCCAGTTACCAACACCAGGGGAAGGGTGGCTGCAGGACACCTTTGTGTCATTGCAGAGGCAGCCCTGGAGCCACAGCTACTTCCGAGGAAAGCTGAGTCTGCCAAATCATCTGCAGCTTTGTTCTGCCAGGTCTTACTGTGATACAGTGAACGGGTCAGACAGGGCAGGTCTCAAAAGCCTTCATATTTTTTTCCTCGCAGCAGAAGCTCTTGCTGCCAGCCTGATTTTACTTTCACAACAAACCCCAAATAATCCCAGGGAGTTCTACTATTTTCTTGTGCAGACAAGGGCAGAGATTAAAGCTCTAATCTAAATAATCTAATTCCAGAGATAATCCTTTCACTCTCATCTCCAATTTGGTACCAGGGAGGCTTCCAGAGAGCTCCACATGGCAGGGCACAGCCAGTCCCTTCTGGGCACCTGAGACCTGTAGCCCCATGCTGTTCAGGAGGTGGTCCAAACAGTGGGGCTGGCTGACGATGACTTCTTAGATGCCTGATTAACCATGAGGTCTGCTTCTGACACACACGTCTCTGTTGCTCCTTTTGGACATTCCAAATCCTGATCCCGTTTTACAGCAGGAAATGGTTGATACCCAATACCTGTGCCCCAAGTCGCTTGTGAATGATCAGGGCTGTAGGTAGACCAGGCAGGACTGATCCAAGACTGAGTCATTTTGGCACAGCTGCCAGAGTACAGGGAGAGATCATGGGATTGAGAAGACAACCCTGAGCCTTTCACTTGTAGGTTACTGGTGTAAATCCAGCCTGCATCAAGGGACTGACTGATGGCTCAGTGGATTAGTAACAGGATAGAGCCTTTGACATCTGGGGCACAAGCTGGCATCAAGTTGCTGGTGCATGCAAATATCGATTCAGGGCAGCAGTGTAGGACATCACGGGCACAGGCCACACAGCATGTCTGCTGTCCTCTGCCAGGGACTGTGGCCAGCCCATGATCCAGGGCTCCTGCCCCTGGATGAGCACAGTCACTGTCCCTCCTCACTGACTGCTGCTCAGTTAATCCCTCACGCTTCATGATAGGCTGCTGATTCTCGGGAAAGGATCACCCAGGCTAGTTACTAGAAGATGCTCTTCCTGGAGAGGCAGAGGAGGTGTTGCCAAGCTTAGTGCCTTGCCCTCTAAAAAGGCTGAGTCCTCAGATGGAGGAGAAAGAGAGGGGTTTTCCTCTCTGTTCAAGGAAGGCAACTCTTCCTTTTCAAGGAAACTCTTCTCTTTTCAAAGAAACGTTGCTGATATTTGTCTGTGAGATGTGCAGGAGCCCCGGGAGCCCTCAACAAGGTCCCCAGGCTTGGCACAGAAGTCCCTGGTGATGCTCCCAAGGCCAGGGATGAGCAGGGTTAGCTCCCAGCTGCCTTATCTGGGAGTCTCCGTTCAGTGAGGGACCTGTCTTGGTCGTACCTAAACATTATCTAGTAAATCTCTTCATGTCTGAATTCCTGCTGATGGGCACCTTGTGTCTGGGCTGAGCACTTTGATGGTGGGTTTGTAATGACGCCCCAGTCGCCATTTTGTGTGTGTGTGCATGTGAGACCCCTGAAAGCCCTGCTGAACCGGGGGGGACATGGCACTCAGTGGGACCTCTGCTGCCCTGGAGGGTTTCAGGACTGGAAATACCAGGATTCTCAGCCTTTGCTGTCTGTAACCTCTGCCCCAGCCATCCCTCTGCCTACTGATGATTTACTCCATCCCTCTTCCCACCTCACTTTCATAGCTTGTGGCAGTTACCCGGTGACACACAAAGTGTTTATGTGCTTTGAAGTTGTGCTCCTGACCTGAGTGCATCGCAGTTTAAGCTGAGAGATTAGAGAGGATCGTCTGTAATCAGTACAAATGAGCTCTAACGAGGCCTCCCTCAGGCTCGCCAACTGGACAGCATTGTCCTGGCCATGGCTGCCTGCACTCCTTTGGTAACAGAACTTGGGGGACACCCAACAGGTCACAAACACAGCAGGGATATGGCAGATTAGCCTGGATTTTATCAGACGCTGCCAGGACTGGGGTCTGTAGCGCTGAGATGATTTGCCAGGAACCAGTGTGAGGTGGCTGAATCTGGAGAGGTGCTAAGCGTGCGCGTTTCACTCTACTTTTCTGGATGCGGTTTCCTAAGGCACTTTGTAGCTTCAGGAACCCCTTCCTAGCTGCAGTGCTGGCATGGGAGCACAGCCGTGCCATGTCTGCCCTGGTCTAGTTATATCACAAGCCCAAAAGCCGATGTGACAGCAGCAGGAACATGCTCTGGGGCACACTCTGGCCTGGGGAGAGCAGGTCGGGGAGCAGGGGATGGGTGGTTACGCACCCCCCAAAACAGTTCACTTCTCCAAGGCTGTGGCTGGTTAAGAGGCCCCCAAGTGCATTACAAAAGCAACAAACCTGTTTAATTCTCAATCTGCAGCACTAAGTCTTTATTTCTAAAAGCAAATGCTTTGTAGCAGACTCAAATTAATAAAACATCACTGGGACTCAGGAGCAGCCGCTGCTAATGCAGCCGGTGCCTGGAGCACAGCCCCGAGGCCTGACCGGTGTCTGACGCCTGGAGGAGCACCGCGATCAGACAGAAGGGCAAACATAGAGGCGAACATTGAGTTATTTGCTCCCCCGCCGTGTAGGGACTGAGTTTCGTTCAACGTCCATCTGGGATGTCTCACTCTAGCCCTCCTAAGGCCTTGCCAAGGTCCTCCAGAAAAAACCATGATCTTACCATTCTCCTGTAAAGCGAAGCCCAGGGAGCAGCCCCGCTGGCTGTGTCACGGCCACCTCCCCACCTCCCGCTTCAGTGCCCGCTTTCCTTCTCATGCAGGTTATTGCGGTCCAAGGTTGCTTTCACGTCACCGGCCGCCTCGCTCCTTACTGGGCGGGCGGGCGGCAGCTGCCTTCCCCCATCCTCCACGGCAGGGCCGAACGGGAAAACCGGCGCGTTCTACCGGGGCCGCGAACCAGGCCCGGGGGCTGCTGTTCAGAGCGCAGCAAGCACGGGGCTCCGGGACGCGGCGGCGGG
>VXAY01004937.1:1269234-1282802 GCA_013399855.1 Oxyruncus cristatus | reverse complement strand
CGGCGGGGCTCTCCGTAGGCTCCCGCTCCGCCGGCGCGGTGCGGTCCCGCCGTGCCAGCGGGGTGCGGGACCCGCGTGCTGCCGGCCCGTGGCGGAGCGGGGGGGTGTTCCCGCAGCGCGGCGGGAGCTCCTCTCTCGCAGCCGCCCGGGGATGGCGGGCCCCCACGGGCAGCGCCCGCACTTGTCACCCGGCGGACTCCGGCCACCCCCGTCCTCCCGCGGGGCCCAGCAGGGGCTGCATCCCCCATCCCCGCGGGCCTCCGGGACCCCGGAGGCGGTGGGGTGAGCCCTGCGGGATGGTGTCCTCAGGCTGCGGGGTTGTGTAATGCCGGGGGAAAAAGTGGCTCCGCGCGGGCTTGGAGTGGGATTTCGGCTGGAAAGGCTGCCAGCCTGGCCGCGTGCGGCCGTCGGGATCCTTCTTTCTGTCGTTTTCCCTGAACAGCCCGGGTTTCACAGCAGGACCTGGTGGTTCTCAGCCGTCCCGCAGCACGCACCTTGCAGTGAGAACACGCTTTGCCCGCCCTCCGCAGCCGGGTCCGGGTCGCTGGCGGTGCGGGCTGATGGTTGCAGTGTTCTGGTGCGGCTGGGCTCGGGCAGGGGGAAGGTGCAGCTGGCTGGTGTGCTCCATGCCCCAGTCCTGGCAGGGTGTTCAAGGGCAGGAACACAAGCAGAAGTAGAGGCAGATGGGATATCATCAGCTGCTCTAGCTACTGATCAGTAAAATCTTCACTCTACCAGTTAGGACAGGATGGAGAACTAATACTGCACTTGGGTTACCTTCTCTTACTTCCTTTGAAACCACTCCAGTTTTATGAATCTTGCATGTTTCTGATAATTGGTGCACCAAAACTTAGTTGATTCACAGATATCTAAAAAGTTAGCTGTGCTGAGCTGCTCTGCAGTCATTTCCAGGTGGAGTGTGGAGAAGATGAGCTGTTGACTTCTGAGTCTAACCTTTGCTGTTTCCCTGTAGGATGGTGAGGATTTTCCTGTGCTATACCTCTGGAACTGCCACTGCTTACCCTGCATGAGTGTTATCCCAAATGGAGAGCCTTTTGGGCCTAGTGGATACAGGGGAGGTTACATTTAAGATCTAATATGCTTTGTTTTTCACACCCATGGAAGCTGGCACCCCAATTGCACAAGGTGCCTTGACTGCTGTAGGTCAGCCTCCCTTTGTAGACCTCTCACATGTGTGACTTGAATGTCCTTGTGGACTGGAACAATTTATTTCTGAGTTGAGGAGAAAAAAGGGTCTTTCTCAAGCACATTGTGACATGCTCTTCCTTTGGGGAAAGGCTGTGGTGCCTCCTCTGCACAGCAGGCTGTTGCAGTAATTCTGCTTCAGCCAGTGGTGCCAGGCACAGTGAAGACTTTACTCCTTTGAGCTCTCAGCTGCATTTCCCTCAATGGCTTTTTATTGCACCATTGTTCGTTTGCTCTCGGTCCCTCTGTGTTGATAGGCATGTAATGGCTTCAGCAGAAATATATGGCTGACTGGGAGGAAATGACCTAGGGATAGTAATTCTGGGCTGTCCTGCCTCTGGGCAAATTAAACCCCTTTTTTTCAAGCTTCAGTTCAGCCACTGTGCCCTGAAGGACTGAATGTGCTGATGGCAATTACAGAATTAGGCAGGTGCCAAGCGTAGTTGAGTTACAGCTTGATGGGCACTGCTTGCTCCCGGTGAGCACCCAGCCTGCTGTAAAACCCATCTCGCCTTCACAGCTCTGTCAGCAGGGCTCTGACACGCAGGTGACAGGTCTTCCTCTCCAGTTACCTTCTTGGCTATTAACGGACTTGCTTCCTGTGCAGGCTTTCCTCTAATAGAAGCGGACTACTGCAGAGTCCTTGGTTCGCTGTCACTGTAATCTGTAACTGGCCAGAAACACCTGCGTGGGAGGACTGGTTAAACTTTTCACCCTCTGTATTTCTGGTGATTAGAGTGTTCAGTCCTTGCGCCCAGGTTCAAGTGGTAAAGAGAAGCGGACGATTGCCTGAACAGCTCTGTGTGAAACAGGAGACTAAGAACTGGCATTAATTTCCTCTCACTCGTTTGCATTGGCTCCGTCTTTGGCAACGTGCTCTGGGTTAGTAGTTCTTGCTTTGTCTTGGCCAATGCAGTGTCTGTTCCCATGGAAATGGGGGTGGAAGTGGTAAGTGTCAGCAGAGAACTTTGTCTGGATCAACTTCTCCTGCCTCAAGTGCCAGTGGGCAGATGGTGTCCACAGTCTTCCCTCCTGCCCCTGCTTCGCTGGGGAGTCATTTGATTTGCAGCTCCGGAGGCATTGCATCAGTTTGCATTTGTACAGTCACCCTGACACAATAAAATGCCAAGTTGAGTTAAAGTCTTCTGGGGGCTGCTCTAGACGTGGTGAAACAATGAGTGAGAAGCGGCAAATTTTATGATTTCTGTTATTTTGTCAGTTATTGTCCTGTTTAGGAATGTTGTTCGGGCCCTTCTTGGGGGGCTGCTCAGGTGGCTGCAGACAGCACCCATTTCAGTTGGGTGGCTGTGAGACCAGCAGCTGATGGAGCTGTTGATGCTCTTGAAACCCTTGTGTATCTTGCTTCCTTCTTCCTATCTTCAGGCTGACGGTATTGTGGGGCTGTGGTGAGAAGAAGGGATGTTGTAAGATGCCTAATGCTTTTCACACTTCTGCCATCCCCTAGTTTTTCACTTGAGGGGGAAAAGTCTCTAAAACCTGATGCAGTCAACTGCTACCTTCAAATCTGTTGTATCAATGACTCAAGTCAGTCCTGTGCCCACCGTTTTTGTTTTCTATTCAGAATTTGAGATTTGAAAATACCATAAAAATATTCTAGGTGTTTTTCCTCTTAGGAAATGGCCTAGTCCTTTGGTTTTGTGCACTGTTTGTGAAACAGGCTTTTCTTTCTGAAATGGTGCAAGTGAATTTACTTTGTCTGGACTGCAGTAGGTCCAGACCTGTTTTCCTACAGGGCTGGGGTTCTGGGGCTTTGGCTCCCTCTGCTTCTGCTCCAGTAGTGCCGCCACCTGGTCAGAGCAAGGAGGGGAGACAGGTCTGACAAGGATGCAAGTGCCACTCAAGGAGTTAAGCACTTCAAGAGTATATAAAGTGTTTCTTCCATGTGCCTCAGAAATTATCCACTCCTCTCACTCTTTTGCACTTGAAACCCAGCTTCTGACTACGGGATGAAGCTGCCAATCCTGCGGTCCAACGCGGAAGACCAAATTCTGTACCAGACCGAGCGCTACAATGAGGAAACCTTTGGCTATGAAGTTCCCATCAAAGAGGAGGGTGACTATGTGCTGGTGTTGAAGTTTGCCGAGGTCTACTTTGCACAGTCTCAACAGAAGGTAAGCAGCAGCTCCTGTGTGTCTCTGATGTGAGTTCTTGGCTATGGCTGGGTGCGCTCAGGTTGCCTCTGCTGCTTTGCATGCTGGAGCAAGGAGTGAAGTAAGGCACTGATGGCTAACTTAGATCCTAGAGCTCTCAGGGGCTCTGAAACTTTAGAGCTCTCTCCCACATTCCAGCTATACAGTCAGACTGGAAAATTGCATTTCAAAGCATTCAAAAAAACATGTCCAACTAAGCATAACTAACAATAGAGTTTTACAACCTGTTTAGGCTGTGCTGGCTTTGAAGAGTTTTTTTACCTTTTTCCAGAATGCTTGTTCCTGCCATGACAGCACGGTTGTGTTGGAGGAAACATTGCACAGACTGAAGCAGGGAGGTGATCTGGAACCTACTCAAAACAATTTTTATGAATGAAATAAGACTTGATACTGATTCAGTCTGATCCTGAAAGCACAGAATTAAATTCACCCTCTTTATTGCTCTTGTCCACTTTTGAGATACCTCGTGCACAGAGGTGGAAACAGAAGCACAAAGAACTCAAAGCCCTGTGATAAATTGGGGTAGGAGTGGTTTGTGTAATAGCCTGCTTTTCCCCTGACTCCATCAGCTTCTCTAGAGCTATCTCCTTAAGCACTGTGCTACCTTCCTGCCAGAGTGGTATTTCAGGGAGCAGAACTGGTGGGGCTGGCTTACAGAACGGATGCAAAAAGCAGCCTCAGATTAAACTGAAGGGCTGAGGCATCTTTGGTTTCTCTTCCTTGATGTGGTTCTGCTGGGATTCCCCAGGTGCTGAGTGGAGTTTGAGTCATTGCAGCCCTGAGGAGGACTTTCACTATGAATTCACAGATGTGGTTAGCAGTTAAACATTTTACCTCCTTCAAACCCTGTGTTCTTCACCAGCTTGTTTCCTTCTCTGTTCTGCTGCAGGCTGTTAGTTAGAAATGGCTTCACTCCCTAGGGTGTGGTGTGCCACAGTCACCCTGGGGTGGTAGGAGCAGGTCCTCAGACAGGAGGTGGAAAGAAAGTTGTGAAAGAAGAGCATGAATGAACCAGAATAAAATTGTTCCGTCCTCAGTTCAGAACACCAGCTGTAGGGGGTATTTTAAAAGGAGGAGGCAGGTTTTAGGGTATTTGAAAGCAATGTTAATGCCTCAGTGTCTCTACCTGGCTGCTTTGGGCTCTGAATCCTTCCCAAGGGAGTGGGGCAGTGCATGTTACAATGCTTTCAGGTCCTGGGTGCATAACAAGCAGAGACCTTTCCTGTTCTGTTGCCGTTTCAACTGTCACGTGCCCGAATCTGTTCTGACTCTGTCACTTCTTTCACCCTGAAGGTATTTGATGTTCGCTTGAATGGCCACGTGGTGGTGAAAGACTTGGACATTTTTGACAGAGTTGGACACAGCACAGCTCACGATGAGATCATTCCCATGAGTATCAAAAAGGGGAAACTGAGTGTCCAGGGGGAGGTTTCCACATTCACAGGGAAGCTCCACATTGAGTTTGTAAAGGTAATAAGCTTTCCAGGGCAGAGCCCTGATCTTCCCTTTCGCCTTGTTCCCCAGCTGTGTGGGGCAGTTGTGTGCTGGAGGAGAGGGGATGGGAGGTGGGGAGACTATTCCTTGCCTCAGAGCTGCAGCACTGACTGCTGCCTTTGCTTTCCCTAGGGCTACTATGACAATCCGAAAATCTGTGCCCTATACATCCTGCAAGGAACAGTGGAAGGTAAGCACAGTTTTTGAGCCAGAAGGCTCTTCCCCCTTGGAGAGCAGCCTGTTGCTTCTCAGACTATGAGATCATAGCTCTTGCTGACCCACATCTGCCAGAATTGTTTCTCTCTCAGTGAGTTCCCACAGAGTGCAGTTGCGGAGTGAAGTAGGTGTGTAATGTCCTCGTTCTCCTCCAAGTCACAAATTGTGTCATTTTGGAATGAGAAAAATCAGTTTGTTTTGGAACTTGCTGTATATGGGGAAGAGAAGGGAACATTTCTGGTCAGTCTCAGCTTAGAGCTACAGATACATTCCCTCTGGCCTTGGATGTCAGCAGCAGCCCTGCAGACAAGTCATTCACAGAGTTCTTTTAGCTAGCAGTTAAGTGTTTCTTACCTGGAGCTTTGTTTTGCCTTCTCAGCTCGAGGACAAGGCAGTGTTTTCTTACCAGATATCAGATCCTCTGCATAGCAGTGGGGAGTGCTAGGAAAGTTCTCGTTGTTCCATCACCCTCTTTGTAAGCGTGCTGGAGTGGAAGCCCCTCTGGCTCCCAAACAGGGGGCGTTTAGGACCCCTCTCACCAAACCATCACTTTGCTTTACTGTTAGTCAGAGATTTCCAAGTGCTGCTGAAGATTTGGTGAGAACCTTGTGGCCAGGTGGCACTTTGCTGTGTGGGGGACCTGCAGTTCAGGCCTCAAGCTCAGAGGGCTGGATTTGGGTGGGGTAGGACTATGCTGCTCTGGTAGCTCTGGAGTTGAGGGGTGCAGTGATGTGGGGTAGGACTGTTCATGGAAAGGGTTTTCCACTTCCTATTTGCACCTGTATCTGCTGGTCCTACAGGCAGCAGGTGCTTGTTCTTGCTTACATCTCCCTGAGCAGCAGCAGTGTCTGACTGTGCTCTAAGTGTTCTTTTGTGCATTAACTTCTCTATGTGACACCTGGATGGGACAGAAGGATGTAGGTGTTTTTGCAGACTGGATCTTTGGATGCTCTTACCTCATGGAGGAAAGAAACAGTGGTGTGATCCTCTGTGAGGGAGGATGTTCCTGTCTTCTGGGGTGTTCTGGTTGTGGTTTCAGTGTGGTGTCAGGTGCCCTCTTGCCCATGTTCCTGTTGGATCAGGGAGAGGGGAAGGAAGGGAGTGTCTCCAGTGGTTTCCCAATTCACATCCTGTCTCACTACAACCTTTTGTCTTGTCCAACAGATGTCCCAAAGCTGCAGCCGCACCCCGGTCTGGAGAAAAAAGAGGAAGATGATGACGAAGATGAGTATGACGATGGCTCCAGTGTCAAAAAACAGGCAAATAAGAACCGGGTTCAGTCAGGCCCACGCACACCAAACCCCTATGCCTCGGACAACAGCAGCCTCATGTTTCCTATACTGGTGGCCTTTGGTGTCTTCATTCCTACCCTCTTCTGCCTCTGCCGGTTGTGAGAGCAAGCCCCACAGTGCATCAGCCCAGGGGCTGGGAGGGAAGGAGTTGGACCAAACACGGTTGCTTTCAATTTCTCCATATTGTTCATAATTTAAGGAAAAAAAAAAAAGATGATTCATTTGGAATGAATAGCAATGAATAGCAGGTCCAGGTAAGAGGGAGCTTACCTTCCCCCTGCCAGCAAGCAGCAAGGCCCTCGCCTTCCCTTTCGCACCACGTGCAGGCTCCAATTCTCCCTGGGGCATCCAAGAGTGAGCTGAGTCCTGGCTGGCCACTTCCCACACTGAGGGAGAGCAATGTGCTGCGAGATCTCTGCCTTTACTGGGTGGATCACGGTTCCTTAATTGGGGAAGCAGCTCTTAAAACAAGGCCTGGGTACACGTCCAGGAGCATGGAAGTGTTGTGGTGCTGTTGGGTGTCAAACGACAATGGAGGACAGAGCCTGGCTCGGCATCTCCCTGAGGGTGTGCAGCACGACGTATGGTACTCGCCTGCCTGAAGATCCCAAGACTCCAGCTCTCCACCCAGCCTCTGTGGAGACAGTCCCCTTCTAGGACTGCGAGCTGCGCCAGGAGCAGAGGGGTTTATCCAGCCTGATTTTGCTGCACCAGTTGGGAGAGAGTTTCCTAGTTTGGCAGTTGCAATGTTTGTTCCATCGCAGAAGGATTCTGCTGTAGCCTGTGAGAGGCTGATGTTGTTGGCATCTGATCAGATGCACTTGTTTTCTGTATTGATTATCAATTATGGCTTTTGTTTCCTTTAATATCCTTTTATTTTCGAAGGTTTTGTTTTAAGCCCAGTTCCTTGTTTTACCCTTGCTAGCAAGTGACCTCTCCTTTGGAAGAAGCTGAGAATCAGGTGACCTAGAGAGGAACCTGGTCAAGGACTTGTTCCTTGACCTTCCTAAGGGTTAGCTCCCTTCTCCATGACTCAGAACAACCTGTGCTGTAGGACAGAGCCGAGCAACCTGGTGGATGCTCCCTGTGAGCTCTCATTCCCTGTGTAGGGATCAGGCCTCCCTGCAGCCGTGAGAAGTGGAGCTGGTCAGTGTTTACAGTGAGCTTGGCCTTTTGCGTATCCAGGCAGTGTAGCAAAGGGGCAGATGTCCAACATTTCAGGCCTGGAGAGTGAGGTAGTTTGTGGCCGTCCAGAGATCTGAAAGTGAGCAGAACACTGGAGAAAAGGTCACCTGCTTTCCCCAGGGATATTTCTGCAAGAGGCTTTTGTTTCCACATGCAGAGCCTGTGCCTGCCTGACAGAGGCTGAGCGAGGTGAAAGCTGCTGCTGCTCCTGCTGCTCCAGAGCTGCAGGTCCCAAGGATCTGCCTTCCCATCCTCCAACATGTTGAGCATTTCTGGCTGGCAGGAGAGAGATGTTCTGTGCTGGAGTAGGATCTGTCCCAGGCAGGATTGGGTCTTTGTGGGTCAGCTTCAATGCTGCTGAGCTCTGAGCTCACAGAACGCTTTACCTCACGCTCTCTCCATTGTCCTCAGAAGTGTTCTGTCTTTCAGTGGCGCTGAGCAGTGACTTCTCTGCTGCTCTGCCTCTCTGGGCCTGTGTTTTCCCAGCAGTTGTTCCTGGGTTTGATCCCCTGCGGTGGCTCAGCCTTTCTTTGAGCTGAGCAGGCTCAGCAGAATTGCGTTGTTTCTGGAAAGGGACCTGGAGGAGCAGCCTTTTCTGTTCTGCTGGGCCCAGGCAGCTGAAGCCGTCACTTCCTCCTCGCCCTCGAGCTGTGTTAGGAACTGTCAGCTCAGGGGCTTCAGGCTGCGAGCTGGAGGAGGTGACAAAGTGCTGCTCTCTGCAGCAGTGCCACTGAACCTTTTCTGATCACACACATCACTGGTATAGGCCTGACCCTAATTCTGTCTCTGTGAGCTGAAAAGCAAGCAGGATCTTAATTATCTTCTCTACGACTGCATGAATGTCAACAGCCAGTTTGGGAGAATCAGTGGTCCCTGCCCCAGTTAGAGGGGAAGGCAGGCTTTAAGGGGAGCAAATCTTAAAGAACAAACCGTAGGATGAAAAGGTGGTAAGCTTGAAGTGTTCTGCTTCATCTTCTAGCTGCTGTTAAAATCCTAATACTTATAAAACTCATAAAATACGAGCTCTGTTTTGTTCAGTGACAGCGCCTGCAGGGATTCTCCAGCATTTTTGGGATTGCTCTAACTGGAGCACAGAGACATTTAGATCTTTATCAGTTTTGAGAAGCATGAACTGCACTGATTTGTTAAGCAAAGAAGCCGGGGTTGAAAACAGGCGTCTCTGTAAGGAGCTGCTCTCCTCCAGGCCTTTTAGGTTGCATTTTATTTGAGCATCCTTGAAGCAAGGAATCACTCGGCTTCTTGTGGCTCACCCAGTAATCTCTGCACCTTGCCTGGCATGGGAAAAAGGGCGTGCATTTAGATGTGCAAAAATTGGAGACAAGTCTTCTTGGGTAGTTTATACCAGTCTTTCCTGGCAGCCAGGGCATCCATTTGGTACCATCAGCTGCCCCAAGGCAGAGCTGTGCAGTGTGATGTTGTGTTCCAGTTCCTCAGTTTAAATGAATCTGTCTTATTTGACTAAGAATAGGGAGGAGGAATAGTTCATGGCTTCAATTTAGTTGTTTTGACTCTGGGTTTATGCATCTTTGTCACTGCAAAGCTGGTGTCTGGGTGGTTCCTGAGCCTGTTAAGGTGCTATGAGCAGTTTCCTTGTTGATCCATCCCCTCCTGACAGGTCTGCCTTGAAGGAGCCTTCAGACAAAGCGTGTGGGAGCACAGGGGGTGGTAGAGGGTGGCCAGTCAGCACCTTGCTGGGAATGGTGTACTCTAGCTCCCCTTGCCATCTCTGACTAGTATCTGCAAGCCAGATAAATGGGTCCTGAGCAGGGAAAGAAGAAGTTGGAGCTGTCTGCAGCTTTCCAGAATGGGTGTTTGAGGAAATATCTGAGACACTGTTTAAGTGGGGCAGGTTAGAGACAAGCCTGTTTGTGCTGATTCCTCCCACCAGCAGCAGGCACATGGAGCACAGCAGTGTGGGGAGCTGGGTCAGAACAGACCTGGCTTGATTCATGTTGTGTAGAGAGGGGCAGATAAGGCAATTTTAATAAAGCTTCCACTTAATAAAGGGCAAATGACACCTTTGATCATGTTTTGGGCCTGGATGCAGTCTCAGCGTGGTGGTTTCAAAGCCTGTTTTAATTGCCACATCAGCCCCTCCTTTAAGCCAGGCCCTTTTCCCCTTCTGTGAGAGTGACTAAACATCTCTGACCCTTTTGAGTGTCCCAGGTGGCAGTGAGCAGAAACCCAAATGAATTCTCTTCTCTTTTTTGTGCCTTTGTCTCAGGCTTTGAATAAGTCTATTTGAAGGAGCTTCTTTTTTTTTTAAGGAGCTTCTGAGTTTTTTCTTTTTCTCCAAGGGACAGACATTCCCTGCCCTTGAGATCAGCTGGGGACTGTCTCCCTGTCCCTGGATACCACCTCTGGAGGTCTCAGCTGAAGCAGAGAACTGTGAGCGAATATCTTGTTTCCAGCCCTTGAGGTCCATGGAAGAAAAGCCTAACAGGGGATAGAAGAACTGGAAGAGCTCCTTCAGGTCCCAGAAATCTCCTGAAGGCAGCATGGAGAACTTCCAGACAGTCTGGTGCCTGTATGTCTGTGCAGTTCAGAGCTGAGTGAGTCATTCCTGGGTCCTGGTGCTCACAGCTTATGGGTGCACAGGGGGGCTTGGAGGGTCCTGCGCCCCAAATTTACTTGCTGAGGTCTTGCCCTCTGCTGTTCAGGTGTGAACAGAGAGCAGGGACTTGTGCTTTGTCCCTTGGCCTTCCCTAAGTTGAAATGGGATTGCAACAGCCAGGGAAGTGTCTTGATATGGGAACTCTGGGCTGGACAGGCCTGTTGCTGATTGGAAAACAGCAGGAGGAGGGAGAGGACCATCAGAGCAGGTTCAACCCTTATTGTGAGACAGATACTGAGCAGCTGCAAAGTACCAAATGTTTCAGGCTCTGTTTGGTGCTCAAATGTGGGAGAGATCCGTCTGCTTCTTGCACTTACGGCGAGGAGGGAAATACCCTTGCTGAGAATCCATGGGAAACGGGAGCTGGGCCAGCACTGAGCTAATTTACCTACTGGCACTTCTGCATCTCCACAACAAATGCCAAAGCCTAATACAATTCAAGGATGCCATTTTACTGTCGGCCTGGTTCCACCAGTCTGTCCTCACCGGCTGGTCCCAAATAGGCTCACACGAGTGTTCTCAAACGGAACAAACACACTGGGCTGGAGCTGGGAAGGCTCAGAAACGTGATCACACAAATGGGCCTCCTGTGCTGCACCTCTGCTTCGCGCTGCCCAGCGGGTCTGGGGCACGTGCACTCATCTTGGATCCAAAGGATTTGTCCCAGGAATATAGTAGCATTGAAAGGTGCTGGGCTGGATGGGAGAGGTGAAAGCAGGTCCATGTCTTCCGGGACTCTGGCTTGCTCAGAGTTTATTGCTGTATATTAAATACTATTTTTGAAGATTGAGGGGAAGATGAGGGAGGGGGAGGGATGTGACGATGCTGTCCCCAGTCTGATCAGTGGGATGCTACTGCAGGTTATTGATAGGTTTTAATTTTTTGTTTGTATGTTTCTCAAAAAGTGCTTTATTTAAAAAAAAAAAAAAAAAGATTATCAACAAAACACATGCTTTCCTCCCTCCCAGAAACAGTGCTGGCTGATTAGAAAATGTGAATAATCTTTTGCAAACATCAAAGGTCTCTGCTAAAGAGTTTGTGTGATGGAGATTTGAAAGTGAGGGGCAAAGTACAACTTGAACCAGTTTTTAACTGGGGAGAGTGTGAATCCAGGAAATGCAGGATCTCTGCCCTGGAGTTGTTCCCAATCACATGTAATGGGGGATGTGTTTTCCTGTGCTGCCATGGCTGTTCTGTCACACCATGGCAGTTCCTGTGCTGGGGTGCTGGAGCAAAGCAGTGGCTGGAAACTTGCTGGCAAATGAGGGCTTGAATTTTTTGTGGTTTCCTCTGGGGCTTTGCGTCTTCAGAGCTTTTGGTAAAGCAGCCCTGGAGCCTGCGAGAACAGAGGCAGGATATGTGCTTGTGGCAGGAGGCAGTAACCAGGACTGCTAGAGGTGACAGTGGTGTTTGGGTCCCATCAGTGCAGCACTTTTAGCATTGGCAGATGGTCCCACAGCTCCACAGTGGCTGGCTGGGGATGTGTGGAAGTAACCCATACCCTTGGCATGAAGGACACATCAGAAACTGCTTAAAGCTGCAGGTCTAAGAGTTACCCGTAAAGGCTGAAGCAGTGTGGGGAGAGATCCCCATCTGTCTGTCACCAATACAAAGGGTTTTTAAGGAGGATTTTTTTATTTTACTGTCCGTTGCTTTGTGTTATAACAACTTGCAGTGACACTTTTTTAGTTTGTTTTGCAGCGAGCTTGGGCCCTGGGTGAAAAGCACAGATATCTCTTTCTGATTGCATCGGCTTTGCAGGGACTAGTTTGGGGGGAAAGACAGGTGTGGGGGTGGGTTATTTTATTTTTGGTACACGGTAGCAGTTTTATTTTTTAATTTCCCCTGGATGTTTGGTTGAGGGAATCTTCTGAATTCTACTGCCTGGCAGTTTAACCAGCAGTGTGCTAAAGGAAAATAAACAAAATTATATTGTCACTTGGATGAGATGGTCCCTCTTTCCTAGTGGTGGGGGCAGAGGAGCCCCCTCTGGTTTTTACACCCAGGGGCTCTCCCTGACACTGCCTCCAGCACAGCCCTGGTGTTGGCACAGCCCTGGTGTTCTCTTGCCAGTCATTTTGGGCTATTAAGTGCAAGTTGAATGGTACAACATCCTGTTAAAAGTGCTAATGCAGCCCTAGTTGCTTCCTGCTCAGATCAGGAGCACCAGAGATGTAATCTGCCTTCTGAGGCTTTGCAAGATGCCCCCATTTCAGCTTGAAATCATGTCAGAGGTGGGCAGGAGGGGCTGGAGCTGGAGCAGAGAGAAGGCAGCACCTTTGTGCTCTACGTGCCTGATCTTGGGGTACAAGGGGCTCTAGCCCGATGCAGAGCAACTGCTCTTGTAATCAGCCTGGGTGTGTCCTTCCTAGGGCACAGGATGGAGGGGCCAACCCCATGCAGTGAGGAGGATTTAGGAGCATTGGCTGGGCAGGCTTTTGTGAAATAGCTTTTGGTTGGCAGTACGAGGTGCGTGCTGCTCACAAGCAGCAGCGAACATCACTAACCACTGCTCTAAATGTGCTTCTAGTCGTCGGGAGCATGTGTTGGCTGGAGACTGAAAAGAGGATGCCGATGTTTCTTGTTCTTGCCCCAGTTTCCCAAAGGGCTGGAGGTGACTCTTCGCAGCTCTTGCGCGCCTACTGGGGGCTGGTGGGCTGCCCCTCTTTGGGAGGAAATGCATCCTGTCCTCTGTGTGATGCTCCTGTGAGTCACTCCAAGTGGGACCTCTCCAATCCCTCCCACCAGGCTCAGGACACTCGTCCGGTGTCTGCCGCTGTCACCTCCGGGGTGTGCTCACCTGGGGTGGGTGGCAGTGGCACAGCCGGGAGACTGCCTGACCCAGGAGACCCTTCCAGCGGCACAGGGAGGTGTCACTGCCCCACTCCCCAGGGACAGGGGCAGCAAGGGGGTGTCACTCCCTTGCTGACACCGTGCCGGCTCCCCGAAAAGTGTCCTAAACAAACCGCCCCATGACCACAGCGGGGCTCTCGGGGGACACCGGCTCCGTGGTCACCGACCGTGCTTTCATCTCTGGGGTGATGCCAGTGCGGGGTGATGCCCGCCTCCCCAGGCAGGAGCGGGGCGGGGGCTGTCCGCTGGCAGCGGGGCAGCGGTAGGGGGGCTGGTTTTGTTTGTTTCTTGTGTTTTTTCCGCTCAGGTGACTCCCCTTCCCCTCCGGCCCGGCGCGCTGCACACCGCGGGGTCCCTGTGCCGGGGCTCTCGGGTCACCCATCCGGGCGCGGCGGCGCCGGGCCCCGCTGAGCTTCGGGCGCGGCGTTGCCGGGCAACGGCCGCCCTGCCCCGCCTCGCCGCGCGCTCCCATAGCTACCGAGGCGGGCGGCGGCCATCTTGGCGGCGGCCATGAGC
>VXAY01004937.1:1196208-1262404 GCA_013399855.1 Oxyruncus cristatus | reverse complement strand
TGGGGCGGGTCCCCTCAGCCGCAGGTGTGGCGCCGCCCTTGAGGGGAGCCCCGGCTGCGGTCCCGGGGAGGGGGTCCGTGGGTCCCTCTGGTAGAGTCCCTTCTCCTCCTGTCACCCATGCCCCAGCGGCACCGGCGCTGAGCCCCGTCCCCGTTGCAGCGCTGTCCCTGCGGTACCGCCGCCTGCACACCGTGTACCAGAGCGCGGAGTTGCCCGAGACGCACCAGATGCTGCGGGAGACCGTGCGAGACTTCGCGGAAAAGGAGCTGATGCCGCTGGCAGCGCAGCTGGACAAGGAGCACCGCTTCCCGGCCGAGCAGGTGGGCACAAGGAGCGGGGATGGCACGGCCGGAGCCCCCCCCGGCCGCTACACTAGGGCAGGACCGTCTGGGCTGAGGCAAAATGTGCGTCCAGCTCCAGCTTAGCGGAAAACTGAAGTTTAGACCAACTTGTGGGAGAGTTCTGTGAGTGTGGAAGTCTTAAAGCCCATAGGACGGTCTGAGCTCTTAACCTTTACTTGTGTTTCTCCGTATCTGGCTTTAGTACTGCTGAATTTTCAGTTCTCTTACCTACATAGCTATGGGCTATAATACAACTGAGTTATAAAATCAATTAAATACTTTTAAAGACTGCACATTACCATAAAAATGGTTTATAGTGAGGAGGCAGAGATGACCTGAGTGCATTTCGTATGGTGGAAGGAAGTGATTAGGAGGTAAGAGATGTGTGTTGATCATCCTCTGGGGCTGTGAACAAATTGAGATGCCAGCCAAACCTCTGATTTCTGGTGTGGAAAGACACAGGAGTGTACTCTGTGTGTGTTGAAATACAAAGCTTCAGAAAAAGAGATCCCATTTCGTAACCAAGAGGCTCCAAGCAAACACAGTTGGAGGCAAGTTTTGTCACACACTCCTCTTTCTATTAATGAGTAAGGAAGGTAGCCAGGAAAGTCACACTTACTCAAAGGAAGAAAACTTTTCCTTATTGTTCTCATCTGAGAATTTTACATTTGATTTTGAGTCTTTTCACTTGAATGTGTAGGGAAAAACTGAAAATGTAAACAGTGTTTATAAAGCAACATAGAAGGAGTTTCTGTCCTGTTTGTCCTCTGGATTGGATGTGAAGGACTGGTGTTCTGGGTGCCCTTACAGGAGGGAAATTATTTGTTTAAAAATTTCCCCTGGTTCCTCTTAAAGCAAACGGGCTGGTAACACCTTTTTTCTACAACACCAGAACCTTGACATCTTAAGTGTGAAAGCTTGTTTTTTCTCTTGTATGTTGCAAAACATTACCAAGAGACTTACAGTGAGACTGTGAAGAGTTTGTGGTTGCAGAGCCAGGGGTCCAGCTGGGGGATTTGGGGTGGAACACTGTGGAATGTAACCAACAATTAAATTCTATGGGAAGGAAAATCTGGCTTTAATGGTAATGAAAAAAATCACCTTCTTGCAAAGGGTTCTTTGGGTCATTCTATAAAATTCTTCCCTTGTGCAGTCCTAGGCTGAAGCTCAGCAGACTCAAAGGTAAAGTTCTGATGATTTTTATCAGTTAGATGTCCCACCGAAATCTTCCTACTGACAGGAGACGTGCAAGGGGAGCAGCTTTGGTGGGAGGCTGAGGAAGTGCTGGTGAGGTTCTGTCTCCTGCTTTCACCTTCACAGGGCTCCCCCTTCCTGGTACTGAAGAGAGCTTTTACACAAGCAAAAGCCTAAATAACAGTGACCAAGTACAGCTCCTTCTGAAGTCACCAGGCCCTGGGGACACTTACCAGTCTGTACAGTCATGTTCCCATTTCACCAGGAGTTGTGGCATCTTTTCCTCTGGGTGCAGCCCTCTCATGACCCATCCTTATCTCTGTGTGTCTGTGTGTAGTTTGTGGGACACTGGTGGTGCAGAGGATCTGAACTTTCCCTTCCCTGTGTGCAGGTGAAGAAGATGGGTGGCCTAGGGCTGCTGGCTATGGATGTGCCAGAGAAGTACAAAGGAGCAGGCCTGGACTACCTGGCCTATTCCATTGCCGTGGAGGAGATCAGCAGAGGCTGCGCCTCCACGGGCGTCATCGTCAGCGTCAACAACGTGAGTGGGAGGGACAGGGGTGCAGCCTGCTTGGCACTGGGGTTCCTGATGGAGAGGGGTGTCTGGGAGAAGGGGATCTGTTCCTGTGGTGGGTTCTGGTGTGTCGGAGAGCACGTAGGCATGAGGGAGTCACTGGATTGGTTGTACCTTCATGAGGCACTAACAGCACTCAATTATTCAAGTCCCTGTATTTAGGGCCAATACTCAAGTTTGGCTCCGAAGAGCAGAAGCACAAGTGGATTGCTCCCTTCACCAGTGGAGAGAAAATTGGATGTTTTGCCCTCAGTGAACCAGGTGATGTGATTGTTACCATCCCTGTTGTTTCTTTCCTTGGTCAGGTTTAGCGTGGACTTTAGGTCTGTGAAATTGTAACAGTTTGTAGAAAGGTGGTCTATAGCAGTTCTGAGTGAAGTCCCAGTGCCCAAGGCGTGGGCAGGCCATCCCATGGTCCCTGCTGGAAATGCTCATCCCCTCAGTGAGCAGAGCTCTGGACACATCTTGGGACGCATCGGCCTTTCCGCTCCCTGTCTGGGTCCTGTGGGAGGGACAGTGGTGACACTGCCACAGTTCAGGAGGTGCCGTGAGCTGAGGGGGTGTGGGCAGGGGGTGGGTTTGTCCCCCAGGCTGGCACAGGTGGCCTGAGGCTGGTTTGGTGGTGCCTTGCCCAGGGAACGGCAGCGACGCGGGCGCAGCCTCCACGGTGGCGCGGCTGGATGGGGACGAGTGGGTTCTGAACGGCACCAAGGCCTGGATCACCAACGCCTGGGACGCCTCGGCCACCGTGGTGTTTGCCACGACGGACAAATCCCTGAAGCACAAGGTGCGTTCCTTTGCATCAGTCAGGAAAAAGGGGCGGGAGTGAAGGAGTTGTGTGGGAGAAGCACTTTGCAAAGGTCTGGATACTCTGTTTTTAGGGCTGTGCAGGCATCGAACAGAGGAGGGGCTGATGTGCACTGGCTTTGTTCTGTCTCAGCTCTCCCCTCCCTTCTCCTGCTTACCTGGGTGTGTGGCCTATATGAAAAATGGAGAAAGCCTGTGGACAGCCACGTTAGTGGGAAGGTGGCACCATTCTTAGGAGTTTGGGTCTTGTTTCAGGGCATTAGTGCATTCCTGGTTCCCATGCCAACACCTGGACTGTCACTGGGGAAGAAAGAAGACAAGCTGGGAATCCGAGCCTCTTCCACTGCCAACCTGATATTTGAGGACTGCAGGATACCCAAGGCCAACCTCCTGGGGCAGCCAGGAATGGGCTTCAAAATCGCCATGGTAAGAGAGGGATCAGGACACAGCTGTAGCTCCCAAGTTTTACCCTTTTGTAAATTATTTCCAGAGTCATGATCACTTCCCTGAGGATCGTTCCCATATGGTGTTCTGTGTCATGTTAAGCTGTTGACCCTTCTTGCCAACATGGGAGAAAACATTCCCAGAGCCTGATGAATGGTTAATTTACCACAGATCCTTGGCAGCACCTTTATTGTGGCCATTCTCAGCTAAAGGAGTGCTGATGCCACTGAGGTGCTGTTAGCAGGAGTGGTGTATTCCAATTGTTCTCCTTTCCCAGCCCTCCATTCCTCCAGTTTGGACCCACAGATAAAGAAATAACATGGTATTTTGCCTAAATACTGTGGCAGAGGGAAGTTGTCGTGGAGGCCCAGGGCAACCTCTGGATAGTGTCTCAAGGTGGATGACAGCTGAGTTATGGCATGTGTGTGACTTCTGAGGAGCCAGGCAGCTGGGAACAGCGTGTTCCCTGCAGTGAGGCACTGCCCCTTGGAAGTGGTCACGGCTCTCTCTGTAGGGGCAAAGCGCCCTTTGTTGTTTTTTGAAATGGCCGAGCTCCCCAGAGCACAGCCCATTCCATTATGTCCTAAACTAAAAGAACCTGCCAGTCACCAATCACTTTTGAAGACCCTCAGCCCTGGACTGAGAAGATGGAGCCTTTTGTCCCTGTGCTGCAGTTTCTTTCTGTGCACAGTGAGTCAGGGCAGCAGCTAAAAGCCTAATGGGCAAGTGTTTGAGCTAAGTCAGGTTATTGACTGGATTCACTTCTTAGTTTAGAAAATGGTTCAGTGTGTGTCCTAATGATGAGGGCAAAGGAGGAAAACTTAACAGATTTCCAGTATTTTTCAGTTAAAGTAAACTGAGCTGCACAGTGAGCCAGGGGTCTGGCTGAAAGGTTCTTTCCAGCTTTTTCCAGAGCAGATGCTTCTTGTTGTGCTGTTTCCCTGATTTTACACTGGGCTTTTTTTCCCCTCAGCTAATAAGAACCAACACCTCTCCTTTCTGCTCCCCTTCTTTCCACAGTGCCCAGTACTTGCTATAGCTCTCTATTCCTACATAACTGTGAATATTCGGAATCAAGGTGTCTGACCAGAGGGTTCTGAGGCTACAGCAGCTTCCCAGCAACATAAATGTGAATCTGCTATTTTTGATAAAGTATGACTTGACTTAACCCATGTATTTCATGTCTTTCTCAGCAAACACTGGATGGAGGAAGGATTGGAATTGCTTCGCAGGCTCTTGGAATAGCACAGGCAGCTCTGGACTGTGCTGTGGATTATGCTGAGAAGAGAATGGCCTTTGGGTCACCCATCACAAAGCTCCAGGCAGTGCAGGTACGAGCTGGGCACACACAGGGCAGCTCTTCAGGGTGCTGGGGCTGGTGGAAAGTCCATGTGTGCTCTGAGGCGAGGTGTCAGGCACACAGTGCCCTTTGCACTGCCTGGGATAAACAGGGTAATAATTTCTGTTTCCGAACACTGCTAAAACTGGTGGTTTGGATGGAGGCTCCTTTCCCAGTGGCCCCAGGGGTGGGAGAATTCAGCTGTGTGTCCCTGTGCAGCAGAGGTGTCCCTGTGCAGCAGAGGCCCTGGGCCAAAGGCAGTGTTTGTCGTTGCAGTTCAAGCTGGCAGACATGGCTGTGGCCTTGGAGGGCGCCCGCCTGCTGACCTGGAGAGCTGCTATGCTGAAGGACAACGGGAAGCCCTTCACTAAGGTACTGCCAGCCCTGCCTTTGTCCAGCAGTGACAGCAGGGCACAGGCTGAGGGCCAGGGAGCCGCGCTCTGAGCAGTCACTGCGCTCAGCACTGGTTATAGCCAAGGAGAGAGGGGTGGCTGCTCCCAGCTGGCACCAACGTCAGGCCTGTCTCTGCACAGCTGGGCTGTGAGCGTTCAAGCAGGTGAGGGGTTCCTTTCTGCCACAGCTGCACCCTCAGTGATGTTTTCCTTCCCCAAAGGAAGCGGCGATGGCCAAACTGGCTGCATCAGAAGCTGCAACGGCCATCGCTCATCAGGTAAGTGCTTCCATGGACACCTCTGATACACAGCACCTGGAAAGGGGCGTTGGGTTGTCACACAGGGCAAGTGCTTTGGGAAGGTGGGATGGAATTTACTAATTTATTTTTTAAACAAACAACAAACTACTCAAACCCTATGGCTGAAGCTGGTTAGCACAGCCATCTTCTTGGGTTGTGAGGGAGTAGGATGGGGGCAGGGATTTATACTGGCCTGTGGCAGCTCTATTACTAAAGTGGTCTGTGCCTGCTTCTGTCCAGGGCAGTGGCAGTTTTGAGCAGGATCAGCAGTGTGGGAGAGCACGGTGGGCAACAGCACCACTGCACCTGGAGCGGACCCTGCGTGTCTCCATTTAGTGTCCCCTGTCCTTAATAAAAGCATCTTAGTTGAACATGGATCACTAGCAGATACCTCTGAAGCAATTCATTCTCTGCCTGGGACATCAGTATTGCTCTTACCCAGCTCAAATGCTGTTTATTCCTCTGATGGCAAACAAGCTGCAGTCATCCCCTGGGTCCCACTCCTCCCAGTCACACCTGCAGTGGGCTCAGCTCCTGTTAAAGTGGCTGTGCTTGTGTTTTGCAGACAACAAATTCTTTGACCCTCCTTCCTTTCTAACTTGCTGCCCTCATTTCAGGCCATCCAGATCCTGGGTGGGATGGGCTACGTGACGGAGATGCCGGCGGAGCGGCACTACCGGGACGCCCGGATCACGGAGATCTATGAGGGGACCAGCGAGATCCAGAGGCTGGTGATCGCAGGCCAACTGCTCAAGGCCTACCGAGGCTGAGGCGGCCGGGAGAGCCACACACTGCCCAAGTGCCTCGTAATGGTGCTCAACAGTGATCAAGTTTGACCCTCTTGAGTGAGGCCAGGGATGGAGGTTTTCCTCACCAACGAGTAACTGACCCTCAGTGTACAATGTACTGACTCTTCCTTGGACAGTATGGCACACAGAGGCTGGACTGAGGTTTGTAAGCTGTGAGCGCAGGAGGGAGGAGACAACCTGTGCTGGTAGGGCAGGGTGGGGCTTTTCCTGGAGCGCTGGATAGGTTTGGTAGTGCCAAAATGGCTTTGCTGTTCAGTGAAGTCAGCCCTCCCCTTGTGCACTGCCCAGCCACTGCCTGTTTTGGAAAATTAGTCACTACCAGGCACTGGATTAACAGTGCCAGAGTTAGAGGTGCTGAGAGCTGTGACCCCTTCACCCCAATCCAGGCTGCAGGTCACAGTGCCTTAAATTTCAGGTGTGGGATGCAGCTGTCTGTGAGCTCCTGGTTGGACACGGGCAGTATGGAGGTAATCCTGCAGCAGGGCAATTCTTCCCTCTTCCAGCAGGAGAGGAGCCAGACAGGACATGCAGGAATTACGTATGCACAGAGGGGCTGAGCACAGGCTGTGGTTACTCTCTGTGGAGATGTGAAAACACAGATCAGAAAGAATCCCTTGAAGTGGCCAGCAGAGCCCAGCACCTCCTCACTCTGCTGCTCTGGGATGCAGGGATAGAAGCAAAGGGCAAAAAAGCTGCAGTGCCTGAGACTTTTTTTTGTAAGAAAAAAAAAAAGGCCAAAGAAACTCCTTGCTCCCAAATCTGCTTCTGTGATACGAATAAGAAAGGAAGTGCACGAAGGGGTAGTAACAGCCTTTAATCCCTACGTGTTTGGGGCAGGAAGGAGGAAAACAGATGACACACGAACCTTACCAGGAAGCTTTAGCAGTAGCACACGTCCTTAATCAGTGATCTTTGTCAAGACATTGCCTTTTAGAAGATTCAACAGCCATAGGAAAAGCTCTAAACTCAAGAAAAGATGGAGAGGATTAAGACCACAGCCTGGACTGTCCGGTCCAGCCCCTTGTCCAAAGGAGTACACTAGAGGTAAATGGTTATTTTCCTGTGGTGCCATTTATTTAGACTTGTGTGGAGAGAAGAAGAGCAGGATTCTGCCATACATGAGAGAGCAGAGAAGACAAATAAAACCAGACTTTAAAGGACCACGAGTCCCTCCCCGGTTTTTTTAAATGCAAATGTGAATTAATTTAGATTATTTTCTTCCAGTCACAAGACACAGAAGGAGGAGCCAGCAGGGCCCGTGTGTACCAGTGAGACCAGCTCTGGTGATGTCAGTCATCCCTCTGCAGGGCGCTGGAGGGCAACAGCATGTTGGGGCAAGGTCCTCAGGTGCTGAGCTTCTCCTGCTGCTCTCACAAACATAAGGATTGACAGAAACAGAGCCAGGCAGTGCACTCAACAGGAATAGTCCTATTGGAAAACGATTCCCATGACTGTGATTCTGCTGTACATTATGGAGAGCCTGTAGGAGAGAGACACTTTAGTAGCTTGATTTCAGCCTGTGTCACCATTTCGATTGCTGAAGGCTCACTTCTGTGACTGTGTGGGAGGAAGTGATACTATTTTGCACTAATTTCTACTTGCAGCCCCTCAGCTGGATCAGGAGCTGCAGGGATGTGAGGACTCTTAAGAATGCAGAGTTCCTACTCGGTGCTCATCTGCACTGACCTCATGTGCCGAGCTCCAGTGGAATCCCAGTGATGCAGCGCAGTCAGTCACGCTCCTGCTCTCCTGCTGCCTTGTCCCCCTCTCATGCAGCTGCTTCTCTCAGATCCCCTGTGCTGGCTGTCAGCACGTGCCTCCCTCATTACCAGCTCTAATTGGCTGCAGCTTCTCTCCAGAGCCAAGTGAAACCACCCCTGAGCACACCCCGAGGTGACAGTGACACAGAACACCTGAGAACCTACAACCTACAACCCCCATGGAGCAATCCCTAGAGGGCACAGAATACTGGGGGGGAGCACCAAGTAATGGCCTGTTCTTGGGAGAGCCCTGCTGCTGTGCCTTTGAGCAGAACCTGCTTTTGGGAATGCCTGGATGCAATACTTTACCTGCTGCCACAGGGTGAGAGAGAGCTCAGTGACCTGTGACACTGCACCGTCACAGCAGTGCTTTGGGGTAAACAGCACACTTACAAAAGGGCCCAGAGCTCCCAGGGCAAAGCCATGGCTTTGCTCAGAGCAACATACTACAGGCTCTCTCCTCACTGCTGCTGGCTGTGAGAACTCTGTGCTGCCTGTGTCTCTGCTCCTCAGGGCTGCTGCAAAGGAACTGCTGAACGTGCAAAACACAAACGAGTTCTGCAGCGTTAAATGAGGAGCTCTTACCCAGCCAGGTGTGGGCAGGTTTGGGCTCTCCTTGGGAAGAAGGGGCTGTTTGCAGGGGAAGCCACAACTTTTTATCAGTTTACAAACTCGGCCAACACGGCAGAGTTGGGGCACCCAGGTGGGAAAATCAGGTCATACATAAACTAGAAACAGGTGGGGAAGGAGACAAGCCACTTCTCAAGGACAAAAGCGACACCTTTCAAGGACTGGGGGTTTTGCCCCGCAGTGCTCTAAGTGTACATGAGAGATTGCTGGGGATGAAACAGGGAGCTCGAACTGAATCCTTTCTTAGGAAACGGTTACAGTAATGAGGACCTCAGAATTGATAGACTGTATATCACATATAAAGCTCACAGATTCTTCATGTGAGTTCCCAACTCACTAAAGGAAGAGAAGAGTTGTTCTGGGCTGTTACAATTAAATACACACAGGTGAGAAATACTTAACCCCTCCTAGGGAGCAAAGGCATGAGACACATCCTTTCTGTCCCATCCCTCACCAGGAATGAGGAGCTGCCTGGAGTCCGGCTCCCCCTTCGAAGCACCTACCTCGCAGCACAGCAGGACAGGGCTCATCACTCCATTTCACACAATTCCAAAAAAACCCAGCAGTGCCATTTCAGCCTTCCATGTTAAAGCAAGCAAGTTTTACAGCTGAACCTGCTGCAGTATTGCTTTCGCAGCACAACAGTCTCCTCCACCAGTCTCTTCTGATAGTGTTTGCTATAAGAAAAAAAAGATCAAATTGACTCTGATTTTAAATTAAAACCCTGTTTTGCCCAAGTTGAGAGCCCTCAACACAGACCACACAATTCAGGTTACGTTGGAAAGCATGGAAAACACTACCTTTGAAAGACATGCTGAAGTAAAAAACCCAAGTGGCTGTAAGATTAACAGGAAGAAGACATGGACTGGAGGTAAGAAAATGTGACAGTGCTGTAACTTGAATGAAAAATGGAATTCATTACCATTTACTTAAAAATTTAATTTCAAATTCTACTTACTACTTGTATAGAAAGAAAAATTCTTGGGAGCCTTCCCTCCATTTCCCCCTCCAAGGAGGCCATTCTAAGCAGGGGAAGCCACCCACCCCTCAGTATGTGTTTCCTGATTCCCTCAGTGAGCGCTTCCCCTTCTCACAGAACACACGTGCTCCCAGCCGGGTGAGGCTGCGACGACTTCCCTGGGTGCCCCAACAGGCCAGGACTGACACAGGGTGACCTGCTTGCACTTCTCACACAGACTGGCCACACACCCCAGGTCAGTTTGGAACTCCCCATCTTTGCAAGTTTAAGTGTGACCTTAGGGAAATTTCAGCACACAAACGGTGCCATTTCTGAGCTGACTATTCCCAAAGACACAGCAGAAAACTAACTCCAGACTGTCAGCAGATTTGTACAGTACAATTCTAGTCCGTATTCTGACAACTGGGCTATAAATATGCTCCAGTCTATCACTTTTTTGCCAGCCTCATTTTGCATTCCTGCAAGAAAGCTTAAGTGAGTCAACAAATTATTAAGATAATTGTGACTTGTCAGAAGAAAGGGCAGGTAATTTGGCCATTTCACCTGCAGGACTTTGTGTCAAATAGTTTATGAAGGAGTTCAACAGACTGTTAAATGACAGTGGCATCAGGAACCCAGGCCCTGCATGGCCTCCTGAAACTCAGAGGACCCAAAGCAGCCCACGTGGTTTGATCCTCAGGCAGAGACTGGGTAGCCAAGGACAGAACGTCCATCTGTGCAGAGAGGGCCCAGAGCCAGGTAGGATCCATCCTCTCTGAACGCTGGGGTGGGTCTGGGTGGGAGAGCTGTGGGACAAAGCTTTGCAGCTGGAACTTACTCAGAGCCCTGGGAGAGTGCTTTTCCTTAGGACAGTTTGGCTTCAGTGACCCCCCTGCAAAGCACCAAACCCCTCTTCCTGCCAGCTGAGGGGGCAGCAGACACCTGTCAGTCCAGTGTGTGCTCTCCTGGGCAGTGCCAGCAGAACCTGTGGGGCAGAGACAGAGGGCTCAGTTACAACACTGCTC
The DNA here is from genome assembly GCA_013399855.1 of Oxyruncus cristatus. Taxonomy (NCBI): domain Eukaryota; kingdom Metazoa; phylum Chordata; class Aves; order Passeriformes; family Cotingidae; genus Oxyruncus; species Oxyruncus cristatus. Next base: position 1,251,832 of record VXAY01004937.1, on the reverse strand, counting down.
CCCTGGGGCAGGAGGGCAGTACAGCTTCACAAGGAAGGCCAGGGATTTTCTGGAAAGCTGAATTAATTGTCATTAAGCGTTTATCAATTAGCATTTATCCATTAGCATTTCTTGAGCTTTCCCCAGAACGCTTCTAAGTGTAGAAATTGTTCACAGGGATGCTTTCCAGGCAGGGCCTAAAAATGCCACTGCAAGACAAAGGAAGACCTTGTATTTTAATTGCAAAGGCTGGAGGGAACTGCTGCGAAGCTGATGGCACCTGAGCTGTGCATGACTGTCAGGTGGGTGCAAGGGCTGGGCAGATAAAGCAGCAGCAAACTGGATCTGAAGTTTTATTCCAGTGCTTGGAACCTCCTGGCAAAAAAAAAGCCACCAAAAAAGTGTCTTTTTTTTTTCTTTCTCTGAATACCCTCCTCAGTATTTTATTCACCTTTGGTTTGAGGTGTGTAGCTGAAAACTCATGCCTTTCTGTTGTCCCTAGCAAGTCTGGGATCTAAGAACTGCTATGGACAGAAAAAAGCAGGTTTTTAGTTAAAAATTATTTCATTTAAAAGTCACAGGTACCTGACAATGCACACTGCAGGCACGTGCTGGAGGGAATGCTTTCAGCTAAGAGAGAGAGAGAGAACTGGGGAGGGGCGTGTGTGGTGTGATAATAAATAAATTAATTAATCAAGAAAAAATAAAGTGACAGCATCTCCCCTGACTCACCCACCCACACCTGCTAAGTCTTAGGGCCTCCCCAGATGCCTGAGCTGTTTCTTACTGTTTGCTGAGATGTTCCAGCTGTCTCGGAGGTGTGTCCCAGCCAGCTCAGAGCCATCAGCCCTGTCAGCTCCTCTGCCATCAGTGCCAGACCTGCCTGAGAACAGAGGAGGGTGTTAATTAGTGACATTAACTAATGACAGTGCACACTCGTGGCTGGATGCCATTTCCTGCCATGCCCAATATGCTCCTGCTGTTCCCCCCAGCAGGGCAGAGCCTCAGGTGTTTCACCAAACCCTCCTCACCTACCAGAGCAAAACCAGACCCAAACTCCTGCCCCTGCTGCAGCCATTCTTGAACATTCCTTCTTCCCCACCCACCAGCAATTCTCAGCTTCTGTCAATGAGCTATGAGCTGTTGGGAAGAGCTCCCCAAACCCAGCTTGGCACAGTCCTTTAAAGGAAAAAACTTTAGTTACCTCAGGAAAGCCTTTCAGTCATAAAAATAACAAATGGAACTGCTGGTTTAAAGAAAAAAGAATAAAATCCACATTTTAACAAGCTACAGATACAAAGCAGTCAACGCACAAACTCCAACCAGCCACAACAGTAAAGGACAGTTTTTGGTTTTTTCCTTTTTTTTTTCTTGTTTTCTTTAAGGGGCAGGGGCATGGAAAAATACAGCACACTAATGAAACAAAATGCAAAAAATACAAAAAAATAGAAAATAGAAAAAATGTATTTACAAGTGATACATTACTATGATCAGAAAGCACAAAGACAATTGCTGCTATAATACATGCACTGGGTCAAGAAGGAACTACTAAAAACCTGCAAGGGAGCTGTTTGTAAAAAAAGAAAATAAAAAAAAGGAGGAGAGAAAAAAAAAAAGAAAAAAAGACACCCCCACCTCCTCCCCCCTCAGACACACAGGGCTGGGTTTGAACTTTTTTCTTCCCTAGTTTGCTACATTGATCAAACCAAATATCCCCTAAAGTCCATGGTACAACCAGTACAAATACTACACTTGGTTTTAAACTGCAGGTTCAGTCGTAGGAGGGGGAAAAAAACAGCAGCTCATTGTAGATCCATATACATAAAGCCAGAGTAACTGTGCTACATGCTAAAAATTACAGCAAGCCCCTGTCTGCTACACAGCATGATCTTAGCAGGTTTTCCTTTTTATTTATTCATATATATATCTATATGTGTGTATATATATATGTATAAAAATCGTGCCCTTTTTCACTGCAACATGACATCTGGGTGGAAATGTAACTTGTTACAACAAATTTTCATATGTATACTGCAAGAAGTCACTCAATGTCTGTGGATTTAATAAGTAACCTCACACCACAGGAAATATTTAATAAATCAAAAAAAAACCCAATATTGTGACAGAAGACCTTCTGTCTCAGTTCTTTTCAAAACCGAAGTCCCGCAGGAGACTGGTCCCAATGTCCACGAGGGTTCTCTGAAGAAGCTTCAGTTTCTTAACCGTTTTTGCATTTAGTGTTCACAAGTTTTTGAACGACTTCAAGCCGTTTTCAGTTTCAAGTCTGTCTCTTCCCCTCTCACAAAGGTAATAGTCTGGTACTAATCCATCCGAGTGAGGAAAAGAGGAAAGTGGCTGCAGTTGCACAAAGGGTCCCCAATTCCACATCTGCAGGAGATCCGGAGTCACGCGGAGCTCCGGGATCTTCGCTTTTGTTCCTTTCCCTCCCTTAATACAAAGTCCTTTCATACAAGTCCCGTCATTGGTACCTTCCCAAGTACCAGCCAGTCCAGCTTTAGGAGACGACAAAGCCACAAGTTAAAGTGAAAAGGACCAAGGCAGAAGTTCAGGTCACTTCCTGTCCGTTCCATCATACTTCCAGGAAACGGGAGCTGCTGGACTTGGAGTGGAAAGGCTCAGACCACATGCGACGTAGATCGCCCTGGGCAGGGAAACAGCACAAGGACCGTGCCCTCAGAAACTCTGAATGCTGCTTAGAATCAGATTGTAAAATGCACACAGAATTGCAAACATGTCTTAGAGCAAACCTGTTCTGCACCTGTTTTGCAAGTTACAACAAAAGACAGTAAAAATAAATCCTTTCCCTGGCAAGCCAGAATGACTTATTTTGGCAGCAGATCTACCCAAAAGGGGTTTCTGATGGGAAGGAAATAATGATGCAGGTGGAAAATCCTGCCCTTTCTTATGTTCTGCTCTGCAGAGTGCCAGATGTGTGTTCCAATAGGGATGGTACACTCTCAAATTTCTGTTCAGAACAGGTGACTGGGAACAGGCAAACGAGGCTCTGCCTCTCTGATCACCGCTCAGCCTTTGTCCATGTGGTATTTCACGACCAGCTGGACAAGGACAAATTCACTTATTTAATTAAAACAGCATTTAATACTTCATCATTTAGTTAGTTTGTAATTACTGGTACTTTACGTACATAAATTATCTTCTATTTCAGGAAATCCTCTCTCAGTTGCTCAGTCAGAAACGATGAGCAGTTGTCCCTCAGCTCTGGGCCAGAGCTCCCAGGGACACTTCTCATCCTCCTGAGAGCTGCAAGGACAGTGACCCTGCTGCCAGCTGGCCCAAGGCTTCCTGCTGCCCACGTGCCATCCCCTCTTACCTTTAAATAGGCCATGGTGAGGAGCGGCAATAAAGTGAATGGTACCAAATAGAGCAGGGCAGGCTGGGCTGCCCGGTGAATACGAGAAGCTACTGTTGCAGTCAATAGACCTGCAAGAGAAAAAAGGGACTATAAATATCTCCAGGCTGCATGTGGATGTGCTCAGCACTTCAACCATCACGGCTTCCTTCCCCACCATTTTACACGGGTGGGGAGAAGTCACTTCTCTCTGCTTTGCTCTTCCTGAACGCAACTGAAACAAACCAAACAGTGAAAAATTATTCTGTTTGAGTATTGGGCTGCGTGGGGCCACTGGCTCTGGTTTGGACTCTCAAGACTAAGCCAAGAATAACTCAACCCAAATGCAGCAGAAGGTGAAGGGGGAAGCTGATTGCACCACAGTGAAGTGCTGCTCCAGGGCTGGCACCTCTGGAGACCGTCAGTGTGAGGCCCCCGGCCTGAGCAGGGGGGGCTCAGAGGAAGGGCTGCACACACCAGGAAGGACTCTCCTGGATCCCTGCCCAAAGGGAACACTGGGGGAATGATGGGTGAGAGGAAGGCTACGGGCAGGAAATGAATCTTTCCTTTTCACCCTCAGAAGGACTGCAGGAGGTCAGGATATGCACACACATGTCCTGACCTGAGGGAAAGCCTATTTTATGTTAGGGAGCAGAGGGCTGGCTGCAGCAAATTATAACCAGCATTCCACTTGTAACTACTGATGATTTTCTGTATGTACTACGATGTATAGAATCCAGGAGATCATGAACAGCAGAATACAAAAATGCAGGAATTATTTAGATGAATTACCTAGATGTAGTATGTACTTTTGCACAGCCAAATTAATCTGGAAACTCCCATATTTTTACCATAACCCAGGTATGAGCTATGACACTATCTAGTGAAGCAAAGAGTAAGTGCTAACAAAAACACACTGATAATCTGTTTCATCCTCTAAATAAAATACAACAACAACAAAAAAATCTTGAAGATTGTAGAGGGGTTTTTCTCCCGATCATGCCAATAAACCCAAAGAGAGGAGGATTAAAAAAGAACATAGCCAAGCATCCTCTTAAAGCCTCTTTACACTTGCTTTCATCTTCTTTTAATTCTCCTACAATAATCCCACGTCTGCCCACTGGGCAGCTCTCCATATTACACTAATTACTCACCTACAAAATAGCCAATAAGTGTGCAGTGAAAGTAAGAGACCTTCTGCATCCGCCCGGAGATGTTCCCTGGTCCTGGGGCACCGCAGGAGTCACTGTTGGCTTGTTTTTTGTAGTTGTCATAACGCAGGACGAAGCAGAGCAGGAGCCCTGGCATCACAATATCTCCAATCCCCAGCATGGAGAAGTGGCTGCCTGTGGAACTGGAGAGCAACTGGAATTGGGTTCATGCCCAAAACACGAAGTGACAAGCTCGAGACTCCTCCACTTTGGTTCTGAGCTTCGTTTGGCACATCCCCTCTGTCCCCGGCAAACTTGGACGTGGCAGGAGCTAAATGCTGGCTGCTGAAGTTCTCCAAAGTGATTTCTCCCCCACCTCAGCTCAGCTTTACACAAACCCATTTTGGCAGGGATGACATGTTACTCCAAACCAGTTTCCTTCTCCCAGTAGTGTTTAAGCTGCTTTTGCCCTTAACTCACTCAGTGCAACAGATCCATCAGTGCAGTATTTCAGCCCTCTCTCTTCCCAGCACTGATGGGAGGGAAAGCTGGCCCTTTTTTCAGACTGATGAACACTGACAGACACTGCACCTCCATGCCCGTGCACACAGATCTAACACAGGGCAGTACACCCATTTTTGACTTCTCACACCTTTGGCCTCATTCAGACAAAACAGAAAACTACAGTCTCGCCAGATTCCCAGAAAAAAAAACAGTTGGGAGGCAGATTAAGAACTAAAATCGTCCATTATCTTAAATCTAAGGTATTTTTCAAGAAAATGAAGGCAAATTGAGTTATCACAATGGTATGACAAAGTGAGCAGATTTGTTTTTATCATTGCAGACAATCAACTTCCCACCTCTGTAATTTCAGCATCCCCACATCTAAAGAAACAGGAGCAGAGTAAATACACCAACACAACCCACTGCCTGCTGCTGCTGCACTGAGCTGCTCCATCAGGCCTGCACGTGTCTGGTTACAGACCTGAGTCAGCAAGGAACCCCTGGAGCAGGGAGGTGTGGAATCATCTCCCCCCAGCACAGATCCTGCCCTGTAAGGTGCCCTTGTTCAGAGCAGTTTCTGATCCTTCCCAACTGCCTGCAATTATTCAGGGAACTAAGATGATAATTTCCAACAGAATTAGTTCTACTAAGTACAGGGAAAGAAAACGTTTCTCATATAATACAGCAGAAGACCCACTGATTTTACCTTGGGAATACAAGTTTACCAGGCAGTGACAGACGGGGAACATCCCTGCCCACATTTGGTCCCAGGTGAAGTTTCCGGGATAACACGTCCAGGGGATTATCAGCTGGTTGTGTGGCCACTTTCACCATAACATTGCTGTTAAAGATGTAGGCAGAAAAAAAGACCTGTGGAACAAGGAAATCAGAAAATTACAAACTGCAATTCCACAGCAACTCAAAGCTGCGTCTATGTTTGCTTTGCTTATTCAAGAAAAGCAAGGATATTGTCCAAGTTTTCCATGCACATATGCTGTATGTGATGATAAAAGGCAAAAGCATTTCAAAAATTCAGACAGAGCTTTTTCCACTACTAATCCTCAAGGATAACTGGAATATACTTTGTGATATCAAGGCATTGATCAGTACCTTGAGATCCTGTGCAAAGGATCTGTCTGAACTACAAGCAGGTGGTGCTGGCTGACCACGGCAGGGAACAGGACGCTGAAAACCCGAGAAAGCTGGGGAGCAGAAAGAGGTGAGCACAGTGCTCACTCACAAATGGGATGAGGCAACTCTGGTCTCCGACAGGCTCTTACCCTACAGCCCATCCCACTGGAAAGTCCTGGCTGCCAGAGCTGTCAGCAGGCGCTGCCCTGGATCAGCGCTGGGTATTATGCAAAGGTGAAACAAAACCCTTTAGCTGTTACAAAGCACATTCTGTCATGATTCTTGTTGAAGTGTGCTAAGATTCTATGCCAACCTTCCTGGCTACAAACCCATTTGCATTCTTGTTTTGCAGATTTCTCTGCTAATCAGAAGCTGGCACGTTTGTCCTGAGTACGGATTTGTGTGGACTTGGAAATGCTTGCTCTGATCTTCAGCCAGCTGCCAAAATTCCAGGTCCAATCTCTTTTTTTACATAATATGGGAAAGTTGAAATAGTCTAATCATATTTCTGCTTTTGTCAACTAATTAGCAAGGAAATAATTCTGTAGAATTGAACATCTCAGAACGGAGCAATGAAGCCGATGATCTGGCTCTGCCAGATTTCATCAACTTCATACCAGCACAACTGATGTAGAACTGGCCCAAGGCCGGTTACAAATCCAAAAGATAAAAACAGTTTTAGTGAAACCAAACCAAACACTTACCCAAAAGACATCATAAATTAGTAACCCAGAGAGCAGCAAGCAGGAAACCTTCAGGCTCGGCAGCCGAACAAAGGCTATCATTGCAACACACAGGCCCATAGCCAGAGCTACAAAATGCAAGACATCATTAGTTCATTAAAAACGGCAAAACAAACAAAAAAACACCAACCCCAAGCCAGTATCTCCCCCCCAAAACCCCGAGGAAGCCTCTGTTTGCACCTGTGCAGCTCTGCATGCACTAGATGACTGTCTGCTATTTCCAGACAGTGAAATTCTCGTTACCAAGGTTAAGAAAAGTCAAAATGCATTCAGGAGCCAAATGCAAACGTGTCCATGGAAGCAGAGATCCCTCTGCAGGCATAGCCAGCCATTCCACTCGACTTCCACCACCCACCACAAAGAAATGTTCCATGTCCCGTGTCCCAGAGACTCCATTTCCCTTCTACAGCCCTGACTACCCACTTCAAAACAGAAGCAACAAAACAACTTTGAATTCTTTGTGGCCCAAACATAAACCTCTACTTTTACACTATCAGGAGGTTTTCTAGTAAATGCCCAAAATAAATAAAATCCTTGACTCTTAATTCAGAAATAGCATGGGGATGTGACATGTCAGAACCTGGTCTGACAAAAACCCCTCAAACCAACCTCCTGCTTGGGCAAGACTGTGCAAGAACACCAGGAAACATCATCATTTAGATATCCAGCGATTTCCCAAGAACCTGTGTGAAAGCCTAGCTACTAACAGGGAAAAAATTATGGGTCTTTTCCTAACCTGTCTCCCAAGGGTGTGTTCCCAGCCAGATCAATGAGCTGAATGACATGAGGCAGCTCAGATGTTCATTTTGTTCCAAGGGGAATTTTGTCGGGGTAGAAAGGCAAGATGTTAAACTAAACCAAAAATCCCAGTCTTCACTTTTGTGTCATTTCCTGCTCCTTAAAGCCCAGCCTCAGCTACCAAAGATACTCCACTGACATCTGAATCTATTTCAGCTGGTTACAAGTAAATCCCTACAGAGATACTTACAATGAAAAAAAAATAAAAAACCCAAACGTTAAAAAGCAAATCAGCTTTCATCTGTGATACAGTCTGTTTACAAGGAATAATGGAGCCCTGTTGGGACCAGATTACACTCAATCATGCAGACATTTGTCAACAAAATGTCTTTGTCTAACATGACACAGAATTTGTAAGAAGTTATGATCCCATTTTGGCCAAGTGGAACCGCCGGGAAAGCTGCTCCATTACATACATGCCCACCAGTGGCACAGCTGGACTTGGCCAAAATGTACAGGCTGACCTTTGGATTCTCACACTGTAATTATGGGCTGTGAAACCACCTCACACTTGCATTTCACCTGAGAGCCGGGGAGCCCTTCCATAAATACCACTAAGGAAACACATCCATATGGATTCAAGGGAAAAACGTGCCCCCAGTCCCCTGCCATCCTGGGTGCCTGCAGTGCCAGGGGCTGCATCCAGCACCTCTGCCTAACCCACCTGATCGGAGAGCTGACACAACACCCACTGTCACAGTCTGAATGGAGGAGTGGGATTACTCACATAAAAACATACCCTAAATCCCACTCACAACTGAATCCAGCTACAAAATGTAAGCAAGTTACTGAGGTTTAAAGAATTTGACACAGCAAAGCAGCAAGAAAAAGAACTGCATTCAGTAATTCAATATAGCCCTCAGTTACAGACTTCCTCTGGCAGAAGAGCAAATACAAGGGTACAGTCTGTCTTAAACCAAAGAGGTTTCTCTAAAGCCAATGTTAATAATAGCTCAAGCAAGCCTGTATTTAGGAGAGGATTTCCAGGTTATAATTAACCAGAAGTTGAAATATTTTAACCAGTGAGAAGTTTTATCTGTTGTTCACCCACTCCATTTCTCTGTCACTGAAATGAGCACAAGCACAAGGCACTTTCATCAAACTAAGCAAATACTGGGTAGAAAAGGAGAAGGAAAAAAAATACTTCAGCTGACAGTGAAATACACATTGTAATAATTCCACGGTTTTGCAACTGCTTTAGGAAATACTGGTAAATCTAAAGAACAGGGGAAGCAAGAATGCCCAGCAGCAAGTGCGAGGAATATGGGCCAAAGAGCAGCCAAACCACCAAGGGGTTCTCTAAATGGAGGCCAGCTCCCTTTGCCAATGGAAGAGTCCAGAAATCATGAGAGAAACAAATCCCTGTCCAAGCTGGTGTTGACAAACAAATAAGGCAGATCTTCACTGAAATATACTCCAAATCATAAAAAAAAAAGAAACAAAGAGGAGAGAAAGGAGAGAAAAAGAGGCAGAGTGGCCACACAAACGGCAGCTCTGGTTTGGAAGTGCTGGGCATTGCCTTAACAAAGCTGAGTAAGAAAGAATAACTGGAAGAGTTAACGTTCAATTAACAGAACTAATTAAATCCAGAGTCCCTGCAAGCACACTCCTTATGGAACAGGGATATTCTGAGGATTAAGAATACTCTTGCCTATGTGATTAGACTCTGGCAGCTCCCCTGCCCTCCTGCACCCAGAGCAATGACAGCCCCAAGATGCTGCTGGTGTGGGGCCTGGTTTACGAAGCTCAGTGTGAGCTGGGGAGGATTTAACTTCCCCCACAGGCCACAGTGACCTTTGACAGACACAGGTACCGAGGTTCTGACCTGACCAAAGTGTATTTAAAGGGAGGAAATAAGAACACAGGCCATGGATATGTTCCCTGCCGCAGCAGTTCCCGGGGTACCTGTGCCTGTGCAGTTCACTCTGTAACTACAGACCTTCCATCCATCTGCACCTCTGTACGTGTCCAGCTCTGTCCAGTGTTTAGGAAAGCCTTTACCCAGGCTTTACCAGGGGACAGTGACCAGCACTGGGGATTCTGTCATCAAACAATCTGCTCTGAGAAGTGAGCATTTCAAGACCTATAAATGTGCATCATCACGTGCCAGAACAAACCCCCCGAGGCATCATCTGCTCACTCCACCCTGTAACACGCCCCTGCCCCCAGAAGCCATTCCAACCAACGGCCGTGCCGGCGGGGGCACGGTGGGATTAGGGCAGTGACGGCTGTTCCATCAGGAACCACCACACCTTAATTTTGTGTTTTTGTGAGCTGCTCTTGAGCAGCAAAGCTCTCTCACACAGGGAGAACCAACTGCACAGCCAGGAGCCACACAGCCAGAACTCAGGAGGAACACCCGCCCCGCTCCTCCCAGGCACAGACACAACATCTGGTCCATTCTCTCCAAAGAGAGGATCCCCCCGGGCCCTGCACACGCAGCAGCTGCAGGCACTGCCCCAGGGACAGGAGTGCTGCACTTGCATCCGTGTGCTGTGACTGCCCACAGGACACAGCAGCCACTGGGGGCTGCACTACTGGGTCACAGCAGAGCAGAGGTAAAGGCAGAGGTGACAGGATCCCACAGCCCAAGGAGTAAAGCTGCAGAGTCTGTTTCCCTGACAAAGGCCAATAAATGCTGTTCCCTGTTCAAAGTCACTGGCAAACACTGATTTAATTGGATTTGAACAAATGACAGGAGGATCACCTACATAGTTCAAGCTGCCTTCATATAAATTACATAAAATACTTCAAAGCGAGACAGCAGCAACACAATTCAGTAAATCATAATCAACCTCCAAGAGAAATAAAAGCCAGGAACCACTGCACCAGCAGCTCAGAGCTCTGCAGATGAATTACCTCGAAGCCCACGATGTCAGACTGAAGCACTCACAAAAATAACTATTTTTAACTAAATGCTTCTGCTGATATCTCAGTGTAGACAACTCTTCAGACTCTGCCAAAATCCACACTTGACATTCCATTTGGCTTTGCAGCAACTGCAGATCAAAAGTCACCCTTGATTTCACGGTGGGCCACTCTGCTTATCACAAAACAAACTCGGTCTGTATTTTTTTCATTTAGTATCTGGTACTTTAAAAGGTATTTCCCTTCCATACAAGAGGTGGGGCTTTTAAAGCAGCAAAAAGTATGAATGAAGCACAGTGCCTTTGAACAAAAGAAACAATGAAGGAGCAAGGAGAGGCTTCTGTGCTAAGGACCTGCCTCTGCTGCTGCCTGGTTTAGGAGGAGCTGGAAGCTGATGGGATGAATGTTTCCTATTGTAATGAACAATTCCGAGGGCAGGTGATGTTGTTCTGGCAATTTTTCTTCAAGCAGTCACAACCTCAAGGTGCCATTACAGGATGTCCTAAGCCCGTTTAGCTGACACTGCTGAGCAGCCAGAGGTGCTGCTCCTGCCTACACCCCTTCCTGCCTTTGCCATCAAATCCCCACCATCCCCTCAGATCCCATCGTGCTGCCACGTACCTTTTGCCAAATTTAGCACATACCTGACTGCACAATAATCCAATTCATCTCCCTGCAGCAGCACAAACCCAGCCTGGCAGACCCCGAGCACGCTGCCACTGTAGTGAGCTCAACCAGCTCCCCATGTGACTGAGTGAGTGCCAGAGCCAGCACAAGAGATTTGGAAGGCAGGAGGGGAGGAGGAAAGCTCCTTTTCGGAACAGTAAGCTGGGAATTCAGTTCAACCAGCATGAAAAAACCCCAATAACTCACACCTCCAAGCCAACTGGCCGCCTGCCAGCTGCACCATCTCACCACCCATGGCAAGCAGCACAAAGATCAAAGACAGGCAGCTCCTGTGAGCTGCCTCACAACAAATTATTTGATCATCTGAACCAATAAACAACAAGATGCACAGCAAAAATGAACCAGATTGTAAAGATTAAGCCATGAATCACAAACAACCACTGTCTCCACACATCTTTAACTCAATCTGGCGATTCACCTCACACTGCACAGGGGTGGAATATCTTTCCTGAGTGTTCTGGCACTTCCTTGGAAGCTTTCACAAACCAGAAAAACAGGTGTCCCAAGCACTCCCCCGGCATGTTCCTGGCTGTTTCCAGGGACTCTGCTCCACAACTCAGCAAGCCATTAATATCAGCAAATTTCACCCAGCATCACCAGGTGACTGATGTGTCAGAACAGGCACAAACCAGCAGTAAAAACCCTTAATTCCCATACTCACCATCCATAAGGAGCCAGTGGCCAGTCAGGACCCAGATAAGGACAAGCATCACAGACAGAGAAAACGAGAGCAACTCAGCAGCAGTGAAACGCCCACAGCAGCCAAAGGAAATCCTGGGAACAACACAAACATCAGCCACAGGACTTTGTGTTTCCATTTAAAGAGCAGAAAATGGACACTTGGAACAAGGCTCAACTGCTGATGAAAGATGCCAAGAACAACTGAAGGGAAGTTCCTTTGCCACAAGTAGGTACCAAAACAGGAACAAAATATAAAGCTTTCCTCACATTCAAATAGTGTGTATAAAGCAGGAGCTGCAGAGATGGAAAAAGCCCTGTAAATCTTGGCACCTCTCTTGAAATTGTTACCATGCTATTTTCCTAGCACCACCTAAGATAGTGCTTTTAGCAACATGAACTCCAGTCACAAGGTTAAAAAATGAGTTTCAAAACAACTGTAATTTTCACTGATGTAACTACAGTCCCCAGAAGAGGCAGCATTAAAATCCAGAGTCCAGTGTTAGCAAACATTAAAATCCAATACCCAAATCCCAAGCTCTGAAATTTCAGCCAAAATGAGACAAACTTCCTAAAAACCACTTTTGGAAATCGAGTCCCCTGCAAAGGTATCGCATTTCCCAGGCTGGCAAGGGCCAGTGACTTGCAGAAAATTGTGCTTCCTACTTTCAAAGTGGAAGCACGGTGTTGGCACAAAAACCAGGCTCAAACATCAGCCCTGAAGTTAACGCTCATTAGAGAATTCTCTTCAAAAGAAAGAAACACAACACACAAGAAGAGGAGTGGAGGGTTGCTCAGGTCCTTACTTGTTCTGAGGTGAGCAAGGCCGTGTTAAGTACTGGCACATCGGGAGCAGGAGGAAAGCAAAAGCTATTGTTGCAAGGACTACAAAAAGAAGAAAAGGTAATGTTAGGACATTCAGATCTGATTTCTACAGTACACAAACAGGCTTCTCCAAGTGGAAAAAGCTCTTGCAACAATGTCCTATTATCATATGCTCAGTGTTATTACAGCAAGAGCAGCTCAAGGCTCCGAGGTTTTTTGCAGAGCAGCGGCTTTCAGACTTCAATGACGTGAAAGCTCTCAAAGGAATTCAACGCCCCGTCCCCAAACCTTAAAAGTCTTAAATCTATTCATGATCCTCTCAGCAAGAAAAACAGTTTTCACATATTCTGAGAGTCGGAAAAAATCTTACTACAAACTGGTTGTGAGATTCTTTGAAAATTCTTCAACATACAGCACAGACTAACTCAGCATAATAAAGGATTTTTTCCCACCTTTTAACTCAGTAATTTTCCCCCCCATCTCACTCAAACCTTTTTTATTCATTACTGAAACACAGTACAACTTCAAGTAAGTTATAGCCAGTAGCTGGCAGCTTCACTTTTTTAAAACACAAAGTGCTGTAAGTTTTTGAAACCAGGACGATAAAAATACATAAATATCCAAACAGACTATTTCCATAAACATTTTCTTTTTCAGGCAGCATACTCATCCCACCCACACATTTGTAAAAGCGTTTAGTAACTGCTGGTATTTATAATCATTTTCCCTTCCATTTTTTTTTTAATGGGCTGTTCAAAAGGCTGGAGCTCGAGGGCGTGGAGACAGACATGTCACATCCCAAACTGCTGCCGCAAGAACACGCTGATGTGAAAATGGAAGGCACTTGAAACCTTCTGCATCCTGCAAACCAGATCTTTGTGCTGTGCTCTACTAAGTCCTTTAAAATTGGGATGGTTGCTGCTGGTTTTTAAAGGGGATTTTTTTTCTCTTCTCAGTGAAGATGATGAGGAGTCAAACACTCTCTTTAGAGCACAGTTTCAGCCAGCTGGAGAAAAGGAACGGGTTTGGTCAAACCACATCTTTCCTTTCGGGTGGGAGGAAGATTTAAAACAAAACAAAAAAAGAAGAGATCAAATAATCTAAAGAGAAAATTTAAGAAGTGTCTGCATGCAAACAGCACCAGGAAAAGTCACAGTTCTGTCAGTATTTCCAAGAGGGGGACAAAAAGCAGAACGGGTAAGGCAAGAATGAAGAGTGTGGGAACTCTGCACACGCTGACACAGCACAACCTGAGCCTCAGAGCGTCCAAGTCCCACAGCCCCAGGTTCCCAACTCCAGCAGGGTCCCCATCCTGCTGAGCAGCCTCTAGGGCCACTTTGCATTTCAGAGGTTCTGGGCTTAATGACACTCTCTGATGCAAGCCCAGGGAAAAGCACAAAAGTACCATAAAACCAGGCTCAAGAACAAAGTTACCCAGGAGCACTGATCCCCAATCCTCTGAACCTGCAAGGAGCCCCAGCTGATCCTCCAGTTACACACACAAATGTTACAAGTGGAGTTACAAATGTCAAGGTCATTCTGGAAATAAATGGACCAAGAACCCTGTCAAAATTTATCTTTTGACATAGATCTTCCCTTACAATATCTTGTATATCTGTGTGTAAATTCCCCTAATATCTAGCGTGTGGTAGAATTTTTTAATAGGGAAGAAGATGTGTGCCATAGGTCAAAGTTATAAAAGCAGAATTCAACAGGCCTCTACAGGGGGTAGAAGTAGTCTCAAGACTAGAGATTCAGATTTCACCCATTAACATCAGCCCTGTTTAGGAGGCTGGAGAGGATGCACAGCTCGGGAGCGAAATCATAAGGAAAGCCTGCAATGCAAATATGTGATGAGGGAGAGGATGAAAGGTATTGAAGGGTTTAAAAAGCTTCACGGACTCAGTATATGGACTGAGCACCATTTTTAGGAGCTGCTGCACATCTGGGGCAGTAGGAAGAATCTTGTTACTCTCAACAGTAGCTGGTCTCTTGAAAAATTACAAAAATATCAAAAGGCCAAAATCTGCCAAAAAGTGAAGCCCTGGTATTTATTTCAATGATAAAATGTAAGCAGTAAACAGGAGTGGAGGATTTGCACTGCACTCGAAGGTAACAGTTCCAATTTTGTTCTAAATTCAAGCAGTGCAAAAGACTAATAATCAAATGCTCGTGAGACCACAAGTACTCTTGAAACAGCAAAACTGCACGAAAGCAAAATTAAAACAGGAAAAGAAGTCTCTGGGCAGGATCCCCGGAGTTATTTCCCATAAAGTACCTGAATTACGAAATACCACATACAGCTCTGAGCACCAATTTATAAACAAGTGAACTTCATGCAAAATAATACATCTGGCATCTTTAAAGCTCTGGCAATCTATAGTTCGGTAGGTTTAGCAAATCTCTAAGTGGAAAATACTTCTCAAATAATACTTGTCGCTTTATTTATAGCTACAGAGACCCGAAAATACAACTGTGAAACCTGATGATTCTTTTTTTAATGTACTGTGGCAAGTATTATAATTCTTATCAACGAAATTTGACATCAATACTTTCTGTTCTATTCCAATTCTTAGCGAGAGGAAAAAAAAACCTCAGTCACCTGCTGTGCATATTGTAAAGACAACTTGAACTGAGTCAAAGAAGAAGAACATAACTAGGAGAGACACGGAGGCTCCGATGGGCAGGAACAGCGCCTGGGTGGAGTCGATGGTTTGAATACCTGCAGGAGAGAGAAGGGACACTTCAGTCTCACACCCTCTGACAGCTGTCCCTCAGCAGCACGAGGGAGGGCTCTGACAGCACCTTCCACTTCACTCCGAGATCCTCCAGCTCGGTCACAGCCCAGCCCAGGTGTCAGTGCAGACACAACCAACGGCTGGAAGCTGAAGGAAAATGTACGAATGTCACTTGTGCCACAGGGAGAATGAGTAACGAGTCAGGAAAGTTAACATTACTGAGGGGTTAGGACACAGCAGGTACATGTTTGCTTCACTTTACACGGAGACACAAACGTGTCGGGCAGAGCACAGGAAAGGTTTATTGAAACCCTCAGCAGGATGTGAAGAGCCCGAGCAGTGTCAGACTGACCCAGCTCAGGCAAAAGGGGGCCACAAGCTTCGAATTCCACCTGGGTGAAGGCCACGAGGCATTGCATCAACGGCTGCAGTCACCAGGTAACATCAAGCCTCACAGTGACCGGCAGTTTCCAAAACCCCCAGTTACCCGTTTGTGAAAGCCCCAGCTCAGAGCAGAGCTCTCCAGTCCCTTTCTGCTAAAACCCACCATGAACTCAGGCTCACATTTTACAGCTGGCAGCAATTTTAAACAGCGCACAGATGCTGAAGTATTTTATTATTCCCCCCTCCACCCTGCAGTGTGACCACTGGGCATGTTAGTCAATGGGACAGGACATTTTTTACTGCATTTTACCACGAGTTTTTAGAACTACTAACAAAATTGAGAAGCCCACCTATCCCCACATAGTCCAACAATTACCCAGTCTCTGTAGCTGTGCTTATGTTTGATCCCCAGAGGGGAAAGAAGCCGTAAGTAATAACCCAATTAAAAGTATAAGACACAGTTATTCTTGTGGAGCACTAAAATAACAGGTAACATCTGAAGCAGTCACTTGATAAGTGACCAGTGAAAAATAATACAATACTCAGACCTAGAAGAGATATAAAACCAGCTGAACATCACTGTGTTATCCCAAAATAATGAGACACTGCTGTATGAAGGGGGTTTTAAAGATCTTAAAGGTAAGCTTTTAGATTGTCAAGCAGAATATAGAGACATAATCACACAGGAAAATAGACACATATTGCTTATGTGTGTGTGCATTTCTGTGTATGAATGTGTGTTTAAATAAGGGGTTACCTGCACAACTCAGTTACTGATGCATCTGGTTATGCTGAAAAACCTCAAACTCCCATGAAACACGCTCACAACAACCTATCTGTCATAAATATCCAACCATTTTCATAAAAGGAAAGTGAAACAACGAGCAGGGAAGTCCTGACACCTGCACTGTACACTCATTTATTAGTTCATGGCACGATCTGTTACTCTTAAACATAAGCAGCGCAGTCAATTTTAAAAATAAAAAGCAGAGGAGCTCAGTCCCTTGGGATTTCTGCACTGCTGAGGTCTGGCACAAAAAGGAACAGTGCAATACAGACAGTGCAGAGATGACAGTGTGAGGACACAGAAATCCTAATCTGTGACTTAGATCTGGTTCTCCTGCTCTGAGAAAGCACATTTATTCACATGCCCTTCAACTTCCCAAGGGAAAAACTGCACACAACAAAACCCCAGAAATGACACACTACACACCACCTTGGCATCTGGGAATTAGTGCCTGCAGCATTAAATGTCAGGGCTCTTCATTTCATTTCTGATCATTCTGACAGCTAATCCCCTTAATGTGCTTATTCCCCAGCCCCAGACTGTCTTCCCTTACTGCCCAGATGCCAAAAGCCTCAACTGTTCACTGCTGAATCACCAAGCACAGCAACCTCTTTGGTCTGTGCTGCCAACAGAAGTGCCTGACAACTATGTAAATTCCAAGAGTCTATTTTAAAAAAGGCAAAAAAAAGCAAGAGACACACACAACATATGCTATTTAATTTATAATTTTAAAGCTATATTTCTTACTTTAAACAAAACAAGCTTGGCATTCAGGGTTTCTTGCACAGGGCTTTTACTTCTCTCACTCCTGCCTTCTATACTTGAGGAAAATATTTCATTCTAGAGCCTGTTCTCAGAAGATGGCCATATAAATTGCTGTAAGTTAAAATCAGGTGTGAATTTACAGCACTCTGTGCACAGTGTGTTCCACTCTAACTGTTCACTTCCATATTTTTTACCTGCAGAACAGTGCCTCTCCAGTGGCCAAGCTGCCTGGAATCTATTTATAGCTGACAGAGGGACAGTCACCCCGCAGGAGCTGACATGTTAATCCCACTCTGAATAGACAGAGCAGACACGTATTTTGTTGTCCATTACAAATGAGTTGCCCAAAGCCCTGTGAACTCTCTTCTGCAGTTTCTCCACTGATAAGGCTGAATCATCCTCGGGGGCCTGTCAGAGCACCCCACGGCCTCTCCCTGCCCTGGACAGGCCAACACGTCACAGCCACGACCTCCAGATAGAAAGGAATTACAGTCCCTTCTCACTCTGGGGCGGCTTTTGCAAAGTAAAGTTGTTTCCATTTTCAGTAGAACATGCCAAATTGTGCACGTGCCATTTTTATGCATTATGGAAATGCTGATGTTTAAAAAGAGGCTTCCACAAGCATGGACCAGACACAGAGAGCAGTGAGAGGGCACAGCGAGGGGGGAAGTGCCCAGGGACCCCCTGCACGAGGGGAATCTGCAATGCAGCAGCTGGAACACGTGGCCAGGGGGAGCAGAAGGTGCAGGACACAAGTGAGGGAAAGAAGACAAGGAGCAAAGCTGACCCTTACTGTTATTGGTGCTGTTGCCGTTGAAGGACCCAGCGGCGCTGCTGTTGTCTTTCTCTTTGTCTTGATTCTCAAAGTCCATGTTCAGGGACCTGCAGGAGCAAAGCGGATGTAACAGAGAAGATTTAAACTCCTGTTTAGGCTCATTCCCATTCTGCCACAGCACCAGCTCCCTGGAAAAGCCCTGCAATGCTGCTTATTAGAAACAACACCAACCACCACGGGAAATTAAATAACTAAAAAGCTTAGTTACACATGAGGCACCAAATCCCAGGTTCTGACAGTGAAACCTTTCACCAGTGCCTGCACTGGGGAGTGTTAAATATCCCTGATGTGCTTTGTTGTTACCTGCATTTCTGGGAAGTGTAGAACATGATGGAAGGACAGCACACATTTCAGTTCTCTGGTGAATTTGAATTCTTTCCAAGTTCCATTTGGTTCCTTTTCCTTCAAATTTAACTACTGGTTTCATTTTAAGACAATATTATTGCCTCCCTCTAAATGTTGCTACGAATGATGACCCAAACTAGCTTACAAGTAATTGTCTGCTAAATGTAAGGTCTTACTTCACTGAAAAAACTTCAGCAAAGCCTAGATTTTACATACACCCAGAACAGATGCCTAGAGGAAGCTCTGAATAAATAGCACAAATTGACATAATTTAATTAATCCACAGGAGCTGACAACACTCCCCTGTGTACCCAGCTCAGCTGTTATTGAGTCATCTTTTCATTTTGATGCACACACTTCTAAAAAGTCCCAAAATAACAGAATTCTACTCCTCTTGCCACAGCCCTTTGCTTTGATGCAACTTGTAAATTATATTCTAAGAGATTTGACATGACTTTCTGAAACGGGGCATTTTCACTTAAGGTCTGTTTGTTTGACCAGCAATACTTTCCATCACTAAATTCTTCGCACTTTTTAATAAAGATACCAGCAATCTAATTGACCATGACAGTTTCTCATGCATGTTATCCATGATTTAGCTGCATATTTATTTATTCTATTAAGCTACAGAGAAGCACCAGAAGCACTGGTCCTGTCTTCAGTCTGCAGCAGCATCCAAATATTTCAATGAAACTTCCAGGTCAACAGGCATCAACTCCTTGTCAAGTTTAGCTGTAACTGTAACTGTGCTATGCAAAGTAAACAAATTCTATTAATTTATCAGACAAGTAATAAATGCACCAGGACCTTCTAAACAATTCCAGAGGCACCAGAGCTATTTCCTTTCAGTGCATGGATTCCCCACTACAATGCACAGGTGAGCGAGTCCTGCTGCAGTCCCAGAGCCAAAATCAAGCACAAAATCTGCAGGACCACGGCAGGTGGGGTGTATTAAAGACTGAGGGGCTGAGCAGCTTCACTGCATAAAACACCACCAAGAAAAAGGCTCTCCCACTACAGAACTGGTTTGTTTCCTTTGCTTCTATCAAGCAAGTGCTCCCCAACAGTGACAGGAGATTTAAGCAGCTCGGGCTGAATATGAGGAAGCTTCCACCTCAGACATACAGTACTTGCACACAGATGATGGATCACCACCCAAAGAGTTATCAAACATACAAAGAGGCAAGGGAGAACACTACAATTCTAACAAATTAATCTGTTGTTCTGAGCTTGTTCTTCTAAAGACCTCTCTGCTCTGCCTCTTGTTTGGAGTGCCTCCATCCCTCGTTCATGCTCCCTTTTTCCCCATTATCCATTGTAGCCTCATAATTTTCCTCTCAAGCTCTAAAAATCTGGGAGGAGGCTGACGGCCCTCCAGGCCTTGCTCCAAGATTCAGGCAAACCAGATCATTCTTTTCTCAGTGCAGCGTTCCGCTCCCCTCGGAATTAGCGCAGTTCAGCAAGAACTTCACACCATCATTCTCCCAGTGGCACCAGGCGACTCATAATTTAAGGGATTGCTATCAGCAGAGAAAACTGGAAATAAAAACTATTAGATCTACTGCTCATAAACAACCTCAGCCCCTCTCCTCTCACTGCAATGGTGTCAGCAATTATTATTACCTAAAACATCCCTGCCTCAAAAGTAAGCATAAATTAAGAAATTACTTTCACTTAGCAACACAGCTGCTGATCCAAGCCAACTCCTGAATAATCTCCAACTGTTTTATGATTTGGCTCTTCTCTCTGCTACAAATTATCACTAACATAATAAAAAAAATTGAGATGTGATCACCAAAACACCCTCCAAGAAAGCTAAAAATTATATTGCAAAAAAATATTCTCCAAACTACTGAACTGAAGACAAATGGGCAAGTTGGGAAACATTTGCTGTTTTGTTTAAGTTTCTCCTGGGCTTCCAAAGGGAATGTTGGGCCAGCACCTCCAATGGGGCACTGAACTGCTCCGTTGTTCCTCCTGTGGGTCCCCACAGCTCCAGCTGGGAGGATCTCCAGCAGTGTTTCAAAGCAGGCAGGAGTCCTCCCACAGGGAACTGCTCTGGAGGGTCACGCCGAGGCCGCAGGAATGAGTAAGCTGCTGGCACGTCACTACCCTGAAAGTTCACATTCAGCTATGGAGCACTCCCACTGCAGCGATGCCTCGGGGAACCCTGCAGGACATGTTTGTATGGAACACTGGAGGGAACGGGAAAGCAAGGATGTACCTACAGAGGCGCCTGCAGACACAACACACGGAGAAATTCCTGCTAGTGAGGACAGTCTCCATCTGACAGCCCTGGGACTGTGGGAATGCCAAGCTGTAAATCCAACCAGAAGCACTCCACGTTCACATGAACTCTGTAAGTTCACCCTGTGAGCTGCTTTCTGTTTACAAATGCTTTGGATACCCAAAGCCTGGAGATGGAAACTCCAGTTTCATCCCATGCTCTGGTTTGGTTTAGAAGCAGGTACTTGGACAGGCACATTCTGGGTTAAATCTGGCTTTACATAAGCTGAGACACCATGTCTGGGGAAGTGATAGGATAGAAAAAGATTTAGCTGTTATCTGCCTGCAAAGTAACCCCAACATTTAAGTCCCAGAGAAGCATTTGGACAAATTTAGGTGTCTGCCCTGCCCTGCCCTAGGAAACAACCTGTTTCAAGCTGAGCTCACCTCTTTAAAAATCCGTAACTAACAGATACTTGCACAGATACTTGCACGCTCCAGTTTACAGCTTGTAAGGGTTTAAAGGATTAGACTTGCCCCTTCGGCAGTCAGTAATAAAAGTATGTCAAGTTCAAGGACTGAGAGACAGTCAGAGTGTCCATGGGGGAGACATTCCAAAGGGTCGGAAGCTAAAATTCCAGACCCGGCACAGACGTTGGGAGGCAATGCTTGTTCATCCACAGTAAGAGAAGGGAACTCAGCTTTAACAACTGCACTTCATCCTAGGTGTGGGCTTTACCCAGGATTTATGAGACACTCTCCTGGGTCTACCGAAGGCTTCGGATATTTTGGTTTGGTTTGGACAAATGCTGCTTGTGTGAATTAGGACACTGGACCAAGGCTTTCCTTTGCTGCCCCGAAACTTCCTGCATCAGATTAGATCCACCATGCACGTGGATTTTATCCTGATGACTCACCCACCCAATTCCTTCTGATCCTATTACTGCACTTCTGTTTCAGTCACTTGCCAGCAACACAATAACTCTACCTGCTTCTTTCCAACTGAAAATCAGAAACCAAACCCGCTTTCTGCCACACAGAGGTTAACTAAGGAGTGCTATTTTCTTTTTGGCTTGTGACAGCTCCTTTAAAGACAAAGCACTCAAGTCTAGATGAAGACATCACTGCTGTCATACAAGAACAAGCACCCTAAGCTGTAACTTTCATCTTTCCAGCAAGACACTTTTCTAAGAAAATTCACCCCCTTCAGTGGGTGAGACCACAAGTACTCTTGAAACAGCAAAACTGCACGAAAGCAAAATTAAACCAGGAAACTCTTTAACTTCTTAAATAACTTAATTGTATCTTTGTTAGCACCACGGTAACATTTTCTGTATAAAACTGCTTTTGACCTCATCACTGACTGAGCAGAACTGGAGCTTGTCAAGGTCTCCAACAGAACTGTGGGGTTTAGCTCAGACGACTGCTAAAGAAATGGATACAGGAATAATTAGGAAGGTAATTTTAAACATATGGGATGCCATCTTCATCTACAACAGGTGGTATCTTGGGGTTTTCAGGATACATGCAAAGAAGTGGCCTAGAACAGGACATTTCCTCAAGGGATTTGTACTCATCACCACTGCACCACTTCATCAGGTCAGCTGGACTGCTCTGAAGGTCACAGTCCTTGCTGTGTGAGTAGTTCCAACGCAAAGCAAAGGACAAGATGGTAAAAGAGCACGTGTCGATACAAATAAGATGGCAAACACCAAGCAGCTCCAGGAAGGACAAGCAACTGAAGTTCAAGCGCTCCTGCTGGTTTATATTCCATTATGTTCTCATAATTGAGATTTCAATAAATGCTATGGCTTCTTGCAGCCAGATGCACAGTTTCTTTCCACACAACTGCATAAATTCCAATAGTTAATCATTTAATTAGTCCCACAGCTATATGCTAATCTGACTCAAAACATGACAAAAACCCTAAACAAATACAACCTTTTATTACTTTTTTGTTCCGATCACCTCTAGATTTTGTTTTCCTAAGGCCTTCTGTTTTAATTCCACTAGCAGTGCCATTACCTAATGCTTGCTATCAACAACAGACAGCTCTGGCAAAAAATGGGCTCTTTCATTACATGACTTTATTAACCTACGATGGTGATATAAACCCTCTTATCCTGACATCACATGTGTGACCACAGCTATCATCGACTTCAGGAGCACTCCCAGCAGGTCAGAGACTGCCCTGAGTGGATGGCCTTTCATCACAGACTTGTGAAATGAAGCACTGCTCTTCAAGAAGCAGAAAGGAAAACATGCTGTATCTAAGTTTTAAAAAAGGAATACTTTCATGTTGTGGGGTTTTTTTAATATGTCAGGATGAGCCTCATTCCTCAGGTGCCACTGCAGTACAACAAACTGGACAATATGCAAGTCTAAAGGGACAACTGTGTTTTCTCTAAGCTATACTCGAGTCTCCTAAAATGAGGCAAATTTGATTTTTGAAGATTCAAACTCATCCTGCAGCAGTTCTCAGATGCTCTGCTGGAGTTCAGCACTGCAGTGTTTCCCCACTCCTGTGTTTAGCTGTTCCCCACGCTGGAGCCAACAGCAGTGGGACCTGGGAATTGTGTGACACGACGTGTTTGCAATCCCATGAGGACACGTTCCATCAACCAACACTGAGCCACAGATAAAATTCTGCTGTCGATACCATTCCCTTCTATCTCTCTCAACAATCCTTTAATACCCTCTAAAATACAATGTTGCAGAGCTGTCTTCAAGGACTGACTTTTCAGTTATCTCATACGAGTTTGTACCAGCTCGCTACTATTTCTTCCTTTTCCATTTCCTTTCCAGAAGCAAAACCATTTCATTTACATCACAGCCATCAGTGTGACAAAGGTACAATGAACCACAAGGCATAAACTGTATTCAGTCTCTAGCAGTATTTTTATTTGAAAAGTAAAAATTCTGCAGAATCTTAAGGAAAAAACTTACCTGAAACTGCCGTAGACTATGAGGAGAATAGAAATCAGGAAGGTAGACACTTGGCTGGAATCCACAAGGGAATATGCCCTGGAATCAGGAAAAAGAAGGCAGGTGTGTCATCATGAGTGTCCGTTTCTCCAGTTCCATATGCTAATTCTTTTTCTTATCATACTACAAAGAGAGAGCTGGATGACAAATCTTCATGGCGGCTCTCTCTGAAGTTCTCATTTTATCCAGGAACACAAAACCTGTACCCTGTAAATTAATTGTTATATTCCAGACTGCAGCATGCAAACCCCGTACAACCACCAAAGGGCAGCCCAAAAGCCTTGTGGTAATTTATTCTGAACTCACCAGACCCATATTTTTTTTCCCTGAAATTAAAATTGCTACAACTACAACTACTGCAGCCCTGGCTGCCAGTGACAGTAACCTGTTTCCCACAAGGCTTCTTACATCTCAGCTGACAATGGTTAAGTGACAATAGGGCAGCTGAGGCTCACTTAGGCAGGGAGAAGAAAAACAAAAACAAAGTAGCCCCCAAAAAGCAAAGCCCAAACGTCACGACAAGCTGCAATATTCATTTATTAAACCACACACAACTGCCTCCCTATTGCATCTTGCAGACCACTCGGTACGGGACTACTGAGGGACAGCTCAGCAGGAGGCTTTAAAAGCAGCTTTATCTGGGTTATTTCCCGATCCAACACACTGTGGGGAAAGCATGGAAACAGGAATATTAATACACCAGAGGGTCACCGTGCTGGGAGGGCACAGCGGGCAGGGAGAGGCTCTGGAGCCACTCCCCAACTCCCAACAGGTTATCCACAACCTGTGCTAAAGTAATGGAAAAGAGCGAGAACAATCCCCAGTGGTAAGTGCATTAGTCTTATCCTACAAAAAAGATAACTAAACATTTCTGGAAACCAACCAAAAAGCCTAATTTCAACAAGACTATGGATATGGAACAAAGATAATTGAATTACATGATTGTTTCAAATTAAGTATCACTGAGCAAATAAAAACTGAAGATACCAGACAGTTACAGAATCACTCATCCCATTCCCAATTTAAAAGCAATTTAGAGAAAATTACCAAACCACTAGACACACAGTTTAAAATACTTTCTTTTAATACATAAACACAAATGTGAATCTTCTACTGCAGAAATTCAATATTAAACATCACTGACAAACAGACAGCCTCTTTTAGATGAAATTATATACTTGTGAATTAAGCTTTTAAGAAATTAGAAACTACCTTGGCTCATTACCATAAATAACTTCAACATAACCCCGCACTAAAAGTGAAAAACAGAGATCTTATTTGCTCATAATGTTGGCCAACACATAAAAACAATCTTAAGTTTTATATATTTAATTTTTTTGGTCATGTTTGACCTTTAGTTCCCAGGCTGTGGAACAGAGGTCTTCAAAGGACCCATGAAGACCAAGACACTGAATTGGAAATACATGTAACATGGAACTCAGCACTTACAACTGATGTATATACAAAAATTCCGGTTCTACACAATGTAGTTCACACCATATAGTTTTTATCCAGTGGTTACAGCCAATCTCACATCAAAAAGGAACAGCTTAAGGATAATTACACTACTTTTATGTCCCTCACCCAACCCTGCACAAAGGGAAAGTGAAGCTTTGTATTCTCTTTGGGTTTGAGAACAAATAGTGGAATTCCACTATTAGAAGAATATTCAGAAACTCCACATTTACAAGAAAAACAAAATCATTGAATGGAATTTTAACTGGTATCAAACATGTCCAGGGTTGTGCACTGAACTTCATTAACTAATGTTCATAAAACTGTATCTTCACAAATTGGCAAATACTTTTGAGATGAACAGTGTTTTCCATGTAATTCGCCATTCAGTGACAACTTTGGAGGCTAGGATAATTAATATGCCATTTCACCATAATTACTAAACATTAGTCAAAACAAGGCTGTAAATGTTAAAAGCATTCACAGGTGGATGATACCCAGATCAGGCCTGTGCACAATCCATTAAGTTTTGTATTAGAGACTGAGGGCCCTTTGGTACAATGAGAGAAGCTGAATAAACTCAACCCCATCTGAAGCTCTGATCCAACACCCCACAGCCCACTGACAGGCTGCAGTGGGGAGCAGGATGCTGTGCAAGGGGAAAATGGGAATTACAGTCCATCCATCCTGCACAAGAGAACGCAGAGATCTCTATAGCAGGGCACCCTAAAAACTCGCTGCTGCTATCACAGGTATGGACGAGGAAAACTCAGACTCGCTGATATTCCAGCACACAGGGCCAGGGAGGTACAGTCACACTTTCCTTCTTCCTGAGGCAGCTGGAAAAAGAACAAGGCAAAACACACACTGCACGACAGGCTGAGCCAAGGGAGCAGCTCAGGCACGTCCAGATTCCAGCCAAAGTTTCCAACACAGGCGACCCACAAACAAACTCCA
The DNA here is from genome assembly GCA_013399855.1 of Oxyruncus cristatus. Taxonomy (NCBI): domain Eukaryota; kingdom Metazoa; phylum Chordata; class Aves; order Passeriformes; family Cotingidae; genus Oxyruncus; species Oxyruncus cristatus. Next base: position 1,225,621 of record VXAY01004937.1, on the reverse strand, counting down.
GGAGTAATTTTACAGTGCGGAAGTGAAGCTCATTGTAATAAAACCCAGCAACTTTTTAACAGCTACTTTCCCTGCATTATATAAGGTATTGCACAAAACCTGAAACCAGAACTGCTTCCTAAAATCCTAACCACTGACTGGATGGACAGTTCATTAAGAGACTAAAAATCCTGGATCCCAAATAAACACTTCCTAACCCATTAATCTAGGCTAGAGGTAATAAGCAAATGACTGTCACATGAAATAATCAAAAAGTAAGATTACTTCCAAGTTTTTAATATTATTCAAAATGTCAGTGATCTGCACGCTCATTTGCAATTTCAACTGAAATTTAAATGACCTTCTACTAGTCCAACAGATTACATATGCATATAACTGGATTCTCCCATAGGAATATTTCAAATATGCAAGTTCCTATACTCTCACGGACAAACACGGCATCAAGGCCACGTTCTTCTCCAGTGGGATCAGCCAAAACCAAAACAAAACCCCACACTACTGATGTTTCTCAGAAGCTGCAGCAGACTTTGTGCAGTCACATTCAACCAGCCTCCCACTGCACATATAGAAATGAAATCAGCCTCCTTCTAACAAGGTGTTTCTGTAAAGTTGTTTAGTCTTGGAACAACTCATGGAAACTCGTGCACAGAAAACGCCTGTAGGAAGCCCGTGCATAGTTGTCCCTTGACTTAAATACTGATTTTAAATGCAATTCTTAGTACTTACTACATGACAATCCATAAGAAAAGATCATTATTCTTCACTCTCAACCTGAAAATTAATACTGGGTAAGGCCATGCCTAAGGTGCCTTTGAAGATACTTCAGTCAGTTGAGGTGCATGCCATGGCACAAGAACAGCTACCAGCCCATTTCTGAACTCCAGAACATATCGAGAGCACTGCTCAAAATGCAAAGACAACACTGGTTTTCCCAGGGAAGCACATTTTTTGGGATTCTTACACTACCACGCCTGAAATTCAACATCCATGTAAAGCAGTTGGTTTAGAAATTATTTAATCAGGCTATCAGATTCTTGGGCAGTCAAGTAACAAATAACTCATTATTAGACCAAAGTATTTTATAAAACCAAGCACTTTGCTGCCTGAAGTCCCTTTTCTCAGCCGGCCACTGAGAGGTGATCTCCCAATCGCTTCCCCTAGTTAAGATCTCACTCTGAACCTGCATCTGTACGAGGCAGAGATCAATTTTCACAAATTCTCTGCCATGAGGCATCTATTTCTGGCAGCTCCATGGGCAAGTGCTCCGAGCACAGCCTGCGAAGGCATGCCAGGGCAGAGACACAGCGAGCACTGTTCCATAACATACTCTGTGAGTCTGCCCCACAGCCATACAGTGCAAGTATTGTCTGGACAACAATCCCAGCAGCGAGCTCTCCAGCCTGGCACAGACTGCTCCATAGACCTTTACCTACAGAACAATTCCAGGGATGCCCGGCCATTGGGACACACCAGCACTTCCAAACAGCAGCCATGCAAAACACACCACGCCAGTTACAGCTGGCGTTCCAAGCAGCACTCTCCCCTCTTCTGGGAAAACATGAATAACTTCTGTATTCCCAAGGGAACAGAGAGCCACTTCATTCCCAGCTAGAGAAGATGGGAACCAGCTAATGGAAGTTGCCACAACAACAGTAATAGTGACACATGAGAGATATTTGCAAGATCTTTTCTCTGCATCAGCTGCTGCAGGTCCAGCTCTTTTCCCCTGTCCCCCCAGGTCCAAGCTCACCTGTCTTTGGGAACATTCACCCTACAAGATCTCTGCCATCTGCCCACTGTTCTAGTCTGTAATTCCTTTCTAATTTCTCTGGGTTTGTTTTTTCTTTTGCTCTTCCACTCAAGAAAATCCCCCAGTCAATGCAACCCCGGGCTCTGATGTTTCAGATAAGCAGTTCCTGGGTAAGAGTCCTTCCAAACCAGCAGAACCACCCTCAGGCAAAGCCTGCTACTTCTTTTTGCCCTCTCTGTCGAGCAGTAAGTATCTGCAGCTTGCTTTGTTCAGTGAAGACCCAGAGAAAGGCAGAACTAGGAACCAAATGTGTCTCTAGCTGAGAGTGCAGAGCGTTACCCCCAACACAACCCACTTGTCAAGGGCCAGGCTGAACGGACCCCAAGCCCAAACACTGCCATTACAAAAGCAACTTCTCGTCTTTTCCAGACACCTGCTCTTCTTCATACCATGCCTGCATAACCATCTGCAAAACCACACACAGCACCAGACTGGGGAACCTGTCTGCCCAAATAATGATGAGAAGTGAATGGGAAACTTTCTCAGGAGATTGAGATTCCTGATCTGGCCCATTTCTGAACATAAAATCAAAGAGGAAAGACTGTTCGGTGGCAGCATTGGCCTAAGTACCCTCAAATTACTGCCCAAGACAGCAGGGAAGTTTTATGTAATTAGAATGGAAACCTCTTTCTGTTTGCACAAGACACCTAATAAATGTAGGATCAAAGAAATTCAGCCCCTCAATGTTTCGGGAGCAAACATCACTCCCCTGACTTCCAGGTACAAGGCGAATGACTGAGGAATTCTGCCGAGGGGGGAATGGGAAGCCTGTGCCCTCGAGTTTCCATAGCAATGCAACCTAAAGGCCTTGGACATGGATCATGCTCATACAAAAGCTGCTGTAACAGCAGCAAGACAAACTTTCCCTGCATTTACCATACAGATACAGGAATGCAAACAATGGGGCAACAAATAAATCACATCGACTTCAAAAGCGCAGCAGATGAACCCAGTTCACTAAAGTTCACTTGAAGAGAGAAGACTGCATTTCATCACTTATTTTCCTTTATCAGTGATCATAATATCCAAGAGTTTACAAATAAGACCATAAAGGGAAGGTGAGCACACTAGATTGGCTGGAGTAAGGGTGGATTAAAACAGAAGAGCTTTTGCTCTGTTTAACGGGACCAAATCTACAACTTGCAAACATCAATCGGAGAATCACAGAAATTCAACCTGATGGGAATGTAAGGAGATCATTTAATTCACTGATCTTACTCTGGGGAGAGACAATCAATCAGTCATGACAGCTGTTTACCTCATCTGTTGTTTTAAAACACTCACCAGTGAAATTAGAAGCCTTTCTTGACATATAACGTAAGTCTTTGTGACTACAGTTTTAGTCCACCATGTTTCTCCTATACAGAAAGTCCTTCAAAACTCATGGGGAGCTTGTCATAACCGGCCTCATCTGGGGTAAAACGGATCCATACCTGAATTCACTGGTGTACTTCAGTTTCTGAAAGATGTGGCTGCTTGAGAAGTGACCACACAGAACTTCAAACACACTTCAGCCCACATTAAAAGCCATGGTTATTTACTCAACCAGTCTGGTGCTCTTCACCTGCACTTCAAGTATCACTCTTATTTTTAAATGTCCACTGTCTCCTCCCAAGGTGAGTGTAATCCATGCCCGTCAAAACATGCACCCCAATTCTCCTTGCAAGGAAACTCCTCATAGGTAGTAGCAGCACTGGAGGGGTGATGACGGAGCTTCTCCCTGTCCTGTAACCACTGGTGTTCAGAACTCTCTGAATGCACATCTTCAGTGCAAGGGTCCCCTCTCAGCAGACAGACAGTTCTTTCAGAGGGAAACAGAAAGAAAAAACCAACAAAACAAAAAAAAAAAGCCACCAGTGAAACCCAAACAATCAACTTCTGCTGGAAATGTGGTGTTAAACGTTAAACTCAAGGATGGACAAGGTCCCCACTTCCCCCTCCTCCAAGCATTTTATGTATTTCAAAAGCTTTTTAATGTGTTTATTACATCAGTGATTGCTACAGCAATAGAAAAAACAAAGTCAAGAAATACCAGTTGGTAAATTCAAGGCAAGTTGAAGAGCATTTTGCACTTTCCCTGTTCCAACCCAGGTTTTTTGAGCAATCAACTCTACATAGAAAACAACATCCACCCTCACACTGTTGCAGTGACCCCAGGCACGTGTTTTCTTTTCCTCACCAGAGCGTGCTGCTCAGGAGGAAAACACTGTCCTGAGTCTGTGTGTCTTGTACACTTTCAAAACATTCTGCCAACTGTTTTATTCCTCCACAGAAGCGTGAGGTAACTCGGTGATCAGGCCAACGCACCGCTAAGAGTAGTTCGTGTCTCTGCTGCGAGCCACCACTGCAGAATTATTTATGAAGAGGAACAAATCAAACCCCAGGACTCCAGAGCACGGCCCTGGGGCACAGGAAAGAAGAGCACTCCATGGACACGGAGATCAGTTACAGCTAATTGCACAAATATTCATTTTGGTCGGAGGGTGGACTCCCTCCATGGGTAAAACCAGTAGGACTTTTTTCCTTCACTGGACTCCCGGTCAAGGGTATAACGAAAAAGCCTCTTTGAGTGCCCCGAGTGTGCGAGATATACACATATTTAAGAGCCTCCATTAGGCTTGCTGCCAAACCTAAGTTAAATCTGAGTGTAACATTTAAAGGTATAATTTGAAGCGTGAAGTCATGGTACCCACAGCTGTAAACATATCTCAACACTATTCCATTCTTTAGGGTGATTCATAGGAAAAACAAGCAAATTGCTATGGCTTCCCTCACGTTACAGGAATAGCTTGTTTTCTAAAGAAAGTTTACAGTTTCATCGCATTGTCACGTGAAGATAAGGTCTGGTGAGTCTGAGTAACTTATGGAAACATGGATCACGGTAGGAAAAAAACCTTTAAACAAGTCTAAAGTAAAATAACAAAAAAAGATAAATAGGAGTAATTTGAGATGTTCCACTAAAACCAGACTTTTCTACAGACTTGGTTAGGGCTCAGGCAGGAATTTCAATCGGTAACCAGAGAACAAGTCTGCTGTTTATTGGGCAGAGAAATCAGAACATCTCCACACTATTCCATACCATATATATATATATGTCTACATAAACCATTTGAAACCCCAATTCCCTCTTCTACCCTTTCCAGAAAGCTGCTTTCCTAAAATTCTCCCTGCAAACCCAAATTCTAAGCTTCAACGAAACCGCTAAGAGCAAACCCTCCTCTGAGCTCACTTGGTGATGAATTGGAGTGTGTATCCAGGGAGGCATCAGGAGACACAGTTTTGGAAAAAAAAAAAAAAAGTATTTTCTGTTAAAAACATTTTCAGAGCTACTCTCTTGGTTCACCCCACTGTTTGCCAGCACAACAAAGAATTACACATTTCACAGTGTAAGATTGGAAGGTTTCCACATTTCATGCTCAGCTTGGAGCACTCGTCTCCTCACAGGAATGGGGGCACAACTTCCAGTGCCTGCATGGAAGCATAAGAATACTTTGCTTGCTCAAAGGAGAATTATTCCAAATCAGCACTGGAGAGTGTCCATGTACCTCAAAGGTATTTTCAGCTCCTGACCTCCCCGCTGGCTCCGGTGGAACCACACGCAGCAGGTTATTTGGGAGCAAAATTTGCAGTCAGTGGTTCATGGAGAAAAATCACATCTTCAAATAAGTTGTACTGGACAGACATACCTGAGTATTAAGTAGCCTGAACCCAAATAAATATCCAAACCCGTATTGATTATCTTTGGCATTGCTGTCCCAGCAAATACTGCCTATATTATTTCATACTCAATGGGAGCCTGGGTAGATAATTTCCATCTCCTATACACAAAAGAAATTACTTTTTTAAGGTTTGTTCTGCTATTGAGGGGGGTTGTTTGGCTGATTTGGGTTGGGAGTTTTGCTCTAAACCACACAAATAAAAAAAGACCTGGGAACTGCCCTTTCTTTCCTTTTTTCTTCCCCAAAGAAATAAACAACAAGACATCATGAAAAGCAGGACATGCTTTTACTGCCAAACATATGTCACCACCAGCCAAGAATCCTCTCCAGAAGCAGATTTTGAAACTGTATCACAAGTATTTGTGATTGCAAACATTTATATTTTTTTGGAAAATGTGAACAAAACATCCGTGCAATGATGTCTGCAATAGGGGATCCCCGTGGAAGAAGACATATCATTTCAATGAGCTAAACTAACAAGAATATGTGGAAAAACACATTTGATATCAAAACACAGACTGAGTGAATGTTTTCCTCAACTTTTGTGTTTTATTGTGTCATGTTTATTTTAATTGAGCCGTTTCAGATCAGCCAACTTCTTCCAGAACACTGGCATCCTACTACAGACCAGTGCCCCAGTAAACTGCTGAGCCAAGGCACAGCCCTGGTTTTATTTCTGGAAAACAATTATTACTTTTATCCCTTCTTGACAATTAAATCTGAAGGACTCCAGCCTATGACAGGATTTGCCTGTGTTGGTTTGAAAATCGAAAGCTTGAGGCAGGAAAGTCCCACACTGTAAATTGTATCCCACTTCAGTCAGCTCACCTCTGACTCCAGCAGCATTAACAGAGCTCTGCCAACAAAACCTCCTTTTTGAAACACCTGCCATTACAATTAGCTTGGGTTTTGCTTGTGAAACTTATCTTATTCATGGGCAGGAAAAGAAGTGGAAAAATCAGCCCAGCCCCGTTTTTGTGGGGGGAGGTTTCAGCCCGGCCAGCGGCTGCACCACCAGCACGTGTCAAAATGGACACAGGGAGGCAACACGTGGCCAGAGACAAGGTGGGACTAAACCCCCCACCGCGAGCAGCTTACACTTCCATCGGGTTAAGCACACTGTAGTGCCCACACCTGTAATCCAAGCTTTGCAGGAGTTCATGCAGATTAAACACAACCAACCTTCCTGTTTTCCTGTAACTAACCCTCCACGCAGAAGGAAGCGCTGCTTTAAATTTTCAAAACACACCACAGGTACTGTAGTTGCTGCAATAGATGACAACATTTTATAATATTTTGTGCTGTTTCAGTTCTTTCACACTTGTTTTCACAGTTAACTCCATGGCTGCAGCAAGCAGCAGTACCCACTAAAAACTGCCATCAAGTTCTCTGTTCCCACAAGCCCTTTGAGCACCTGTACTTTTATAACCCACAGTTCTGCAACACCTTTGCCCCCACCACAGAACGGCACCTTGAGGCACAGGCCATCCAACAAAAAAATTGGTTCTTGAGAACGAGAAAAAGACATAAAACTCGTTTGCTGAACTAATTAAAGAAATTGTATTGCCTGTAAGTGCCTTCATAGTTTATCACTTTATAAAAGACTTCAGTGTGCTGCAGGGGATACGTTCAAGTTCTGCTGCAGTACCAAAAAAACTGCCCAACAAAAGTATGAACACAATGTTTTTGTGGTAGAATTCAAATCAGCAAATGTCAGAACGAGATGTAAGTACGTAATTACGAAAATGTACATAAATATATGTACGAGCCATCTGACTGAGCAAGGCTGCAGCTCAGCCAACAGGAACGAACTGACCACACAGGAAGACTTTCCTCGTGGAGAGAACTGTTTCCACGTTCCACAGAGAAACAAAAGGACAACTGGAAGGAGGGAGAAGAAAGGAGGTCAAATCAAGACCTGTTACGCACAGTCCTCTCTCCCACAAGTACGTTTCTTTGGGTAAATTCTCAGATTCCAACAGGCCAGTGAACTCTGCAAAGGTCAGGCCAATATTCAGCCTACCCCAAAGACTTGCTGAAACAGCTCTTCTATCTAAATTACCACTTTCAACTGTATGGATTTTCAAAAAATAGCCCTTTTTACATCAGAAAAAAGGCAAATCAAGGGTGTGGTTACTGTAATTTAAGTCTACAAAGTACCACTGTGCAAACTGCCTCCAGTTCTATGCTCGAAAGCCTCGTCATGATCCAATAACACCGTGGTCTCCAGAAGGGCCCTTTGGAAATGCCAGTGGTTATCCCTGGTGCAGGAAAGCTTTCTGCAATTTTGATGGCTATGACCCTTTTGGGTTATTGAGGTATCAATTTATACCCCAGTTATTTGCGCAAGCCAGAGTTTTCAATGCCCTGGCAGCACAGCTCTGCACAACACAAGGCTGCTCAGTGCTGGCTTTTCATTTTATGAAGTTACAGAAAGATGATAAAAACTTTCCCAAAATCTTCACCTTTGGCTCCCATCTACGTTTTGATCTCTGTAAGTCTTTTTATACGTCACAGAAAAGCTCATTAACCATGAACATAATCATATAAAACAGGAGGACAATCTGTGTTTTGTTACACACTCTTACACACACACAATAAATTACATTTTCACTAAAAGAAAAAAAAAACCAACCAACTCCAAACAAAAGAAACTCAAACCAAACACCCAAACCCAACCTTCTCTACCAGATACTCCCAGACCACCAAAATAAGCACATAAAACCGGACATACTGGACTAGCCTTACTTTTGGATACTTTAAAACTGTGACACTCCGACTTAAATTTTTTTTAGGAAAGTGGGGGATAGTAAGACTTCAGCTCTACACTTGTTCACCTCAGGAACTACAGAAAGCTCCTCAGGTCTGTAGTAGACCAAAAGCTCTGCAGTAGTATCAGATTACTTTGGCAGACACACAAAGTCAAACACATAAACTGAACCAATCTGTTCTCTAAACACACAAATATGATCAAAAGGCATATTGATATAACCAGAATTATCCATCATTATTCCTGATAATACAAGAAAAAAGTGCTGGTTGGGGAAAAATGAGCTTCAAGTGAGTGAAGGAACTGAATCCAGAAAATGCAAGGCATGTTTAATTTCTTCATTGAAGCAGAAGCAATGACTGAAAAAGCCACCCTTTCTACTTTTGCTATAGAAGTGAAAAGCAAGGAGCTCAAAAAGAAATAAAAAACCCCCAAACCTTCCATGCAGTTAAAAAGAAAAGCTCGAAGTAAAATCTCACACCTGTAATATTGTAATGATAATATCCCATGGTTCCAGCACTTCATTTGGAGGAATAATGCACTGCTGTTCACTAAACCAGAAATACAATTCAAAAATAATAATAATAATAATAAAAAAATCAAACAGCAACATAATTTGCTGTTTGAAAAGCAAATGCAAGGCCACTTCTTTACAAAGAATAAACAGGCAAAAAAAATTCAAGCATCAGTAGGATCTACATTACCTGTGTGTCAAACAGCAGCTTTTCACTACTGAATGGATCCCACCCAGAGAGAAGGCACAAAGCTGTATTTGAGCCCACCACGATTCCCATGATTAGCTCAGTTACAACCAAGGCAGTAGAGGGGGGAAATTAAGTTTAAAACTGGGATTTTCTTTCTGTTCTGATGCAACTCACACCCACAAGCACAGGACACGCTCCACAGAGTCTCTTAATCAACAGGAAGGAAAAGTTATTTTTTATTGGGTGTAGAAAGCAAACCCAAACAAGTAAATCAGAGTGAGGTGTATTTATTACAGGAGGAAAATTCCTGAGCATAAAGCACCAAAATGACACACTACACACAAACAGAGCCAATCAATGCAGCCTGTTCCCAGGGTACCTGTGCCAAAGGCTTGGTGACTCAGGGTAGCACAAAGCTTGGCAACAGAGCTCCAGCTTCAATTGTCAGCATGGCACTAAATGCATATAAACAGACTCTAATGCAATTATCTTGTTAAAATTGCATATGATTTAGTACAGAAGTCAATTAAGGTTTTACATTATGAGCATTATGATTTCCCCATACTACTGAGCCTACTAATACCAGTATTTTGGAGACACTTGTGTAGTCACACTTGTTTTCCTGAGGTGTTCTCTCCATTTCTCTTCCTTTAATCATCCTGAGTAAGAGCACACAATGCATCCAGCACAGGAAGGAGAGTGGAGCCTGTCACTGGGATGAGTGCAGAGAAGAGTTTCTAAGATGACCAGGAGAGATAAGAAGTGAGTTTATTTAGCCTAGAAAAATACACAGTAAGGGGAGAAGCCGGCTCACAGGCAAAGTGAAACACCACATGAGGGAACTCTGAGATTAAAATGACCTAAAATTGTGTTGCTAACAATAGGGGAATTCACACTCTTTCCAAATGCCAAATGAACTAATCCAGTCAAACAATTTTTTTCATCTCAAATCCAATTTCATTTTAAGATTAACATCTCCACAGTCCCCCCAAAAAACTATTGACAACATAAGAGGTGGCAGTTCTTCCTTTTTCATGCACCGTGGTTTTGGGGGGAACCAAAACCCAAAGAACACAAAGCCCAAATGGACCAGGTCCAAATGTATTATCCAGCATGCTTTATTTTCTTCCTGAGAAACAAGAAAAAGAAGGAGAACATGTCCTACTGCTCTTTTGTACTCATTCTAAATGGTTGAGGTTTAATGAAATGATAATGTTCAGACAGATTATTAGAGGCATCTCACATGCTGAGCTGAGCCTCCAAATGTTGAAATGCTTATTAACAGCGAATTTTCTTAACAGCAGTTGTGATGCCTTCAATATTGCATCAAGTAAACCCTTTGGACAAACTAAAGTATATGAGTCTTCACATAAAAGACCAAGTGAAATTTGTATTCCACCAGCATCAAATTACAGGCACTTGAAAATTCAACTACTTTTATCGGGAGAAATTGCTGTTTCACTCTGTACCGCTCTGCTTCTACTAACACAGACTGAAACCTACCCCCCAAATCCACCATCAGAAAACACAGAGCGTGAGCCTGTAATATTTCGGCAAGCCCAGGGGTAACCAAGTTCAAAAGCGACCAGAAATCCCAAACAAAACTGAAAGATTATTTTGACTGGACAAAATGTCTGCCTTTTAAAAAGCCAATTTCTCTGTAAAGGCATTAAGGTAACATTACACAGGAAAGCAAGTTCTCTCCCGCTTCAGTTCATCCACTGACTTGCACTAGTCCTAAACACACAACCGACACTGCAAGGCAAAAGGACCCAAGTTTTTCTGTCCTTTGCCCATCCCTCCTTAGTGTAACACTCCTTTTATTCATTAATTCAAGCTGTACTCGTTTAATGGCTGTCCCAGGCCAGACAAACTGCAGCACAGTAGAGCTGAAATCCACTTCTAAAGGAGTTTTTACTTCAGTATTCATGAAATGCCAAGGCAGAGTCAGATCAGATCTCCACAGCACAGCCCTAACCCAGACAGAAAGCCAGGCCAGCCCTGCAGGAACAGCCACATCAGATTTTTCAGGTGTTACTAAAAATCCTGACAATTCCAGCCACACGAATCAGAAGGAAAAGCACATAAATGCCAGGTAGGTTAACTTCTGTTCTTCCCATCTTTAACAGAGCTGCTTTGAGAAGTGCGAGCTGACACCTCCGCGTGAACCCTGAAGCCCACTGAAACAAGAGTCTCCAGTTTTCACATTAACTTAGAATAGCTTCCCTAAGGATTAGGGAATTAACAGCCTTTAGGAAAAGCACAGAAGTGGTGGGCTCCACAGGGATGTCCATGGAGGAGCAGGCTCAGCATGACTTAATGCACGCCTGGCATCCAGGAGCTACTCTAAAGCAAACACGGTGTGGTTTTGAAGACAGGCTGCTGATGCCACAGCACAGGGCTCGGCTTTCCAGGAAATTCGACACGCTGGAAGCCTCAGTGCTGATCCTTCAGCATCTGTTTCAATTCACATTTTCATGTAACGTATGTAGCAAATAATGAAACACAGATCAAAGCGAGTGACCAGATTTAAGCATTTCAGGTAAACAAAACTGCCTGTTCAACTCAGCGACAACCCCCTGCCACCACCCTGCGAGCAAGAGAAATAAAACTGTATCTGTGGGGAGGAGCAATCTCTCATCACACCAGCAAACACACAGCTGGAGAGGCAGGAGCTTTTCGATACATAAATACATAAATACAAGAGGTTTTGATATCCTCCAGGGGTACATAAAACACCCACACATCAGTTAAGTGACAAAGATTGCCTCTCACCAGAAGTGTATTTACCATCATATCTATAATATTAGAAAGTTGGGATAGTAACAAAATAACATTTGAAAAGCTCAAGTTTTCCTGCTTAAGGAGAAAACCCAACGTATAGAGTTGAAGATACTCAAAATGCATTAAGAAAATGAAAAGGGGATGTCACAGTTCTCTAAGCAGCACTGGAAACAGCGAAGGGGGAAGATTCCCCTGAGCTGCAAATGCAATGTTTCAGTAATCAGTGTTGCTGAAATTTGGATTTTCATAATACATTAGTGTATTTGCATAAGACTTTCAATCTAGTCATTCAAGTGAGGCAGCCACGATACATTTTAAAAGCTCTATTCTGTATAATTAAGGGTGTAAGACAACTCATAAAACAGAAATCTGCCTCTCTATGAAGTTATCCAAGTTAAACACATTTAATTCATTGAAGTTCGCACCTTTATTGAGGTTTTTTCCCCGTACACACACAATGTATATGGGAATGCCTTTAGAACCACACATACAATCCTCAGTTTTCTATCCCTAATCCTACATTGTACCTGTAACACTTGTTTATTTTCTGAATCCAGAAAATTCTTTACAAGTGACAGACAACGATTTTTTCTGATCCACCAACCTCAATCAAAAATCTTTTTTTTTTTCCCCCCAGCCAGAATTCAAATACCTGGAGTCTTAAAAACATTACAGATGTGTTCCTCACGTCCCCCATAACAACTCCTCGGCTCAGTTTCATCCCTGTTCTGGATTTGAAGTCTCAAAGCCACCTACAAAAATACTACAGAGCTAAATCCTCCCAATATCCTTCTGTAATCCCCAGAGGTACCTTAAGCACCAGACCAGTCTGAAAATACCCTGGGAAGGCAGAGATGACACACTCTTGGGCTGCATTTATATTTCTCTTGATATTTCTTGCTTAGGGGGAGAAAAAAAAAAAAAAAAAAGCCTTCCTGGAAAAGATTTTGTAGTGAACATCCAGATGTTTAACCTTCCTAAAAATAACTGAGTTCACCCTTGGAACACTCTCCTAATTCCAGAGCACCCTTCAGGCAAAAGCACTCACATCAGAACTAGAAGAGCATAAACTCAACTCTAGCAAAAGTTAAACTCAGGAAAATGTAGTAGCAAGATGACAAAGCTGACTCAAACATTAGAATTTTTCGTTGATTGTTAGTTTAAGTCACCTACTAAATTTAGACACAATTCACACGGAGTTTGTCACTTTGCTTTGATTCCTGTACCTAAAAAATATGTGCAATTTTGAGTCCATAATAACATTAAAATGCTATTTAGCTTTCACAACGTTACTTGGATTTGAATGCACAGAGCGTTGAACAAAGTAAACCCAGTAATTTAAAAATATCACTCAATTATCCTCACTATTTTATTTGAAAACTACTTTCGTGCAAGAAGCACCGTGAGGGTGTAGCTGACATTGAGCTGTTTTTAAAACTCACTGTCATTACTGTTCGGCATTTGGGGGACATTTAAAGTTTTTATTCATGTGCAACTGCAACTTGTGTTGCACAGGATTAAGCACAATAACAACAACAAAATCACAACAGCACAAAGTTTCAGACATTTTTTCTGCCTGTTTTGTTTCCTATATTTTAATTTTATGAGAGCTCTAAATCAAAGGATCTGAAATGCAGGAAAAGGCAAACAACATGTAAAATGAACAAAGCTGGGCAACGTCCTAATGTGAGAAAGAGAAAAAACATGTAACAAGATAGTGACAGCTATGATTTTTGGATGAAAAAATAAAGAGAACTTCTCTTCAAAGTGTTTTTGGGTTTTTTTGGCTTTTTTTTTTTTTCCTCAGGATTTAACACTGGTTTGTCCAAATGTTTTCCTCTATTCTCTCCTGGAATTACTGTAACAGTACAACTCTTGGAAAGCACATTTTCAACCCCAAACTAGTTCTAAAAATACTCAAGACGTGGAGCCAGGTTCTCACACACATTTAAGGTGAGGGCTCTCAGGTGTCTGATGCTGCACGAGATGCTGAGGCTGCACTTGTGCAAGTCAGAGCCAAGTTCTCACTCAGCAAGCAGGACCTGCTGGAACCTCAGCAGGGCAGTGGGAACATTTCCCTGCTTTTTGAGCTGCTGTGCTCTCCACAAGTGTGTTTGGGATGTTCAGTCAAACGGTGGTAGCAAATGGACACAGAGGTTATTGGAGTCCCGCAGCCCAGGGCACCTGAAGCACTTCCCAGACCCTGCTCCAGGCAGGGAGGGAGAGGGGTTCGCAGGTGTCCCCTGGTTTCTCCACTCACTTCAGGTATTTATGCAGTCCTAAATCTGAACTTTAAAACTCAGTTGATGTGAATAATCACCCCATCGTTTCTGAAGTGTATACAAGTAAGAATTCAATTAATCTATGTAAGTTTTGTATATTATTTTCTTTCTCTGATTAATAACCTACTGTGAAGGCAAGAAACGTGGGAATCAACACTAGTGTGACTTTGGAAAAACTACCAACAAAATATGCAAGCAATCCACAAGAGTTTTCACTCAATTTAGCCCATGATGAAGTCTTCATTTTTCTCTCTTTCAGCAGTTCTCACTTATTATGTTCACCTAAGCAAGCCCATGGGAAACCACAGACGTTACTAAATATTAGAAACTCTGTGGAAGGCAAATGCTGGATTTGACCAGGAATGTGATGACAAAGAGTTTGCTCTAGGCTTCTTTCATGTTTTAGAAAGCCACTTTGCTTTCAGTTCCTTTTAGGGGGAGAATGACACAGATTCCAGAGGCGTAGTCAGCTATATGAAATCTTGTTTCACAAAACAAAATATGAACCACAATGTCCACTCTCCTGGGAATGAAGGAGGATAAGTATCTAATCACAAAGGAAAACATGGTATTTTATTAAGAAGGTAGACTAGAAAAACAGTCTCTTTTAACATCAGGGCATTTCATTTAATGCAGTAAGTGTGCAATGGCAGCACCGCCCAGTTCCAGACAGAGAGCAGCATGAACTAACCACGAGGTCACTGGTAAGGCTGATGATTTTCATCTTTCTGTATTAAGCAAGATTTACTAATAACTGAAGACAGAAGAGAATATTCATATTATCCACCAGAATTCAGACAACACGGAATTTAATTCATATTACTTTTAACAGCAGGAAAAGAAAAGAGGCAGAAGTAGCATATCTGGCTTGGGATAAGCAGTCACAACATACCACAGAATTATGTTCTGGAGTCTCCGCTATTATGTGTGGACAACAAAGACACCATCAGTTTGCTTCAGTGTTGATGTTTCCCTGGTGTTTAACACATACCTGAATTAGTTCTCCTAATTTCTCTTTGAACTCCAACTGACACCAAAACAGTCTGCTGGATTTATTACCCACTTCCCAGATTCTGCAACGGCTTCCCGTTCTTTTCAGTTACAGAAGTGTCTCCTTCTGGTTTTGAGACCAGCATAAGCAAGTCTGCTCAGCATGAAACTGCCAGTCATCGGTTATTTAGGGAACTCTTGGCCTTCCTGGCTTCAGGCCCCAGTACTTAACAGAAGGGTCTCTCTGAATGCATTTCTCTCCAGTGGAACACAAATCTAGTTCAGGGCACAATGCTGCTCCCAGCCATGTGTCTCCATATGCACCAGACAAAACACGGCTCTGAAATACGTCTCTCTTCCCTTCTACCTGCAGTAGATGAGATACCATGAATCAGAAGGTCATATATTTTCATTTGTAAACTGTGAGCTACCTCAGCAGTAACTGTTCTATAAATTTATAAGAGAGATAAATTGTCAGCATGAGATGGCTATATTCCTTCCCTGCCCATCTTTCTGAGTAATTCTAACAGTGTCTTAATTAGCAGCATGAATTATGTGCCATGGTAATAGGGAGATATTCAAAGCACAGAATGATGATTTCCCTGAAAGTTCAAACAAGACACTGGCTGGAGATGCACCTCCCGAGACATTATTAGCAAAAGACAAATAAAATATAAGCATCTCTACTGCATCCAAGCCCAGACTATTGCACAAGTGAAATATTTCTTTACAAAGCCCAATACAGCTGCATGAACACAGTGATGATCCTCACGGTGAGCTGTGAGAAATGGGAGCAACTCAGCCTTGAAACGTCCAAGGAGATGCGTGTTAGTCCCTAACAGTGTTCAGATGATTGTCACAGGCAAGTTGGAGCAAAACAGCAGTGACTGTAGCACTTGATTACGGAGTCCTGATGCCACAGCATAAGCCATCAGTGGAAATTATTTTCTTTCCAGAGGTTAAACAATTATGAATTCCTAAAACAAACAAACAGCCCAAGCAAATGCCCCAAGTATAGAAGCTCCTCCACCGCAGCATACACAGCTCACAACGGCCATGTGGACTGCAGAGATGGAATATGTCTTACGTGGAAATCACACCTGGTACAGAACCCAGCCCTTGTCAATAAGCAAAGCAGGTAACCGATGAGCCCGGCATTGAACTCGGCTGAGATTCTGGACTTCCAGTTCTCTCCTGATGTCATGAAAACAACAGGGATCTTAAATCCAACCAACACAGCTACATAAAGGGTTTCTCAGCCGTTCTCTTCACATTTTCTACTTAGGAGAGTGTCTGTAACTGTCCAGCAGGGAAAGCAGAGCTTGGCTGGCAGCAGGGAGGGTCTGCAGCACCTGAGAGGAACTGAGAACAACCCCACTACCACAGAGAAAACAGAAACACAACACGCTCCTTGAACCTCACCCAGCACACCTTCCCATTCATGGGTTCTTTCCTCTCGGAAAGAGAAGAACCCAGCTCAGTTTAGTAAATCCTCTTATTGCAAAATCAAAAGCAAGTTCTGGTACATTTATATCCTCATAAAACAACGGGAAGGAAAATGACTTTAGTGATGAAAATTGCAAATGGCATTACAGAGTTGTGCAAGATTTTTATTATCATTTAGCCTTATGTTCCACATTTGTATCGGAAATGGGTGGGTGGGGTATCTTTGAGTTTGGTAACACCAGATTAAAAAAAAAAAGGAAAAAGAAAAAAAGAAAAGCCTAGTTACAACATGCTAAAAATTTAACTGAGGACCCTCCCTCATGATGAAGAAAACATCCACTCAGTGTTGATTTCTAAAAATATCTCAACATATTATATACCCAAGACGCTTTTAGTTACAAAACAGATACCACTCAAAGCAACTTTTGTTTCCAATATAAGAGCACTATGAATTTCTACTCGTTGGGCATTTTGCAAAGTTACTGTCCTCAGGTGTCCACAACTTTAAGAAAATCTAAATACTTACTCGCTTTTAGAGTGTTGAAAAGCTTGCATGGAAAAACCACAGGACACCCCTCCCCTGCCTGAGAAGGCACCATCCTTGCTAAGATCTGTGGATTCACATAATTCCTACAACTATTTTTAAAATTACTTCCTTTGCTCCTTTCTCTGTGCAAATTGCCAGTAAAAGAACTAACAGCCCAGAAATGCAGGATAAGTCGGATCTCTTCAGATGATCTGGGGCATTATTCAGTGTCTAGAGGGGTCTGGAGATTTTGTTATCTGGCTTCAACAAATTTTGAAATACTACGGCACTGCAGCCATTCCAAATTAATCATATAGGCCCTATTAATAGATTGTCATGGAATCCTGCTCTTCCAAAGCTATCCATCTCCTCTGCAGTACCAAGATACAGGATATTCAACAGCAAGTTTCCTAACAGCGCTGAAAAATTCCTTACGAAAACCTCCCAATAGTTTAACTACAAACAGTGAATTCAAGGCCATTATTGGCAACAAAGGATAACAAATTTTCACATTTTACCATAATAAAAAGAAACTATATTAGTGTTTTTCAGAACTGGAGCAATAATGTGTGCAAACAAGGTTCCAGACAATTGAGTCTTTAACGTAAGAAAACACAGCCTGTCTTCTGGTAATGCAATTCAGCCTCGCCCCAGACACTGTCAGTCATCCAAGTCCAGAAAGGGCATTTTTCTGAATAAGGTTGTTCGAGATAAATACTCTATACAATTAATTGCTCAACTCCACCTTCCTCCTCTTGCTCCTCTTACAACCACATTCCCCAAGAGTCAGAATCCGCTGAAGATCCAGGGCTAAGAGTTCATCTAAAGTGCAACTGAGCCAAGACCCATCATCCTGGGCATATTTATCATCAACATTCCATCAGAGGCAGAATATTAGGGTTGTCATGGTGCCAGCAAGCAGTCAAAAAAGGACAATGACAAAAGAAAACACATTAATTATGTGGCAGAAAGAGACGACTCTCAGGACGTGCGGGGACATTCCTGTATGTCCTTTGGCCTGCACATTTCTGCAAAGCGCTCAGACCGTCCCTCAGCCCAGCAGAGATTTTTCCCAGCCCCGCTGGTCAGATGGTGTGTCCGTCTGACACCTGCCAAGGTGTCTGAGCTGTGGGAGCTGCAGTCGCTGCTCTGTTTGCTGCACCAAGAGCTGACAGGGCAGCTGAGACACACCAGTAATCCAGTGCAGGAGACAGGACAGGCTGTGACGCCTCTGAGGACCCAATGAACGGCTTCACCTTGAACATCTTATTGTAAAGCACTGTAAGACAAATGTGTCATCATTCTGGCAGCTTTGCTGGGACAGGAAACAACACACTGTGCAAAACGACTACTTAAATATGGAAGACAATAAATCTTAACAAACCTGGAATCTTATGAGATGCAGAGAGGAGAGCAACAAAAAAATTCAGACCCAAGTCCGTATCTCCACCTGAAGCAACAGAGAGAGGAACACACAAAAAAATACAGCAGGTTTCCTAACAAGCACACAGAGGAATACCACTGCTTGATGCTATATTTGATCTCATCCAGAAGCCAAAACCAGAATTACCTGATCCTCTCCCAGGTATACAGTTTCACTCAAGACACATAGATTATACTGAAGAGTTCATCTTGAGTGGCCTAACCTCCTCTCAAAGTATTACCTAAAATATTCCTGTTTAACTTCCTTCCCTTGTGGCCAGCTCCATCCTTTATCCCCAGGCTCTCACTCTAGCCCTGCTCCTTTTCTTGCAGGGGCATCCCAAGGTTCCAACCAAAGCCTCATCCCAGGGGAGCAAACTGTCCCTGACCACCACAAAGTCGGTGCCCAGTTCTGGACCCGGCCACTGCCAACACACCTACACCCAGCACTGGAGACATCCTGCCACTAACCTTGTTGTAGCTGTCTGGAGTGCAATACTCACTGCAGTCAAGGACTAACAGAAGAAGGGTTTATTCACATTCATAACGTTTCTTTCTGTAAGTGATAGAGCTGCTCATGCAGAGCAGAACTCTGACAGCAGAACATGCTGCAAATCCTACCTCCTCGGTAAGTCACTGTCTCCTCATAAAGGAAATGTAACAATGGAAGCAAAACCAGCAGTTCAGAGTGAGAAGGTGCAAGAATACTTGTACTAGAACCATACAACTGGTTTATCTGGAAGATACAGGAGTTTTTGGCAATGAGTGCTACAGAAAAGCTTAATATGCAGGCACTACTGGGAAGAATGAATTAAATTAAATGCTAGAATAGGTCCCAGGAAGACACCCTAGCAAAGGCCCAGGGCTCTGTATCCCCAGAAACTAGGGATCATCACTTTGCAGTTTACACAGATTCAAAAATGCAGCTGCCCAAACCTTTGGATGAACACTCACCTAAAACTTAATGTACAAAGACACTCTGGAGCCCTCTCAGGTGTGGAGGATATTTATCTCAATGCTGCACTGATTCCTAGACAAAACACAGTTTTCCACCCCAATGTAAAAATATTTTTTCATATTTTGAGGTTTAACTTCCACAGCAATTCCTCAACTTAAAAATACACAGAATATTCTGACATTCTCTAACAATTTTTTTAAGATATCAGAATGCAGTGAGCTCTCTAATAAGAAAAAGGTTGTTCATTTTTATCACAGAAGTCAGAAAAGAGGATGTTATCTCACCTATATTGACTCTACTGTTGACTTAAAAAACCAAAACAAAACCACACCTCATACCTCTGACACTTAAGCTGGTATTTATTGATTACATGCTTAGAAATCCAAACTCTTTTTAGCAATGCATTCAGAAGTCAGATCAAAAAATAAAACTAACAACTAACAGTTCAATCAAAGCATTTAACCATCAGGCCTTACAATCAACAAGCCAGAACCAAAGTCAAATCGACCAATATGACCTTGTCATACAGAGAGCAGCTCTGGGTGCTATTGATGAGTTGATTCACCCACACAGTACAGGATTACACACCCCACCACGACCTGCCTGGGTAGAATGAAACACTATTCCGTAAAAATTCCATAAAAGAACGATTAAACACCATCAGTAGCAACTATGAATCTTCAGTGACAGCGTTGAAAGTGCATTCCTGGATGAGTCAAAGCTATAGAGTAGCCAGTCTGTCTGGCCAGATTTAAGCAGCTTTCATCGTGCCGGGCCTGTATTAAGACAAATTAACGTTGTCAGATGATGGCTGGTGAGATCCTGACAGGAACACGACTGCTCACGGCGGCACCACGTGAAAAGGGGATTCAGCTGGCACAAAAATACAATACAGACCACCAAAACAGGCCCCCTGCTTTTGCTACCTCCAACTAAGAGAGGCAAACTCAAACAAAAAAAAATGTCTTGACAGCACCAAACGTGGTCACTTCCCAGACAAACAAAGTGCGTGCAGGAGACCAGACTGGCAGGGCCTGATCTCTGCTTTACAACCCGTGTGCAAGGGAAGCACAGACCTTTAACACACCTGAGCATCAGCCTTAGGGCAGCTGGGTCAGGTCCAGGAGCAAGAAACAGGCAGCAGAACAGACGGACAGTGTTTTCAACAATCTCTTGCCCAAACAGCTAAAAAGCTTTGTGACAACAACAAGAAGCAGGAACATTCTTTAGAGAGGGCGCTTTGGGAATTTCAAGAAACTTTTTCCAGTAAAGCCCCCTGCAGAGAAGTATTTCTGGTTTGTGACAGACTTTTTTCATCTTTTGATTTAGCTTTAAGGTAGCTCTTTTTTATGTTCCATCTGCAAAAACATAAAAAAATAAAGAGAAAGGTAGCAAGCTGGAAAACTAACACTGGGGTTCTTCTAAGGCACTTAAGTATGATAAAGAGGGTCTTTCTGTTCTGTACCATCTGTAAATGCTTACAGCTGCATCTGCTTTAGAAGCAGTCAAGTTAGCAGAAAATTAAAAAAAAAAAAAAGCCCAGCTCTTTGCTATTTAGCTTTAAAGTTTCCTTTTTCATGAGGAATAAAAAAGCACTCTTTAAACTATTTTCAACATAAAGCTTAATTAGATTCTACTCTTCATCTTCAAAACCCTGCAGAGATCATAATGTTCCCCATGAGAGCTTTAGCCCTTTGTGGTAACTTCTTGGAGCAGCTCTTCCAGCAAAGGTACAGGATCAGCCACCTCAAGGAGAGTTCAGAGAGCAGATAATCTTTCCTCCAGCACACATCAATCTCGACTTCTAAAAGGGACAAGAACGACCTTGTGCCATCAAACCTAGAAAGCAAGACACAGACACACCTCACCTCGCCAGTGTGCAATACAGGCTACAGAATCCATATCATCCAGCTCTGTTTGCTCCCTTTGCCTCCTGCTATTTCACCAACCTCACCTTTAGCTAACACTCACCCAGAAAAGGGACTTCCCATTGACTAAATAAGTCAAAGTCACGCTACACCTATTTTATCTTGCCAAATGGGTCTGACACAGATGATGGCGAGATAAATCACAACTGTAACCTTGAAAGTAGTACATTTACACCGGTAAAAACACTCCTTTGAAGAACAATTGAGCTTTGGTTTCATACATCCAATGTATCTGTACTGAGATGGTTGATCCTAATTACAATGATTATCCAGAATTCACTATTGAATTTCTACCCACTACAAAAAGTCCCAACTAAATTTAAATGAAGTTTTAAACCTATCCAACAGAAGAAGGGATGTTAGATGGCCAGGAGTCACAGACACCAGAAGTAATGCTGAGCAGAACTGTAACTCAGCTGTTAGGTTCACCTCTGTCCTGCAGACCTCAAACATTTTGTAATTCTGGTTCTTGTCCAATCTGCATATCACAAGTGGAGTAAGCTGAACTTATTATTCCAAGTGATGACTGAAATTAAAATAAATCCTGTAGATATACACTGGCTACTCACTTAACCCAAGCAGAGAATCCCCCTGCAAAACTGGCTGTGCTTCACCGCTATACAGAAAGGTGCACTAAATCTACATGCTGAGATCATTTGATTTTTTTGTACCACCTGAACCCACACTGCCCCATGAATCCATGTCTGCAGTGGTTTTGCTCTATTTGCAGTATTACCGACATGAGAAAACACTGTAAGCAGAGTTCCCAGACTTCTGTGATTCAGTGAAACACTCCCAATTCTCAACATTTTTATTGATCTCTGTAAACTTCTGAAAAACTTGAAATATACTTAAAATTACATATCATTGCAAATTTACTAGAAGTTATCTTCTGTCTAGTTATGAGATGGGCAAAAGGACTTTTTAGAGACACTTCTGTCCAAAGCCAGCAGAGTTCACAGGAAGGAAGCAGCGAATCTGGACTCTTGAGACAGAAAGTGGTCAGCCCAGAAGCACAGTCTGGGTAGAACTGAGGACTGGAGGGTGCTGGGCTTGAAAAGACAGTGGTTAACACTGCACAGAACTCTTTTTTAGCAGATGAACTGAAGATCAATCTAGACCCGAGCCTATCGCTGCAGGTGAGCTTGCCAGCTCATGCCTAAAGTTAAAGATTGTGTGTGTGAACAGAGGGTGGAACTCCCTGCGTCTCCTCCTGCTTCCCCCACGCGACCTCTGCTGTGGAGGCTCCCGTAGGAACGAGGCCGTGGCATGAAAATGGAAGGGAATCATTTCACAGCCTTCAGCTACAGCCCCACTGCCTGGGAAAAGACTTTCCTGGGTCAACAGCCCAGGAACCAGCTACAGGAAGTAAAGGGAGAGCAGCCAGACCTGAGAGACACAGAAGGAAGGAGAGAAGAAATGAGAGTCAAACGGTGTCATTTTCCTTTCGGATTCCACTGGGCAGGGAAAACACTGCCATGTATAAACTGAGAGATACGATTTTATCTCTCCAACTTCTACATGGGCAACTTCAGTAATAAGGGAGGCATCTTAAACACAACATTGTGCAGTAGAGAATAATTTTCTTACTGCGTTCTCCTCTCCTTCAGGACACTGGTTGGGATGATTTTAAAGAACCTCCTTTCTGACATTCTGAAAGGAAAAAAAAAAAAAAATCACTTAATCCTTGCACCCAACACAAGTGAGTGCAAGGACAGTCTCATTTCATGGATTTATTATTCTGAATCCTTGATGCTGTAGGATATTAACAATGTTCTGGTTTAATTGGTTAGTTATCAGTTACAGAGTATCCTTCCAAAAATCCAGAACATTCTTTCTGACTGCCCTGTCTATATGATACCACTTAATGTGACACTCAGATATGGAGGCTCTCCAAGGGAATCTGGGACCTGAAGCTCAGATCTGGCCCTGAAAAGAAATACTCCACAGAATGCAATACTGAAGATGACAGCACCACAGCCACACAATTAATGAGCTCTGGGACGATGTCATCGTGGTGGTTCCAGTGGACAGAGAGACACTTAATGTATCCTGAGAGCTGAGTTTCTGTTGGGATGGAAAAGAGGGGAAAACCTGGGCTGGCAGAGCCAAATGTTTCAGGTACAGACACCAAAAGTGTAGAAGGAGAGATCATCACCATTTGCATCCGTGAAGAATTAGAGAGAACAGGGATCAGCAAGTGTTGCAATGACACACATGCTCCATTAATCTTATTAAATCATCACCTTTCACAGTGGGGCTGATTGCCTGGATCCTGCCCAGCTCACACATCAGCTTGTGCTTCACTCCACAACACTCATCAGCAGCTGAACTTTCAAATTATAATTCTAATCAGTGACACTAAAGCAATGTAGCATCAAAAAGAAAATGTGCACAATTATTTTTTGGCACCAATTTCAGCCTTGGTTCTTCCTGGAAACTTTACTTATATGTCACCAGAATTAAATGCCACTTTGACTAAATGACTTTTGTCAATTATTTGCTTTTAGAGTGTATTACAGAGCTTAGAGTCATCATAAAATATCAAAGGGCAATAAAGACAGTGGCACCTATGCCACAGGTGTTGACACAAAATAGCTGAAATACTAAAAAAGACCAGAGTCTATTCTGCTCTTCTTTCAAATTTTAGGAAACAAAAATTGCTGCATTTTAAAAAGCATGACACATATTTCAAAGTACTTCTTGTAGGAAGGTTTCATAAATACCCTTTTTTTTGGCATTGTGCTTCAGTGACAAATGATTATTGACAGAACTTTCAACAACTGAATCTAGAGTCAAAACTGTGGCATTCACCAAAACAAGGAATCTCTCAGAAGAACTTCAAAACAGCTCACCTCAATTAATTTGTCTGATGGTCCCCACACAACGCCTCAAATTCCAACAGCATCAGGCTGCTTAACTCATACCAAAATCCCAAAGTGCACAAAATAGCAGTTTCCTTATTGGATCTTACCCTCCAGGAGAAGAAGGAGATGCTCTCAGGTCCATCAAACCTCACACAAACCACAAGAACAATGGCAGATGCACACACCTAACAGCTCAATTACCTGTGACACAGGAAATCACACACTGCTCCTCTTCTGTCTGTGGAAATTCAACCTTCCATCTCTAGAAAAGCAGCCTGAACTCCCCCCACAGAATACACAGACTCACAGACCTCTCAGGCTCCCACAGTTTTTATGGAGGCAGGAAGTGGAGTCCAGGTCTCTGCCAATCCCGGGCACAAGGGGATCAGCCCAGCAAATATTTACAGTATCCTACATGAAGTAAAACAGATTGAAATGGACACACAAAGCTCATCCTCTGAATAACACATAGTTTGGTGATGAGAACACTCCCCTGGAAGGTGAGAGATGCAAGGCCGGAAACCCCAGGGGATGGAACTGATCTCCTACATCCTGGCCAAGTGCTCCAATCGCTGGGTAAAAAGCAAGGAACCATTAACTTCTGCTGCCACAATACCCTGAAAAGGCTGAAGGCACAACTGACACGAATCTTAATTAAAACAGGTGCTGCACACCAGCACCAAGAGAACGTTGATTTATGTTCTTCGCTTTAACATTTCTCTTAAAGAATTATTAATGTCTTAGTAAATACAGGCTTTGCACTGAAGAGAGATTTTTTTTTCCTTCTGCTAATCAGAGTCATTATACACATGTACATTCAAGTAACTGTAAACTCCAGCTAATCCCATGCTCTTTGCTTTATTTGTCTTCCAGCCCAGCGCTGCAGACAGTGCCCCGTCTGCACGATACACAGCCTGATAGCAAAGGCTCCAGGGAGGATAACAAACAACTCAAGTGAGACCGGTACTGAAAGACAAACATGAACCACAAACGTGAGACTCGCAAATTTACCGAGGTTTAAATCACTTTTCTGATGCCAGACACTCACCCACATTCATACAATGACATCCTTGTTCTCAGGAGGCTCCTAACAATCGTTAAAATGGAATGTGGCCGTAATTTCAGTTCCTGAAAAATGTGAGATTAAAGGCCAAACTCCATGTCTTTATGCCAAGATTTCATGACAGATTTTTGACAGCAGCACAACAGAATCTCATCTATGTGCTTTGCAATCTGTTGCCTATGAAGTGCAGTATTTTAAAAGCCAGGTGAACGATTTGTTTTCTCTTGTAAACTGCCTCCCATCCTCAAAACACCTCCATTAGTCAGTGAAGGGGGCCCAACCTAAATTGAACAAACAAGTAAAAAATCTTGAATGCAAAAAATTATTTTACTAGTGCTTGACAAGTTCTCTCAACAAGCTGTAGCTCCTCTTACTCCCTGCCCTCCCACATACACATCTAATCCAGCCAACTAAGACTTAAAAGCACCACCTCAGTCTTCTGGAAGAGACTGCATTTTAATTCATGGCAGCAGCATGTTAAATGCCTAATTGCAATGAAAGCAAATTCTCAGACCTCTGAATCCAGCAAGACTTCTAAGAGCAACTGATTTGAATTCTCCAAGGAGCAAAGACAGCATTGTACATTTACACTTATTTCCAAAACCCAGCAGCTTTATTGATTGCTCTGACACATCATTAGATTTCATTTCCACGCCCTTTGCATTACGTAGAGAAGTTTCTAAATATATCACCATTTCACTCATGAAACATTTGATGGCTAATACAAGAATCATTGCACTGATTATAACATTTAAGAGGGAGTTCAGTGGTTTTTAAGATCAGTGACTCAATGCACTGCCTTTCTTTTTTGTTCTTAGCTCACTCTCCCAGTCTGTCTCCTAATCATCACCCTGACAGGACACGCACAGGCTGCAATCCATATTGCTCTTAGACAACACTCTGGGAGAGGAAATGTTAAAAATGCATTCAGTTTTGGTGTAGAAATCTCCTTCTCCTTTCCTCTTCACAAATGAAGGAAGCTGTGAAAATCTTTTGTGCACTCAAAGGGCAAAAAAAGAACAAAGCAATCTCTATTGCCAGACTGGGCAACAGTAAAAAGGGAGGGGGTGTTACATCAGGCCTCGAAAAACACTGAACACCTACTAACTGACAATAACCAAGATATGAACACTGCTGTGCCCCCTCGACAGGCTCCAGCACAAAAATTTCACCACAAACTGCTAGAAATTGAGGAAAGACCAAGTATTTCACGAAGTAACGATCCAGGTCCTGCTGCTCATCCGCTGTAATACTTCCAACAGCTCGGTGCCTGAAGACAAATTTCTTGGTATTTATTAATCTCTCACACACATAAGTGGGTGATGGGCAAACAGCTCTTCCCATATTTATTCCCACTGCTGCTGCAGAAACTTTTGTCACTACCCAGTCCCATTTCCTTGCTGGAATACAGACAGGAAGCGAGGGGAAAATGGGTACTCCACAACCTCTTTCCTCTCACAATCCACTCCACTAGTAGAAAGTTAATTTCAGCTCCTATTTAATGCAGAAAATCATGAACAACTTTCTGATGCAGCAGTGCTTGTGGATTTGAGTAACAGCAGGATCAGACACAGCTCTCCCTTCCTTCCATTACTGCAGGAACTTGACAAAGAAAGTTTCTCTACTCACTACTGACAAGCATTTTCAAAAAAAAAAAAAGTGCATATCCTTTGAAAGAGCATTTCCATCTGGCATTTATCCCACATTTCACATTAAAATCAGTTTTTCCAGGACGACAGTATTCATTTTCTCCAGCAAAATTCTCAGTAGAGACTCCTTTCAAGGATAACACACCGCTATCTGAAAAACTGGCTCAGCAAGACTATTTAAGCATTAAAAAAGAGTTAAATAAAATTACATATGATTAGAGGTGTGGAAAAGAAAAGAAAAAGAGAAGTTGTTGGAAGAAGTAACTTACAAGAACAGTGACAAAACACAATTCCTGTATTTAAAACTATGAAAGAGATGGGGGAAAACTGTAAGTCTCCTTCTTAAAATATCTCGAAAAAAAGAAAGTAATTGCAATCAGTTCCACTTGGTAATTAAAAGAAAAATATAAATCTACTTTAAAATCTCAGATTTATATTTAACAAAACAATAAATATAGAAGAATGTGAATTAGTTCTCATCTCTTCAAAACAACAAAATTAACGAGATGTCAGTCACTGAGAAAAGCCGTATTTTGTGTGTTTGCCAATGTCCAGTGATTACAGCTGGCAAGTCCATTTTTCCAAGGTATTTCTAACACAACTGAGACAATTTTTTAAAAGCAGTCAAACCCACAATAAACCTTTATTGTCTTATGAAGTTCCAGTGATTCAACAACATATGCTAAGAGTTATGCACAAAAAAGAGTAATCAAACCTTACATGCCTGGACAAAAGGGAAGCACTACTGTGGCCAGGAACCAATTTACATCCACGCAAAGACAGGGGTGTGAAGGGATTTTTTTTCATGCCAAAATCTGTATTTTCGGATCTGAAATGAGGTGTGTGCACAGCAGCTGGACACTGCAGCACGAACACACCTGTGCTTGGAAAGCCACCTTTGCAACAGAGAAAGGCCCAGCTCTGGCACACGGACAGGATGGGATTGGCCAACTTCCAAACTGGACACCTGCTCACTCCTGGGCACAACTCTGCTGCACCACTTTCCTCAGGTCACAAAACGCGCGATTTTCCTAAAAGCACTAAAGCATCGGCCAATTTTATGCGGAGCTGCATTACTGTAATTAAAAATAAACCACTGCAAGATTGCTCCAACTGTAAGTAATGAAACACCCACAGGGAAGAGAGCAGCACTCCTGAGCCTGGAACTGGATTTTCACTCTGTCCATAGCTCCCAATGCAAAGTGACAGAAACCTCAAATACATGGGGACATGAGTGAATAGAGACACAAAATTACAGTGTTTTGAGTGGTTCTGCTGCAACCTCAGTACTGTAAGAAAGAACTTCCACTCTTGAGACCCACTTGGGAAACAGTGAAGAACAACTTAAATCCCAACTTCATTCCCCTAAAATACGCAACCTAAAGAAGAGTAAGTCCTCCCCCCAGCCTCTTTCAAAAATCTTCCCTTTAGACTATTACTATGGCAAAGACTCTCATTCAGAAAAGAGTTCATGATCAAAGTCACATACAACTGACATTTCCTTCCATTGACTTGTTCAAAGAAAGTTGACAAATCCCAGGGTAGTTACGAATTTATAATTTCATTCTGCAATTAAAATACACTAAGACAACAGTTCACTAGACACATTTAATTGAACTAAATCAAACTGCCTAAATCTGTACCCACATCCATTTACCATAACAACACGTAGTCAATCCTCTAAGTCAGAAGAGTTGCCTTTTTGCTGCCATTTTAAAGCAGAGCACACCATTGCCTGAACTGGGCTTGTGACACAAAATAACAACATCTAAAAGGCAGAAGACCAGTGCAAATATTGGCTCTTGACAGAGAAGTGACAGAAGAGGGAAGAAAGGGGTTGTCAAAGTCTCACCATGTGGCGGAACAGAAATCCCCACTGGGTTCCAAGTTTGGAAAAAGTAATGGGAAAGATTTCCAGTACCATTCAGATAGGAGTATTCCTTCTCCACGTACAGCACACACCAAGGTCAAAAGCTGAGATTTAACTCCTTTTTTTTTTCCAACAAATCTAAGAAACAACTCTGGATGATACCACTAGATTTAAAATGCAGAGAGAGTATCACGAATTGCTGCAGTGGTCAGGTCAATAGAGCTGATATGCAGGTAAATTATTTGAGATATTCTGGTCGTTATCCATGACAGCACAACAAAACAAAATTATACGAAGAAGCTGCACCCCATCTCTCTGATCCAGTGCCAGCTAGGCCCGAGACAGTGTCAGGACACCAAAAAAAAAATGCCCTCTCATTTGCTACACTTCATGTCTTCCCACAGGAACTGGTCTCTTCCTCCTCGTTCTATTTCCTGTACACAGCCCGAGCCCATTGTCACCAGGTGCAAACACACACACACCGACTCACCAGCCTGCGCTGGCCCCGATCTCGCCGTGGGCAGAGGTGACCTGCAGCCTCTCAGCCTCACCGAGGTGCTGCCCCTGCCCGGGCCCGGCGGATCGCAGAGCTCGGCTCACACGGAGCCCCCCGGGACAGCGGGTG
>VXAY01004937.1:1166956-1195564 GCA_013399855.1 Oxyruncus cristatus | reverse complement strand
GGCCGGGCGGGGGGTCACGTGCCCACAACACCCTCACGTGCCGTCGCCGGCTGCGCGCAGGCGCCGTGGGACGGGACAGGGGAGCAGTGGAAGGCGGCGGGGCGGGAGGGGGGCGTTGGTTGCCGGGGCCGCCCGCGCCGCTACGCGCGGTGAGCCCCGCGGGCGGGCGGGGTTTCGGCGGGCACCGGGACCCCCGGAGGCACCGGGTGGGAGCGACGGAGCTCCCTCCGGCAGAAAGGCAGCGCGGAAAGAGGGTGGGTTTTGAGGCTGGGGGCTTCTTAGGGCTTGCGGCGATGCCCGAGGTGATGCCCGCGGTGACTCCCGAGCCAGCGTCTCTTTTCCCGCAGCGGGCACCGGAGAAGCCGCTCTCCGCGAGCGCCCGGCCCCGGGTCAGCTCCCCCGGGCTGGCGGGGCTGTCTCGGCTCCGTCCCGCTGGCCGGCGGTGACCCCGCTCCGCTCGGGCTACCGGGACCCCCCGGGCTCCTCCCGCACCCTGCAGGAGCCCGTGACCTCCCGAGGAGTTTGGGGGGTTCCTCTGAAGGAGGATTAGGTGGTAAACGCACCGTTCAGGTAAGGTAGTTCATACACGCCAGTGGTTTCATTTATTAAATTCACAGGTGTTTCTAGAGAAAGCCGTGTTTTTGAATTTGTGATCTTGGAAACCAGGTAAAATCAGTAGCATGAGATGCTCGGAGTGGGTTTTTAAGGAAGGAAAATAATGTTCCATGTGCTTTGACCAAATAAAAATTACATGCTCCAGCCCCGTATCAAACCTGCACAAGTCCCAGGCAGGGGAACTGCTGCATTTATACTGGTCTTGTCTCTCCCCTCCCTAGTTTCTGCTGCCAAACCCTCAGTCTTCCCTTGTTTCTGCCAATTTAAAAATGGTGTGTTCTGCTCTCACCTCCTGCACTTAGAGCCCTGCAAGTGGGGCTTTGTGGAGTTTGGATCTCTTGTCCCAGTCCAGCTGTGCATTCCCATTCATTGTTCCTTCCAGCGTGGGAGGGACAAAAGCCGGTTTGAACATAAAGTTGGACGTGATGTAACTGCATGGATTATAAATAGAAGAACAATGCCTGGGACTGGTAAAAATAGGTGTTTGTTTAAAAAAAAAAAAGTATGGAGAAATTCTACGCTTTAAGAGAATTTTCCTACAATCTTCAAAAAATTAGTGGGACATTGGGACATTCTCATTGCACCTTCAGGGATGCCAGATGCAATTTGGAGCCCACTCTACTTTATTTCTGTTAGTGGATTGAATAAATTAACTTCATTCTGTCCATCTCATTTATTCTCTTAAATGGAAAAATCTTAGCGGGGTGTGTGGTCATGACAGAGGATTAAAAATAAGGAATATCTCATTTCACCTCTGTTCTGTCGGCAGCTGCTGTGTAGTCCTGGGTGGATCACTTCATCCTTGCTAGCTCAGCTCCTGCATCAATACAGAGGAAGCTGCAACATGTTGCAGCCACCTGAAGTTTTGGGATGCAGCAGCAGGAGGATGCTGCAAATGCAACACAGGTTGTCATGGTCTTGGTGGAGGTGAGGCCTGGGATTCTTCTGTTCTTAGTTAAACACTGCTTTCATTGAGGTGGTGCTGGACTCTGAGGGCTTCTTCCCTTGTATTTTGTGCTTTGAAAACAAGTGATTTGGGTTGTGTCACTGCAGCATCCAAATCCTCTGATTGTCACAGCCCTTTGTCCTCGTGGACGGGGCCGACCTTAGTGCTCCTGACATACTCAGCACTTTACCCACTTACTAACATCTGCTTGAGAATCGGATTTATCAGCTGGGAGGTGGAAACACTCCAAGTACTGTGACTGGCCAGCTCACGGGCTCCCTGCTGGGGTCAGTGCTGGAAGGATGGGAGGGTCAGGAATGCTAACATTCCCTCTCATCCAGCTCAGGCTGGACTACCTTGCAAAACTTCCTCCCCTATTTGATCTCTGCCCCTCATCTTACACCCCACACACAGTCCCGGTGCCCAGCTCAGTGGACACAGAGAGCTTTGGTGGATGTGGTGCAAAGAGAGAGGAGGAGCCGTGCTCAGAACCTGGAGCTCTGGGTACACAGACAAGTCAGTCTGTTTTGGAGGAAATTCTGGAGTTCCCACATACACACAGAAGGTAAAAGATACTCAGGCTCTGGGTGAGACCTGCCCAACAGAGAACTTCCCTGCTTTCTGCACAGCAGAAAAATCTACAGGAACACTTAGAT
The DNA here is from genome assembly GCA_013399855.1 of Oxyruncus cristatus. Taxonomy (NCBI): domain Eukaryota; kingdom Metazoa; phylum Chordata; class Aves; order Passeriformes; family Cotingidae; genus Oxyruncus; species Oxyruncus cristatus. Next base: position 1,193,347 of record VXAY01004937.1, on the reverse strand, counting down.
AAAGACCAAAGAACTTGGAATCCTCCCTGCTGTGGTGCAAACCCAGGTGTCTGGAATGTCTGTGCTACTCTTTTCATTGATTATAACACAGTAAATGTAAGAGGGGAAAAAAGAACCTCTCTGTCCTTTTAAATCACTGCAGGGAAAGATAAATCAGGGCTTCAGCCTTGTCTTGGCACTAAAGAGCCTTTCTTAATTCTTTTTTCCCTGAGAATTGGATGTTAAACTGATATTGGTATCTATGAAACAATATCCCTACTTTGTGTCCTTATTGAAGTAGCTTCCAGTTTCTCAGTCTTGCAGAATTTCCAGCACATTAATTTGGCACAAATGATTTATAGCTGATGAGCAATTAAAGTACAATTTCTTTCAGCATCTCAGGCTTTGTGACTAGACTACTAAATGACTTCTCAAGCTTGCTTTATCATTACAGGATAGCAGTGGGATGAATTCACAGGAGAAATTTATTCCTCCTTGCAGACCCAGCATCTGCTCTTACTGCAAATTGGAGCACTGCTTGCATTCCCCAGATAATTTCCTCAGCATATCTGCTGTACAGTCTTCCTTTGGACCTACAAGAGAGCTTTACTCTGAATTTCTGTGACAGTTTACTCTGACATTACAAAGTCCTTCCAAAATACCTGTTCTGTCTGGAACCTTTGATGTAGACTGATGCTTTGCTTAGACCTGTCAAGGTATTTCAAAACCAGGAGCAAACAAAAGCTTTTTCCTTTTTTTTTTTTTTTTAATTTTTATATTTGGAAGGTTAGCTCCCAGAGGCAAGTGTGGTGGAGAAAAATCAGATGAAAGTCCTGGCTACAAAGAGTCCTCACCTCCAAGTTGTTTAAATGTCAGAGGATGACATTTAGCTAACCATGTCTTGATTCTGCTCTAATGGAGGTGGAAAGAACCAGAGTAGCTTCATGTAGACACTTCACCTTTCAGGAAAGGACATGACAGGTAGCGTTGTCAACCCTGCTTGGTTTTGGGAGGAACAAATAGCATGGAAACGAGCAGAAAGGGAAGGCAAAAAAAATCAAGATCAAGAGATCCAGTTCTGACTGTACAGCTGGGAGCCACGCTGGGCTATTTCCTTGTAGGATCCTTGTGGGATTCCCCTTGACAAGCACAATTAAAACTGCGCTGACCATATGTGTGACAGGATTCTCTTCACTACCACCTAGTGGGAAACTCCTTCATAACCCAACTGCAGAGCTGCTCCTGCTCTCCAGCCTCATCCTGATGGTAAGACAGGGAATAAGTGTGGGGGAGAACCGATGGGTGACTGGGAAGCAGGACAGTCCTGCTTCCCCACACAGGTGGAGGAATGTGTAGAGAGAGCCTGTAATTTAAACCCATTATCTCACTGTGACTCCAGGCTCTGCATCCAGCCCACTTCCTAATGGTGTTACACCTTCCTTAGTTTCACTGAGACTCCTAAAGTTTAACAAATGTAAGGAGTAAAGTATCTGTCCTCCTGAATGCAACTGAAACCTGCAAATAGTGGCAAGGGGAAACCCGGGAAGTTACTCCAGTGTCTCAGTCAAAAGGCAGCCTTGCACCTTCTTGGCTCTGGAAGTTTTGGTTGTACTATGAGAAGTATGGAAGGAGGCACCAATGAAAAAACCCAGCTTCCTTCTCTGGCAAATCACATTTTTCAATTACAATCACATATTTGCAACAAAAACTAATAAATTGGAACGGAAGTGGGTGTATACTTGAAACATTAAACCCGTGTATTTGAGCGAGTCCTTCCCCACTGAGATCCTCGGGGTTTGCACAAATAGCTGTAATCCAACCCCACGAAAACAACATATAAATGACAATTATCTCAGATTTTTCACACTCCTGTGTGCCTTTTGGGGCTCAGCTCCCAAAGCACAAATAATCACCACCTTTGGTACTTGTGTAGCTTTCTTCCCCCCAATAACAGAAATGAGGGTGAACATTACCATAATAGCTCTCACATTTCAAGGAGGGGATTATGTTAATGTCATTCAGGCCAGTAAAGCATTTAGCAGTCTCAGCAGGAAGAACATTAAAATGGTAAAGAATTATTAATAGAACCGTTTCTCTGTGTTTCTTTTGCCAATGGCAATTTTGCCACCCTATTCAGGGAACTACATGGGCTCCCTCTGGAAGCACTTTTATCATAAATACGTTGAGGTTTTTTTCCTTCTCCTTGAAGCCACATTACACTGGCTCTATCCCAGCAAATTGCTGTATTTTTCATCATGTACACTTAATAGTAGGTATTATTCAGTAAATTAAAACATCAGAGGTGAAAATGGTGTTGATACAAGACGCCAGACATGGGGAGCCTGTTCTACCTTCATGCTGTTCGCAGCACTCTCCTGTCCCTCATGGGGCTTTGCCCAAGTGCAGTAAGCAGAATGCAGACCAGTAAGGGTAAAAAAAGAGTAATGTTCCTATTGTGTACCCACTGATACTTCCATGCAGTTGTTTTCAGTGCTGGTAAGTAATTCATTTAATTAGTAATTCAGTATTACATGTAGCGGAGAAGGGATTAATTTGGAACACTTAATCAAGACAGACTATTATTTACCAATAGGCCAGAATTTCATTAGAGGAGCTCATGACATCCTTGCCTAGAAGGATATTGGAGAATGCTGGGAAGCCAGTTTTGTAAGATAGCTGTCACTGCATTGTCACACTGTCTGCTACTTCAGGAGAAGAAAACAATTTTTTTAAAAATGCATAGAAGTTATATTCAAGTGTAGGTAGGAGAAAACAAAGTGTTGAACGTGTTTAAATAATCTTTATTAAACTCAACATTAAAATAAAATAGAAATCAGACTTCTTGTGATTACTGATATATTTTTCCAATCTGCACCCCAACTGATTTGTTAATGGAACATTGTTTGTGAGCTTGCTATTAAGCTGACCAGATTAGTGCTGTAAAGCTACTTATGTCTTGTCAATGAAACACTGAATTTGAGGGGTCTCAACCACCAGATTAATTACACGTGAGGAAAAACAAGCGGTTCTGCAGGGAAAAAAATACAGAACCAAAAACCGCAAACATGAGGAAAACAAGCAGGTCTCACTCAGTGTCTCCGAAATTTAAGTTTCCCCTGTCACGATTAACCAAGATCACATTAATCAGAGTGACTTGAGAATCAAGTCACAGCCTGAGAAATTGCTACAATTCAGGAAACCAACATATACTAAGCACTGGTAACAGATGAGGATGGGTTAGCAAACCCAAGACCCCTTATTTCAAATATTCATTCTGCAGGCACAACCCCGAGTACAATTCATTACAGGAGAACATTGGATTATGGCCAGACTCTGCAATTGAGCTCTTGCTCTACCACTGGAGCTATAATCTAACTGGTAAAAGCTCTGCAGCTTCCACCCCTGACCTCTTCTGTTCTCATCACCTCACAACTGCACATCACAGCACTGGGAAACAGGATATTGCAATCCCTAGTGCCAGGGTGTAAAACGGATACTGGCTGATTTGCAGCAGGAATCCCCTCCATTCCTTAAACCTGTAACATTTAAGAAATACTGAAAAGCTCACTGGTTTTCTGGCACTGAAGAATCTGAAATACTTAAGGGAGTGCTGAACCATTCAGTGGCACAGCCTGGCAGGTTCCAGTCCATGGAAAGATCAAAGTGGGTAAGTCTGCTGATTCTTTTGCTAATTCCCCAGGCTCCTGCAGTTTAAAATGGACAATTCTAATAGACCAAGGGAAAAAGCCCTTCAGGATAAGAGTGACAGAGAATATTTACCTCCTCCTCAGTATTTGAAAGGTTTCCATATTCAGCTGAGGGTTCTCCACATGGCATCCAGTTGTAGCGTTCAGCGAGGTCCCAGCATACAAAGAGATGTTCATTTCTGGGCTTATGGACTTCAGAGTTCACTGTTTTCAAAAAAAAGCCTCTGCAGCTGAAGGTCTCCAAGGCAAGCAGAAGCAGCACCGTCAGGACTTCTGTGTGTATAAGCAATCCTTGAAACCACACAATAGAGACAGATAATTTGTTGCTGTGCTTTCTTCTCTTTACAGCTTCCATTGACAAATATTGCTGTTCTTTGTTTAAACCTAATGGTCTGTGTCCCCATTTCCCCTCAAGCATTCAACAGGTTTATAAACTTACAGAATATAGATTGGGCAATCTTTTCCACAGAACACTGGTGATATTTTCCATCTTAGTTAGGTAAAAGAGATCACCATGCCATAGAGAGGCAGAAATAAGTAACACAGTGTGACAGTGTCCCCTCTGTCACATATTGCAAGAGCTCCACAATCTGTTGTCTCTGTTTGCAAAGTCCTTGAATTATAAGGACATATCATGCAGAAACTATAATGTCACGGTAGGACACGGTAATTAGAATTGACAATTACTGTTATCAGCCAGTAATGTTGGCATGTCCAGCAGGGGCAGGGGGGAGGAATAAAGGAAAACGTGATAACAAATGAAATGCATGGAAATGTGTCAAAACATTGATAGGACAATGCCAAGCTCACCGTTCATTGGCTCTCTATTGAGAGTGTGACCAAAAATAAAATATTTAGAAGCTAAACATGTCTTTTTACATTAATGTCCATGTGAAAATTTCTTCCATTAAATATTTTTTATGTGGACTCCGAATTGTTACTTCTTTTTAGCCACACAAAGGAAGTTTTCTGTCTCCATCTGAGCTTTGTTAACGCCCTGAGGGAGGCCACGTGGTGCTCTGGGTGCACACCATGTCTGAAATAAAAGCCAACTGTTACACCAGTCCCACCCCAGCCGGCTGTGCCCGGAGGGAGGAGGGTCCTGCCCTGCTCCTGCTGACTCAGGAGCCTGGAGAGCACGGCTGATGGTGCCCACGAAGGGAAAACAGGGGACAAGGTCCTCTGCAGCACTGTCTTGGGACATTATCCCATTTGGGGACAGCTGTACCAAGCTCCTGTAAGCTTAGGTTTGATGGCAGTGTGTACACACAGGCAGCTGCCCCCAGGAAGGCTCTGTTGAGACAACACCCTTAAATCCTCCAAGGAATCACTCGCATGAGACGCTTGTGCATCGGGGCCCCATGTGCACATCAAGTTATTCCCTAATTTAGCCACTCAAAGTAGATAATTCATATCATTTCAGACCAGAAAAGACAATGTAGTTATAAAAAGAGAACTGCAGAACTGGAGAACTGCATGAAGTGACTCCAGCCGAGCCAGGGATTGTGTTTTAGGAAGTCACCCAATAGGTGGGAGCAGAACCTAAAAGCAGGGCTGGTATCAAGAAGGGATGGAGGAAGATGATAAACGGGAACCACAAGCCTGCCCAGAGCACTCATCGGAAGCAGAGGGCAGTTGATGATAGAGCAGGGATTTTGAGCACGAACCAACACCCAGGGCTATTCCTTATCCCATCTTTTAATCACGGGCTCAGAGGGGCATGGCCTGCAATGCCCTGAATTATGTGGGAACACTGCTCTTGCTCATCAATTAAGCAATAAACATAGCAAGTTAAAATGAAGGTACTAGTGTTTGCATATCAAGATACCCAGCGAGCCAAAGCCAGAGTGAAAAAGTCACTTAAGACTTGATGCTCTGCCACAGAATTCAGCTGGAGCTCCAGAACGTCCTGCGAGTCTTGGGAACGTTCGCACAGACCCCATGGTGACACTCCTCTGCTGGGGGGTGGCACAAAGGCCAGGGAAGCTGCCAGTGTGGCTTTCTCTCAGCCCAAAGGGCTCAGACTGGCTGAACTTCCCCACTGCCAGAGCTCCGAGCGGGCTCTGGGATATCCCATCAGCAGCACCTTCTCCTGAACCACACGCAGCCCAACATGGCTCTTCCTTCTGGGCACTCCGCCTCCTTCCTTCTCCAAAACTAACGGGGCCAGAAGAAAGCCAGGCCTCTCCATCTTCCTGGTTTTCTCTCCTTAGCTCACTTTTCCATGCTGCAGACCTCCTATCCTTCATTTTCCTGCCCTGCTTCCCTCCCTTTCCCCCTCCCCCTGCTTTCTCTCCCTCTGCACTTTGTGAACTGCTGCGGCGGTGCTGAAGTCCAAAGTTCAGTAACTTGCTAAGCACACAGATAAATATGAACCTTGGAGAATTTACATTGCTCCAATGTAAACAGATAGCCAAGGGTCCCTTTATCAGCACTGGCTCAGGACAGTCGTGGGGGGTCTGAAGTGGCTCAATTTTGTATTTTGTTTTTTTTGGGGGGGCGCAAAGGCGGAAGGCTGCGCTGTGCCCACTCTCCTGACAGTCGGGCGTGTTACCTCAGGAACATGGTGTAGGGAAGCTGGAAGCAGGATAACCCGAAACCCAGGAGGCACCAGGCTGAAGACCATGGTGTCGAAGCTGAGCCATCTCCAAGTGGAGCTGCTGGGAGCACTGCTGGAGTCGGGGCTGACCAAGGAGACGCTGATCAAGGCGCTGAGCGAGGTGGAACCCTACGGGCTCCAGAGCGAAAGTCAGCGCGCCATCAATGCCCTGCAGACAGAGAAAGGGGAGCCCTGTCCCGACATCCCCAACCTCCCCAACGGAATCGGGGAGTCCAGGTTATCGGAAGATGAAACCTCCGATGACGGGGAGGAATTTACCCCTCCAATAATGAAGGAGCTGGAAAACTTGAGCCCTGAGGAGGCTGCTCACCAGAAGGCTGTGGTGGAAAGACTATTACAGTAAGGACAGATTTACTGCTCCTCTTTGCTGCTTTCTTGCACTCTCCCTCTAAATCTCTTCTCCTTTCCCCTTCTGCTCAGTTCCCTGGTATTCAAAGTTGGTCTACCTGCACAGAGACAGTCTTCATCCATGGCAGCACAAGTAGCCCCCTAATGCCCCCAGATTCTTTATAAATGCTCAAATTTTCCTTTCATCTCTCTTAAATGCGTGAAGGAAGCCATGGAGCCTGATTCAACGTGCTTGTAGCATCAGGCTCCAGAATAGTCCAAGGCCTGTAAAACCTGCATCTCTCTGACTGAATGTCAGGGTTTAGAATTTATTTTTTTAACAGGATTCACAATTTCAGTCATCAGGAAAGGAAAAAAAATAATTCGGTCACTCTGAGCTGGTGCTACATTTGCATGAGGATGTACAGCAAGGTGAATCTGTAATGTTTCCCTGCTGTATTTAAGGAGCTTGATACTGTTAATTTCACTGGGGTTTGATTATTGGGCAAAGACAAAGCAAGAGAACTCGTTCTGAGTGCAAAGTTCCCTGACTTCAGTGGGGATTTTTCTTGTAAAAAGAGCACACACCAAATACATGCAGAGGTTAAAACCTGGACAGAACACTCTGCTTCTACCATCCACTGCCTGTCACGGTTACAAAGTACATACACGGCAACAACTACAGCTTTTACTGCCCCACAAATCTGCCTTTGCAACAGGCATTTTTGAGATCAAAAGACAGGAAAAGTTCCCTGAACCACTAAGTCTCACAATAGATTCAAACATTCCCCAGGTTTCCCATTTGGGATTCTCACTGAGATTACAATTCCCATGGGTGACCCAAGAGGGTTGTCCAAGCAAGGATCAGGTCTGTCCTACCATCTATCACAGCAGATTCTTGCCTGTTTTGGGGGAATTTTGAAATGACAAAGTGATAGAAAACAAAGAGGTGCAGCAACATCCTGCACTTGAAATCTTCACTAAAAATCCATCTAGAGAATTTCTCAGGCGTTCTGATCACTCTCACGTGCAGAGGGAATCAACAGAAAATGTAACAGCACAAGCAAACATCAAATCCCACCATGAAAGGCCAGAGCTAGAAAAACAGCATGACAAGAGGCAGCATTCACTGTAAATACTTAAAAAAACCCTCCCTGGCAGACTGGGAGTTGATGACTCTGCAGAACCCAAGAGAGGAAAATTCACTGGATCAGCTCTTACCTGGGTGGGGAAAGCATTCCCAATAATTCAGTCTTCCTTCTGGCCCAGTATGTCTCTCATTTCTTCCCCACTTCCAGCTCTGTCCCATCTTTTAGTCTCCTCTGTTCCCTTTATCTCTTTCAAACTCTTTTTACCTATTTCCCTTCTCACTTTTGTCTCCGCTGCTGTTCCTCCCATTTTGTTGTCTCCTTGACTGATTCCCTCTCTGCCTCCTGCTCTTTTTCTTCCCTTCATCCTTGTCTCCTTCTCATCCTCCTGAGTCTGCGTACAGGTCTTGGGGTAGTTTGAGCCCAGTGGCACCGGGCGGGCCCTGGCTAGTTACTAATTATCCAATGGCTTTATTATTTCTCTTTTGTCTTATAAATTTATAGATGAAAAGACCCTGATAAGCTTTTTGATCATTAACTTCTGATGGTTTATCAAGTATCTCTCCACAAAGGAAGCCACGGAAGCTGCAGAAGCCCCCCTGGCTTTGTCCTTTTTCCTGTAGCGAAGGGGTGAAGCAGGACTGAAGTGCCATCTGCTGTGATCCGAGAACAGACACAGGGATGGAGGGAATTCCTTCCAGCCACTCTCACTTCAGCACCAGTTCTGGCTTCTGACCCTTCCTGCCTTTCTAGGATCTTGCTGCCAGTGTGTCCTGGGCTTACTTTCAGCCTCACCACAAGTCTTACCTCTCTTGCGGCCCTGTGACATTAATTATTAATACTTTCTGATGAACAGACTCACAGCTGTCTCCAGACAGTCCATTGAGCAGCATTCCCATTTCACAAATGGGAACCGAGGTACAGACGAGTTCTAGGACCTACCTAAACCCCTGGGGCAGCATGCAGAGGACTGAGCAAGGACAGGGATCTTCCAAGCCTCACACTGGGTCTTAATTTTAAAAGCTTTACCCTGAAACATCTGAGTTCTCTGGCATCAGTCCCCCCACAACAGGACAGAGCGATTCCTTTCTGCTGTTGAGGGCAGTAAGAAGGGACCAGAAGCCTCAGTTTCAGCAAAAAATTACAAGTATACTTATGGAGGAATATAATAGGTCTAAATTAATCAAGGTGAAATGAAAACAGCAGGAAGTCTGCATTGACGTGTTTCAAATTTCTCGTCAAAGTGACACTGTGTCTGAGAACCCATGCAAAGCAGCTGAACCAGTATCAGGGGTGGAGAATATCTAAGAAGTTGTGACCCACTAATAAACCTTTTTTGGTTTTAAGATGCCTAAAGGTAATGTCCTTAAAACAGTGTTAAAGTCCCTTAAGGCGGGGCAGAACAGTCTATAACAGAAATTAGTCCCAGCAACAGATAAAAGACAGGAAAGCAAGAATCTCCATGGCCAGGGAATCCCAATAAAAGGCCAATGCTTGAAAAGCTATTTCAGCATCTACTCAAGGATTTCAAATCCAGAAATCTGATGGAGGCACTTCTGCCTTTAGGTAGAAGCCTCTTTGGGCATTATTAACAATTCCTGGCCTAGTACTGTAGACCAGATTTTAACAGAGACTGACTTGCGGCAGCTATTGCTGATACAAAAAAGTCTTTGTGGTGACTGCAGCCATTGCTTATAAAGTAGAATCAGGGAAGTGTCCATTGTTAGGCTTTCCAGGAGCTGGAAAGGGAAAAAAATGACAGTACCAAGAGACAAAGTATGTCCTCACAGGACCACCAAAGTTGACACCACAGTTTGGAAAGCTCCAGTCAAAGCTGAGTAAAACAGGATGTAGAGAAGGTGCACCTATGGGTGTTGATTAGATCTTGCCCCCACAGAGAAAACATGCTAAAGGCAGTCCAGATATTAACAGGGGAATTAACATATTTTCATTTTCTCCCTTCATGTGTCTCCCTGATCTTCTGTAAATTTACAGTTTGAATAAAATCATTCTTCCCGTATCAATCCACACAGAAAACAAACTGCATCTGTGATAAGAAATAAATGACTCAGTTGGGAGTTTGAGCTGTGTGGAGAAACTCCCAGGTATTCCCAGAGCAGAAAGCAAGAGAGAGGCTACCTTGGGGGAAGGGACAGATCATACAACTGAGGGTAAAGGAAATGGAGAGAGGAATAGCAACCATCCACCTGTAGGGCAAGGGGTGAAATTCCATCAGGAAAGAGAGAAATTGAGATAAGCAACAGATTTCCCCTGGAGGCTGGGATAAAAGTGTGTTTTCCAGGAGGAAAAAAGAAAACAAAGATATATAATGATAACGGTTCAATCTTTCCCCCCACCTTGGAGTGGCTCTAGCTGGGGAATCTGGAGATGAAGCTGCCACACCCCTTTCATTTCCACATATAAACCAAGATGAGGCAAACCAGGCCAAGTTCAACAGAAAGGAACTGCTGGGATGGATGGTCTTACCTTCCCTCTGTGCCCAGCCCGGCTCCAGGCTGTGCTGGCCTTGTGAAGCAGCTCCTGAGGAAAAGGCCACAGGATGGTCCTGAGCAACTTCACAGCTCTGAACCTCTGTTTGAGCAGGGTCTGGTCCAAGGCAGCAATTCAGAACCCACTTCAGGAAAATGAAGGCTTCTCTCATCTGAGAATCTGAGAACAGGAAAGAAGGAGAGCCAGAGAATGAGGAAAAGGAAGGGAAAGACAGGAACAAAAGAGAAAGAAAGAGAAAAGTCAGGAAGAGCGAAGGAGGGAGAAGGTCCCCTGAATGTTACATCTCCAGCTCCCTGGAATGGGTTTTCTTTAATGCTAACAACTTGATATTTACTTTCCATTTAAATTTGAGATGTTGCTATAAATTATCAACCAGCCTCTTGTTCCCTTTGAGTTTATAACTAACTACCTGGGTTACTTATTGTTCAGGTAACAAAAGGGAGGTGAAAACGCCCTTAAAAAGTGACCTCAGAACTAAGAAAATGGGAAGGTGACATGGAGAGAGGACCCAGGCCCCTGAGGTGGGGATGAGCCACGGAGAGGGGCTGTGCTCAGATGGCAATAAGCAACTGAGGGCAGGAGAGCGAGACCTAAGGAGAAGTCAAAACTAACTGCGTGAGAAGAATTTGGAGAGAGAGATTAGACCCAGGAGAACAAGAGATGAATGGGGAGACTCCGCATCTGGGGAGAAAGGGAAGCTAAAGGCAGAAAACAGGCTTGGAGATAGGGAAGGAGAGCTTAAGTAAGGCAGAGCCATTTCTGCAGTTCTGACTCACTGAAGCAATTGAGAGTTTAGTGTAACTACAAGCAGGAGAATCAGGTTTAGAGTGAAATCCTCCCCTCTGACAGTCCCTGACAGTCTGATGGCCAGTGAAAGAGCAAAGGTTTCAACCTACGATGTCTTAGCCAATGGTGGAGGCTCTGCAGGTGGAACTGTGTATTTGGGCAGTGGTTCATGAGAGGGTTCAGCTGACCAGACTCTCATCACTTGTACTGTGGTGTAGCCTTGGCCTAAAGGATTGCTGCACTGACATTACAGACTGTGCTTTGACAACACAGAATAGCCAGGATTTCATACAACTGTCCCAGGAAATCACACTGTTCTAAGATTCCCTGCACTGCTTTGCCTCACAAAACTCCCTGCTTGGTCCACAAGTAGACAAAAACCACAGGGCTTTAACCACGGAGAGAAGAGACTCACAGACACTTCCTGCTTTATTCCTACCACAGAAAAGTGAGGATCTCAACAGGGGAGACACAAGTGTCTCATTGTTGGGGTGTAGAAAGGAACCAACATGTAACAGAGGCTTCCATCAGTAGCAACACAGTCTTTCCTCTTCCCATCCGAGCCAGAACTCAAACCCAAGAGACCAGGTTCCCAGTCAGAGTCTTTTCTCCTCTATACAGGGACTTGTACAAGGAGTGCAGGGTGCAGGTGCTGGCCAGACTATCCCAAAGGGAGGAGATTGGTTTAGGCAGCAGGAGTGAAAAAGAAAACACTGAGGAAAGAAAAGCTTTCATAACTTCAGCCAAATGTGAGGCTTTTGAGAGACAAAGATGGTTAAGGGAAGAAGCTAAAAACCAGATGTCTCTATGGCAAGTGTTCCATTGTAAAAGAGAAAAGAAATGTTCTATTTTAAGCAGGTTCTTCAGAAAGCTGTAGCTGACACTGTTTCTGTCACACTTTAACTGCAGTGGAGCTGCTCCTTGGACTATCAGTCATTGGGAGGCTGCAGGAGAACAGAGATAAGGGTGTTTGCACTGAGAGAACAGGTGTGGACTTTGTCCTCCTTATCACTTTGCAGCCTCCGGCAACCTCCTGAGTCAACAGAGCAATGAGCAGCACAGTTGGTGCCTGTTGCTCAGACATGTGTGTTCTTGTGACAGTTTCTGCACAATCCCAGGCACCTTTTTTCTCCCCACTGCTCCTTTGATGCTGGTGTTGAATGTGACACCACTGTCTTCCACAGAAAGCAAACCAGTTCCTCCAGCCCTTTCACACAGGAGGCACAGAAAGATGCTCTTGTTGAATGAGCCAGGGTCTTGCAGGCTCCTGCACTGCTTGGATTTAGACTGCCTGCTTTCACATCCTTATTGCTCCTGTGACTTTCAGCTCTGGTGAAATCAACACACACAACGAAGTCACAGTCATGTTTTCTCTGTTTTCCTTAAGAACCTCCATGGATATTCTAATTGGAGATCATAAACCCCAGAGATTCACATTAACTATAAAATCCCAAATCAGGTTAGCTTCTCAAGTTCTGAGTGCAGGTCTATTCCCTCAGCTGTTACTCCAAAGGAGGGTGGCAAGAGGAGGAACTGGTGGTTTGGTTTGCCTGTTGTTCTTTATTGCATTTAGAAGTTCCAAGTGGCTCCAGGTGTGAATCAGTGAGTTTGAGTAACACATGGCAGATGTGTAAGAACATAATCCTGGATGACTTGTCACATACATATGCATGCAGAGCTGTCACATCACAGGATAATGACAGCCTGCTTCCATTTCCTGAATTACTGCAAGGCAACCCAACCTGGACCAGAATGAGGGCGTGAGCTGGGTTCAGCCTAATATCATAATCAATCTGTCTTAGAAGATTTAGTACATCCACCCCAAGCATCTATGCCTTAAAGAGAGGGGGATAGAGAAGAAAAGTTACGTAGGGAAAGGGAAGAGAAACGTTGCCTCTGAAAAGAGATCTGTAGTCACAGAACATCCACCTGAATACTGAAATGCAACATCATTTCCCTCCTCATACGATTCCTCACTGGCAGAAAAAGTGCTTTAAATCCATGGCACTTGCCAGCAGAAAGGTCCATTCCTTGCTCACATCACTGGTCAGACTTTTAATTTTTTCAGATGACAACTGCCTAGAGAGAACAGCCCAAAACCAGGTATGAAAATGAGCACAGACAGCAAAGATTATGGCCACAAAATTCCCTTGGTAACTGTAGAGCCTCCTCCTAAGGGGAGATCAAAGTACCTACAAAGAGCAGTTCAAAGGAAGCCAGTGCTACACCTTCTGCACTTTATTTCCAGTGCCATGCAGTTCTTACCCTGAATGCAGAGTCCAAACTGAACGAGGCACCCTACTGAGGAACTGAGCTTTCCCTCCTGCAGCCAGTGAACACTCTGGCCTCACCAAACGTGCTGGTGATGACAGGCAAGGTGCCCCTCAGGAGGTACCAGTGCACTTCCTGGGAACCCAGGTCTGCTGAGAGCAGGTGTTTGATCTCTCTCCCCTGAGAAGTGCTTTCTGCTCCTTGCAGAGAGGATCCCTGGCGAGTAGCAAAGATGGTGAAATCCTACCTCCAGCAGCACAACATCCCTCAGCGTGAGGTGGTGGACACGACCGGTCTGAACCAGTCCCACCTCTCACAACACCTCAACAAGGGCACTCCCATGAAGACCCAAAAACGGGCAGCCCTGTACACCTGGTACGTCCGGAAGCAGCGGGAGGTGGCGCAGCGTAAGTACGGCACCAACTGCTCTCCTCTCTCCATCTCACAAGGGCCTCTGCTCTCCCTGGATCATCCTTGCTCCCTCTTCTTTTCAAGGAAAAATGGAAGCAAAAGCCACTTTTAGCAGGAAGCTTAGGGAAGCCTAGGTCAGTATTCAGAGGCGAGGTGAACCAAGCAGGACATGGGAAACCACTCCCCTCATGCAGCAGTGACCCACCTCCCCCTCTGGATGGCTCAGGAGCAGCCATCTAATGTTCCCTGTTTGCAGTTAGAGTTCCACACCCATCCTCAGACTAAAGCAGGGTAGTGGAGAGATGACAGAGACAGAATTCCTGCCTGAGAGGAAACAGCCCCAGGTTGCAGCAGGGGAGGTTTAGATGGGATATTAGGAAAAAATTCTTCTCCAAAAGGATTATTAAGCACTGGCACAGGCTGCCCAGGGAAGTGGTAGGGTCACCATCCCTGGAGAGATTTAACAGACAGGTAGATGTGGCACTTGGGGCCTTGGCTTAGTGGTGGATTTGGCAGCGCTGGGTTAATGATTGGACTCAATGATCTTAAAGGTCTTTTCCAACTTAAATCATTCTATGCTTTCTCTAAACTCAGCTGCATTTGCTTTCACTACTTCAAGGTGGGAGCAGAGATACAATACATGTGAGAGAACCATCGGGTAAAGATGGTCCTGCTAGAAACATCAGTTTTAGCAGATTATGGCACTTTATTTCCACCCTAATTAGATTCAAGCCTCTGTCTTGTACAAGATACTCTCCAAGGGTAAGCTGCATTGGGCCTGCTAGGCACCCAAATACACAGAACTACTGGAACTTCCAAAAAGCCAACATGCTTGCCTTTTTGTGCCTGCAGAATTCACACATGCTGGCCAGGGCATCCTGACAGAGGAGCCCATGGGAGATGACCTGCCCACCAAGAAGGGAAGAAGAAACCGCTTTAAGTGGGGTCCTGCCTCCCAACAGATCCTGTTCCAGGCCTACGAAAGGCAGAAAAACCCCAGCAAAGAAGAGAGGGAGGCCCTGGTAGAAGAGTGCAACAGGTAAGGCTGGGTGTGTGGCTTTGAGGAAGGGGGCACAGCAGGGCCCCTCTGTGTCCCTGGTGAGAGGCAGGGCAAGGGCACAGCAGTGGTGTCACCACTGACACCAGCCACGCTGGAGTAAATGCCACAACTGAGCATTCCCTGGGCACAGAGGACAAGGAATGGCTCCTGTCTTGCGTGCCAGACCCCAGCCCCTTGGGGCTGTGCACTTACTCTGTGTCTCCAGCTAAGCCCGGCTCAGCAAGGCTGTCCCTGTGCTTTCCCCCAACAGGGCAGAGTGTATCCAGAGGGGTGTTTCCCCATCTCAGGCCCAGGGACTGGGCTCGAACCTGGTGACAGAGGTCAGAGTTTACAACTGGTTTGCCAACCGCAGGAAGGAGGAGGCTTTCCGGCACAAGTTGGCCATGGACACCTTCAGTGGGCCCCAACCCACCTCTGGCCCCCCCCTCACTCCTCACAACTCCTCCTCCCTCCAGCCACCAGCTGCTCTCTCACCCACCAAAGTTCACGGTAAGAAACAACCAGAGGGAGATGTGAAAGAGGGGGGAACCTCCTCAAAGTCAGTCACCAAAACTCTCCCACATCCACCCCTTTAGGAGGTGAATCTACAGACAGAAAAAGCAGACTTGCTACAAGGGAGGAGCACAGGTGGCAGAGAGACCATGTCTGTGAGTGAGGAGAGTGGCTAGAATGACAAGGGTGACAAAGTTCAGTAACAAAGCTCACAGCCAAAGCTGTCACTCACCGTGACACCCTGCCCTCCCTCCCAGCTGGCAGGCAGCAATCCCCTTTGGAAGAGTCATCCCTGCCTGCTGTCAAAAGTCAGCTCCATATCCTTTCACTTGTGTGTCCCTTTCTGCTTCCAATACCAGCCCCACCAAACTTTTTTAGGATCAGGAAAGGTCATTCTCCATCCAAAAAGAGCAGAGCTTTTTCAGTTTCATAGGCTAGATATGGGAGTTGCTCTTGCTCTGGGAAGAGATGATCTCACCACGACTCTCATCTCTACAACCACATCCAGAAGGGTGGTTTCAGTGAACCCTGTTTGCTCCCTGCAGCGCTCACAGCCAGTCAGTATTTGAGGAAGCAGCTGCACCAAGTTACAGAGGAAAGCCAGGGCAGGGTGTGAGAATGCCTGTTCTTCTGGTTCCCCTACCACCCATTAAGTCCCTGCCCAAACATCTGGAGGCAAGTGCCTGCAAAGGAAACTGAATTTAGCACCTGCCAAAGTTTCTCAGTTTCTCATTTTTGACAACCAGTTTCCCTCCTGTTGTGATGCAGGAGTGAGGTACAACCAGCAGCCAGCCAGCGAGGCAGAGTCCTCCAGCAGCAACCCCCACGGGAACAGCTCCATGGTGACCACCCAAACCATCCTGCATCAGGTGTCCCCCCCGGGACTGGAGCCCAGCCAGAACCTACTGAGCACAGACACCAAGCTGGTAAGTGATGGATGCTTCAGTTCTGCTGACTGGAGGACATCAGCTCTGCTGACTGTGGTCACAATGTGGACTATTCAGAAGTAGTTTTTCCCAGGATTTTCTTAACCCCACCTTTTTGTAGAGATACTACAAAGCCACTTTGCACTGACCACGTAAGATCAACAGTCCTGAGACACAAGTGCCCTCTAAACTGCACTGAGGGCAGGAATTAGAGCATGAAAGCAAGAAGCCATTTCCTTACGAGCAATCAAAACAGCCTATTCTGAAACTCAAGGTATGACATGGTTTCCTTCCTCCCAGGAAACCCTGTTCTCTCCTCCTTTCCGCAGCGAGGTTCTCACCTCATCTCCAACTCTCATCATTTGACCTCAAGATATCTCAGGATAGTTCATCAGACCTGTGGGATTAACAGAACACAGAACCACACCCACATCCATTTTACCTGTAAAATTAAGCTCAGGAGCCTGTATGCAGACAGCACTGGATATGTAGATTGCAGCAATCCACATTCTCAAAGCCAATTTCCTTTCGAGGTCTGATTACACCTTTTCCCACATAATTAGCAGGGAAGCACTAGAACTACAGGACTGATCCTCTTCAGATTGCACATGTTCCCTTGCTTACAGAGAAACAGTTGGCAGAAGTTTGCACTGGTGCAAGTTGGCCTGAGGCAAAGTTAAGGTCACTAAAAGTGAGTATGATTTAAATCTCATCAGTCACTCACTTTTCTGCTTTCTGGTGTCTTGCTGAAGAAAATAAGTCTTTTATGAGGTCCTGAAAATCTTCCACGTCTGTCTTCCAAAACTGATATCAAGGTGGTTTGTCCCACTGTTTAACCTCTCGGTGCTTATTCTTACTTAAGGTTCCTCATAGCTTTTTGTCTGAGGGGAGAGAAAAAGAAGATAAATATAAAGCACTGAACTCTCTCTATCAGCCAAATTATTAGAATGCTTTTTTGCTCTTCCACAGTACTTTGACTACAGGTCTCTCTAAAGGGCCTTGCAAACTCAAAACCCCACTGGAGCATAGACACAGGTTATGTGGTTCATTTTAGAGGCTGAGAAAACAGTCCAGTTACTACATTTCCCAAAGACAGACTGAACCAGCAAGACACGCAAACACAGAACAGTCCTGTTCTATCTAACGGGTACTTCTCTCTAACAGCAGCAAACCGCAAGGAAACAGCCTGAAGAACACACTGTGTGACAAAAATAGTCTAAGGGAACTTACCAACAAGTCCTTTAAAATCGCAATCCAAAGGCTCACTGGCCACTAACAGACACTTGCAGGGAGAAAGGGGAATTGCAGGCATTTCTCAGGGGAAAAGGTGAACAAGAAAAGAGGAACTCCTGCTTCTGTGCTGAACTCTGCAGCTAGAACTACTGTGTATCCTTAATTTCCCTGAGCATCACCTTCTGCCCTTAGCTGTGAAAAATATTCTTTCCCTAGAGAGAATGCAGTGGGCCTAATCTCATTCCTGTTTGAAAAACCCTTACGATTTCTTAAATGTGAATGAACTAAACCAGCAGGGATTTACTCTCAGTATGTCAGCAGTTAATTGAGCACAGGGAAACTGCAGACAAGCAAAAGCCTTGCTAGTTAGCAAGGGGTCAGAGCCAGTAGGAGAGGGAGGATGTTTCTCACAGCCTTGGGACTCCCCAGCCTGCTGCAGGTGGCACGCCCAGGGTTCTCCTTTCCCACAGGTGTCAGCTCCCGGAGGAACCCTGCCTCCTGTCAGCACCCTGACTGCCCTGCACAGCCTGGAGCAGAGCCCACACACCCTGAGCCAGCAAACCCAGAACCTGATCATGGCATCCCTGCCGGGCGTCATGGCCATCGGGGCAGGCGAGACCCCGTCCCTGGCACCCACCTTCACCAACACCGGCGCCTCCACCCTGGTCATCGGTGAGTTGTGCCCTGCCAGGAGTCACACAAACGCTGCCTGTCACTCCTACAAACACCTGCCCTGCTTCCAGAGGCAAAGGCACTAAGCTGGCAGTGACACCCGAGAGCAAATTGTCACTAAGGATCTTCAGCAGCACTTGGTAGTTCCAAGTTCCAGGGGGATTAAGGGACAGATGTTCCTCACGTTATAATTACGTTACACACAAACCCACGTCTTAAGAGTAAAGGGACTTTTGCAATCTATTCCTATGCCAATGTTTTGGTTTGCTGCTCTTCATCTTCCCAAACAGAAATGTAATACTTCCTTAAAACTATGAAAATTGAAGCATGTTCATGGTGCTTGAAAGACAAAACATGCTGTTCCACTTCTTGTGAAGAGCAGCATATGCCTTTGGAATCCACAGTAATTACTATTTTTTTTTATATTTTTCACTTTAACAGCTTTTCTGGACTTGTATGAGATTTCTTTTCATTCCAAGACTAGTCTACTGCCAAAGTGCATCTCATTAAATACAGGAAAATAAAATGTATACTCTCCTCTTACACTTCCTTCCCAGGAAGAAAGAGGCCTTATTTTGTTCCATGGTGACAGCTCTGAATTAATTTCCATTTCCATTTATACCCCAGATTATGATATGGATTCAAATTCTGTGCTAACAAAAAATACAAAACTGGAGTGCTGGGGAGACTTGTTGATTTACAGGAATAGGGTCTGGGTAGTTGTGGGAAAAGGGCAGTAATGTGTGAAACCTTTTACCTCTTCATCACTGACAGAAATTCCATAATTTGGCAACCCTAGCAAAAAGAGGTTAAACTCCATGTGGCTGGACAGCTACAGCCTAGTTCTTTTGCCAAGAGCTTCATTAAAAAAAAAGAGTAAAATTAACTGGGCACTGAAATGATGCTCTGAATTTACTTCTGAGCAAGGCCTCCCCAGTGGACCTCTGTGTCAGGTCATCACTAAACTGGAAAATGGGTTACACTGGTACACAGGGGTGTAGACAGGAACAGGCACTGGAAACCAGAGGTGGGATTCTGCAGTGCACATTTTGCACGTTTCCACTTCCCTCTCACAGGCATGAAATCTATTCTTCATCACAGATAACTAATGAAACTCCCGAAAAGCAGGATCTGCAATCACCCTGCCACGACAGGGCTGCCACAATGACTGTGTGACAGCCACACTCCTCCCACAGTGTGTGACACCACTGTCATCAGACCTTGTTTTCCAGGCCTGGCCTCAACCCAGCCCCAGAGTGTACCTGTGATAAACAGCATGGGGAGCAGCCTCACTACCCTGCAGCCTGTCCAGTTCTCCCAGCAACTGCACCCATCCTACCAGCAGCCCCTCATGCAGCAAGTCCAGAGCCACATCAACCAGAGCCCGTTCATGGCTACCATGGCCCAGATACAGAACCCTCACGGTAAGAGCATGAACTCGTTTGCTCAAGCAAACAAAAATAAAGCCTCTCTTCCGGAGCATTTGCTGGGAATTGGGCTTGCAGCACCCTGGTTTCCTCCTCTGCTATTGTTGCTCCAATTATGAAATTATTTTTCTATTGCATTCATCTCCCTGTCCCTCCACTCCCAGTGTTTCGGAGACAGACACGAGGAGAACAACTCAGCCAAACCAGCCTCATGCAAAGCTCCAGCATGCCAATGACCTTGTTTTCTTTCATGCACAGCTCTCTATGGCCCCAAGTCTGAAGTGGCCCAGTACACACACACAGGCCTCTTACCACAAACCATGGTGATAACAGAGACAGCCAACCTCAGCGCCCTGACCAACCTGACACCAACTAAACAGGTAACAGCACATGCCTTTGTTCCCCCACCTTAGAACTGCACCACTCTGCAGGCAGCTCCTTGCTTGTCAAAGAGGTTTTGGGTGTGTGGTGTCTGTGTCATCCCAGCAGGACCATCTTTCTTATCTCCTCACTGGTGCCAGCTGCAGTAAGGGAGGCACTAGAGAAAGCTCCTCGCTGCATAGTCAAGGAGGGTTTAATTGTCCTTAGAAACAGGACCTGCTCAACGCTTCTCTCACACCTGTTAGAAGGGATGTAGAAGCCAGGCACTGTCAACTCTCTCTTTTCTAGGCATTCACCCCTGACTCAGAGACTCACACCGAGTCTGGGATGCACACACCAGTGTCACAGGCACCAACAATCCACCTACAGAACCAGGACACCACCATCCAGCACCTTCAGCCAGGCCCGCGCCTCTCCTCGAGCCCTGCGGGTAAGAGCAGCAGCCACTATTGTCTCAAACCACATATTGCCCAGGTTCTCTACCCAACACTGCAAAATCCAGTTAGGAAATGGTAACTCGGGCTCACCATTCCCTGAGACGGCTATACCAGAGTCCTGAAGGGGTCGAAAAGCTGGCACAAGTTAAAAATTCAGAGTACATTCTGTGTAAGGCCAGAACTGTGGGAACAGGCTCCTTCAGAATCTAGAGAGGAAAATAACCCTAAAAATATTGGCAAAATCACTGTCAATGAGTATCCAGTCCTCTGGGCACTTTTCAGGGCTGAAAAGTCCAAGGCTCCCTCATGAAGAGACTCCAGTTGGATCTTCCCAGTTCTAAGAGAACTAGGAGATCAACTAGAATCCTCAAAACTGAACTCTGAAGGTTGCTGCCCTCAGTGTTTTCAGGACATAAGCTGGGTATATAACAGCATGCAAAACAGCCAGACAAAAGGAGTTAAGCCCCTATGCCAGGGGAGTGCAGCCACGCTGGAAAGGTGAGGGTGCACACACAGGGTAAGGGGCCTGCAGTGGGAATTGTACTGACCTTGTGCCTGTGCCCTTGGCAGTGTCCTCCAGCAGCCTGGTGCTGTACCAGAGCTCCGACCCCACCAACAGCCACAGCCAGCTGCTGCCATCCACCCACAACGTCATCGAGACCTTCATCTCCACACAGATGGCCTCCTCATCCCAGTGATCACCACAGCTGCCCCCAGGGTGACTCAGGGGCAACTCCAACCGTGTTTTCACTGTCACCTCTGTCACCACGGGCAGGATGGGCTGCTGTGCTGAGCCAGCCCGCACTGCCTCACACAAGCCCCTGCTCAGCTGCCTCCAGGAGAACGTCTCATGCTCCAGACAGAAGCCATGGGAAGATGATGCTGGCACTGCTAAAATCTACTGCCCCCCCGCCCACCAGAAACAGCAAACCTAAACCCCACAGGCCACCACAGAATGACCAGACATCCTTTTGTGGCTGCCCAGGAGGGAATCCCACCGAGCCAGGGATCTGACTGAAACATGGCAGCAGTGCCAGGGCCTGGATGGGGCTTTCATTCAGCTCAGCTTTCACCAAGCTGGGCCTGCACAAACCTGCCAACACCAGACTAAGCCATGAAGGAAAGAGCAAAGCTGAGCTGCCAAAGAAGGGACACCATCTTTAGAACACTCTCCTCCTTTGCTGAAGGAGCACCAATAATAACAATAACAGCACCTTGGAGGAAAGAGAGAGAACTTGGTTCCTGACTTTGCAAAGAAAATCACCAAGAAACACATTTGGGAATGGCTTGGCACAAACCTGTCGGTGTGGGATCACTGACTATAAGCTACAAATCCTTAATTAACAACCAAAGTACCAAACACCCTCAGTTACAAATGACCTGCTCTAAAATCATGCTATCCCAGTGGAAATGGCTTGGTTATTTTTGATATAGCTCTGCTTTGTTTTAAATGCAGAAATTAAAGTTTAACAGCAGCAAGGAGATTCCAGTTCTCTGCATTAACCCTGTGGATCCTCATCTCACATGACCTGCGGAGTGATTTGGAGGATGGCATTCCCCACTGGTCCCTGACACTGCACAACAGCTGGGAGGTTCCTGAGCTCCACAGAGAGTAGAGGTTCCTTCAGCTTTCTCTATAAACATGTCAGATTGGATTCATTTTACAGAACGTGGCTCACTCTTGGCTTCCCTATAGGCTCGATTCTGTAGCTCTTGATATGCAAATAATCACCCCAGGGTCTAAGAGTCTTGCCTGCACTAAGTGTAGGTTTTTAGTCCAAGGATCTACTCATATAATTCCTCTCCTAATTATTCCTCTCTATTTACTCTCAGCGCTCACATCACTGGTATGTCATTAGCCAGATGTGAAGAAAGCCCCAGTTAACAGGTTTTTGTGACTGAAACTGAGCTACTCTTTCAACTGTGAAATGGATGAAAAGCCTTGAGGCTAGAACACGCTCAAGACTCTTAAAAGGTTAAGATACAAGGGAAAATTAAAAAAAGGAAAAGCCCAACAATGAACTTCTCAGTTCTCATATCTGCAAATTACAGAATTGCAGATGACCATTACAGGTTTCATTGAGAGGAGCTTCCTCTAGACACCATCAACAATTTCAGTCACTAGATTCTCTGAAGAATTTATCCTAGAATTGTTTCCTAATTGCAAATATATTAGTAACTTCCAACTAGCACAATAGTAATCTTAAATCAAAAGGTAACATTTAGGCCACTATGCATTGGAAAGCCCAGGTCCAAGCTGCAGTACACTGCAGTTTGAACTGCCCATTAGACAAGTAACTTGTGCTGGCACATTCTGTTAGATTACAAGCCAATTTTCTACTTGGCTCTTCCATTTTTGGGTGCCAGCTGTAATTTCTTGACTGAAAACCAGCAAGGATCTTACAGCAGGTTTCCCATGCTCAAAGAGCAACAGTTCACTCTTTTGGTTTCTCTAACCTGGCTTTCTGGTCTCCTGATTCGGGCAAATAAGTTGGATCTACTGAAACCCAACAATCTTACAAGAGAAGAAGAATATTTATTAGTAACAGGTAATTTCCTGAAAGGCTGGAACTGAAGCACAGTCATACCAAGAGTCATACCATGACTAAGAGTCATACCAAAAACCACCAAACCTCACAGTATTTCAGACACAAAAGTCATAATCAACCCAACCAAGGACTGAAATAGTAATTTTTAAATTAGGCTTAAGTCCTTCCTGTAGCAATTGCAAAGCAACTAAAGATCCACCCTCAGCCATCTCTCTCCTGGGGAGAATCCAAATACAGCAAGAAAGCCACTGTTGTACAAAACCTCCCAAATTAAACAAGCCCAATAGCATAACAGAATTTAATAACGACAGATGCCGTAAAAAACTACACACGAAAAAAAATGAATGTCAGTGGACACAACTGAACAGCAGGACCCATTTATACCAACCCTGAAATCAGCTCACTGCACACCCTTTATGTGCTGGGGCTCTGCAGAGGTGCAGATTGCAGAGGGATTAGTAACACTGCAGGTTGCAACAACAGATTGTTATGACCATCACAGGAAAAAAATAAGGGGTCTCCCACAGGCTGGAGTTATTCTTGGTAGGCGCCTACAAGAGGCAAAGAGAAAAGGGATCACCTGTTGCCATGTAAACCAAACTCAATTCATCATGTACTTTCTCCAGGACACCAGATTTGGTTTCGTGATGGGAAGAGACAGAGCAGGAGGGATGCAGCTGTGGTAACACCCCTCTGTCACATAAG
The DNA here is from genome assembly GCA_013399855.1 of Oxyruncus cristatus. Taxonomy (NCBI): domain Eukaryota; kingdom Metazoa; phylum Chordata; class Aves; order Passeriformes; family Cotingidae; genus Oxyruncus; species Oxyruncus cristatus. The sequence continues at coordinate 1,169,765 of VXAY01004937.1, read as the reverse complement.
TCTGGCACAGGATTTCGTCCTTTTAGGCTTGGCCTGCACAAGCAGCAGCACAGACAACTGCTGTGTGAGGAGAACAATGTTCCCTTCCTCAGGGGTGCCAACAGCACAGGAAGTCACTTAATTAGTCTCTCAGGCCACTGAGCTTTTAGAACAGAAGCTCTGCCAATTAATTTTCCCTCTTCTTTCAGCAACTCTGGTTGTTAGGTTTTCTTTCAGTTTCCTTCATCCATCACAACCGCCTGCTGTTTGCAGAGTAAGATCATCATTCTAATTTTTTCTTCTTCTTTTTCTTCTTCACAGCCCCTGGCAGCACTGAGTTGTCTCCATGATTGCTGTTCTGTCTCTCCTGCTGTCCATCTGCAGACACCAACCGAGGCAAATCTTTGCAAATCTGGTCACACTCTGCTGGGTCTATTCTTTTCTCTTGAATATTGTTCTCTCCCTTAATTTTCTTTTTCTTCTTCTTCTTCTTCTTTTTCTGGTTGTGCTCTACACAACCCTGACTCTGATCCTGGCTGGAATCCTGGGACAGTGCAGGAAAAGCACTTTGCTTCAGAATATCTGCAGCTGACACAGCAGCCTCCTGGAACCTTTGCCACTCCTGGTCACTGTCCGTGTCACTGGGAAGGGAACAAGAGGGAAGGAGGTTGTGTTACCCTTTTGCCTTGAATTCACCCAAAACTCAGAGCAGCAGAGGAATCTGAGATGAGAGCACGTGATAAACACCCAGTGGCTCTGGGACTCCCACACCTACAGTTTGCATCCAACCAGATGGAAGGCCAGGGTGTTCTTTACACACACAAGGAGGGGAAAGAAAATCTCCCACAAACATTTCTAGTTCCCCCAGCACTAAAAAAAGAAACAAAATTCTGATCTAGTCAAATATAAGAGTCATGAATACACACTTCTCCAGCTTTTCAGCTTCCTGTTCCCTGGTGGGAGTCCCAGCTGCCTCTGAAATGTGGGATGTAACAGTCCTTGAGGAGCAAAGCAGCTGCCAGCACCTCACCTGGAGCTCACTGGGCGCCTCCTCCTTGCTGCAGGGCAAGGCTCTGGTTTCCCACAGTCTCCAGGGACAGAGGAAGAGAAGAGACGAAAACCTGAGGTATGGGAAGGGGAATTTTAGGCATGATATAAAACAGAGGTGAAAGCAATCAACTGCCATCTCCCTGGAAGCCTCACTGCTGTTACTGTATTGCTACAGTGCTTGACAGCAGTTATTGGGGACTGTGGGGGAGGACTTGGGGCACAAAGGTCACAGCTGCAAAGCGACAGCCCTCACAGGCACTAAGAAAACCTTTTATTGCAAACGTTTATCAGTTGAGTGTACAGCTAATTAGTTGGTGATGGACAGGATCCATCCCTCTTGTCATCACTGAACCAACACAGCCACAATGGCTGAGACTGGAACTCACCATCATCTGCAGAGTCAGACTGTGGCACAGAAGTCTGAGAAGGTCCTGATGAGTCCTTCAAGACAGTGATGAAACTAAACAGAAAATCCCAGTCACATCTCAGGTTTGTGCAAACTCAGCTCAAGTTGGATATTTCTGGGACACAAGACTAGAGGGAGATGTTACGCTTTTTTGTTAGTGAGGCTGCCTCGGGTCCCTGCTTTCAGGGCAGACCAGGCCTTCTCCCCTCAGCAACACACGCCACAGGAATGATTTAAAAGCAGCCTTTCTAAAGCCAGCTCTAAACACCAGGAATTCTCGTTCTCCAGGGCCATATTTACACAATGAACAGCCCAGTCAGAGGCCCACTGCCAGCACAACCCTGAGTCGGGCACTGCTTTAGACTGTAAGAACAAATGGAAGATTCCCATGCCAGCCTTTAAATGACCAAAGTGCTAAGGCTCCCAAATTCGACTTTTTTTCCTCCCCACAGCACATTCACCACAGAGGCAAATGGCCACAGGCAGTGCTGCACAGGATCTTTACCAGAGGGGCACAGGACATCAGCAAGGTTAGATCAGGGAACATTAGAAGCTTGCACTAAATACAGGAACGAAGGAGATAAAATGATGTTGAATTTCCTGGGTTTAGCGCACAAAAAGCATCAGTGTAGCTGATCCATAGAACAAACCTTTTCAGCCTTGCCTGCCCATACCTGTCCAGCATTGCTCCCAGTTTCTTGGCCACGTGTGCTCTGAACTCTGGAGTGGTGTGGAGCTCATTGTCACCCTGCTGGCAGCCATTCACCTCATTTCTTTTAGAAAAAGAACAAGGATTATTCTCTTTCAAGGCCAGAAACACCTGGTGCCCTCACCCAAACAGCAGATAAGAGTCTGTAATATATGTAGTTGCACTAATTCCTTCATGGGACACTTACAGAGTTGGGCGGTTTCTGACAGTGTTTTCTTTTTCGTAAACGACAGTTTACAGTAAGTAAGCAGCAGTAAGTTTTCAACTTCTGTATTTCTCTGCTGGTAGAGGGATGACAAATGTACTTATAAAAAATTTACTAGCTTTTTCAGATTTAACCATGATTTCAGATTATGGTTGGGCTAATTCCCAAAACAGAGCAGGCCCTTCCAGTGAGAATTATCACAAGGCATTAACTGTAAATAGCCCATATGCAACACACTTTAATTTTTTCTTCAGTGACATATAAAAGTCTGAAATCAGAAGCAAAAATACCTCAGGCTTGACTGATCTTTGGGCTGTAACCGGTCCTTCCTAAAGCCACCTGAGAAGGAAGAAGCAAAAGCACGTTTAAAAGACCTGCTCCAGGACCTCTTTAACGACCTGTTTAACCCTCTTCAGCCACATGTTATAGCATAAAGAATCGTGCCCGAAAGACAACTCTC
>VXAY01004937.1:1150563-1164376 GCA_013399855.1 Oxyruncus cristatus | reverse complement strand
GGCCCCGGCAGGCCCGGCCTGTGTCTGGCCCCGGCCCGGGCCCGGCGCTGCCGGCCGGGGTTTGCCCCGAAACCCCGGGTTGGGGCCCGCAGGGGGCCCGTGTTGGCGCTGCGGCGCGGCCGGACCCGCTGTCGCGACAGATGGGTCCGGCTCTGGCTGTGCAGAGGGGTCTGGCGCTGGGAATGTCGCGGGCATCAGCTTGTGTTACATGGCATTACTAATATTTCGAGAATTACTTATATATTGAGAATCGCCTATTGCTTTTCAAACCACGTCATTGCTGTCGTATTTGGTGTTATTTTCACGTTTTCTGCTAACCCGGTCAGCCCGGCACGTCCCTGTCAAAGCGCTGCAGCCCAGCTCGGGCAGCATTACCCGGCTGCTTATAGCAGTGCTCTTTGTTTGGTTTGGTTTTTTTCTTTTTCCCTTTGGACTTTGTGAGGTAAGAGGATAAAATCTTCGTCGAAAGATTTTTCTTGGGGTCTATATTAAACCTTTATGGAATGGATAAAAAAGTAATTACTTTAATTGCTTGGGGGTTTTCACTGTTTGCGTTCGCGAGGTGCCTGGAATCCTTGGGGTTCCCAAAACAGCCCCTCAGCTGGGCCCTCACCCCGGGAGCAGGGGCTGTAACACAGAGGTACGTTGCAGAATCCCAATTAAAGAAACGAGGCCAAGCAAGGGCACGTTGGGCTGGAAGGCAAATGGCTGGTTTTGCAAGAGCTAGTAATCACATGAGTTTTGGGACCACTTGGTGCTAATACTGAAAAGCTGGTGCCCGGTGCTGTGCAGGTTGCAGGAAGTGAAAAGATGAACTCGGGAAATGTTCCCAAGGAGTTAAAATGTAACATGTTTGGGAGACAGAAGAGAGTAAAAAGGTATTGAGAGATAAATGGGTATTTAATGATTAACAGAAGGACAGTCGTGTTTGCTAAGAATATCTAAAAATGACTGTCAAGAAGTCAGTGCACTTTCTTCTAGGCCCTGTCAGCAATTACCAGCTGAGGTGACTTGGTTGTTGTACTTGAAGCACAGGCAATGGTAATAGGTTAGGTATCAGATTTTTGTTAGACTTTTGAGTGGGTGTATTTATACTACTCTGAGTAGTAGTTTTAGACTGAGGTATAATTTATGGTATTAATACTCCTTTTAAAAGGAATATTAATAAATATTTATAATTTATAAATATTTATAAAATTTGTCACGTGTGTCAGAAAATGTAACTGTAGTGATAAGAAAAATAATCCGACAAGTTTTCTTTCTGATTCAAACTGCAAAAGGTTCAGGAACTAAATCTGAGCTTGTTTCACAAACAAACTAGGTTTGGATTATTTCAATTTCAGTAATCCTAGATAAAGGAATATTTTTTTTTTTTTGTTTTGTATGCTTTAACTTGTAGTGGAAACTCTGCCTGTCTGCCTTGAAGTGTTTTTCCTGTGTTTTTAGGGTTGGGTCAGTGTACCTTGGCAAATGCAGTCATTGTCATTTGCTGGGCTCAGAAACGTGACCTGTGACAGCAGCCCTTCAGCTCCCGAGTTCCTGCTGTGCAGTTGCCCCCAGTAGATTTACAGATTTAGTTTTTAAAGTGTTTGAGTAAAAGGTCTTTCTTGCAACCAGTTGGTGAGATCTGTACCCAGTGCTTACACAATACATCTAAAATACTAAAACAGACCTTCCCCTGCACTTACCCCATCGTGGACCTCCTGAGCTCCCGGTTGTCCCAGTGTCCCACGTACCTCTCGGAGGACCAGTTTCCCCATCTCATGTATCTTCACCTCCATGTCTTCTGGAGCTCCACCAGACTTTTTTATTTAGGAAGCTGACTTGCAGTAGAGTTCCTTGTTTCTGAAGTGTTCATCTGCTTGATTCTTGGGTGTAGTAAATGTCAGAACAGCCTGTTGGGATATCATAGGGGTCATGATTTAAAGGAAATAAACAGTTAATACAGGTGGCTTTTAACTCACAAAGATGCTGTTTTCCTGTCAATACCTAAAGAGCAAAGAAGTAAGAAGAAGAAAAGACAAGATCTTTGAATGCCCTCAGTTAGATATCAGCTGATTTTTATATCCTTTCACTTGTTTGCTCAAGATGCCTCTAGGCTTGATTTGGAGACCAGGCTTTGGCAAACCTCCGCTGGCATCTCTAAATTCTGTTTACTTAACCCCAAAAGTCATCTTCTATCCCAGTGTACTCAAAGTCTTCCTTCTGAACTTTAATCAAAATGAGAATGGGGTTGGTTTGGCCTGTTGTCTTGGTTGTTGGGTTTTTGAGTGTGTGGTTTGCTTATGGTTTGTTGGTTTGGGGTTTTTTTTCCCTACAGAGTTTTGTCTCAGAGTTGAGGTAGTTCAAGTGACAGTTGAACAATTTTGAGCTCGTTCTACACTCAGAGCAGGTGAATTTGCAGTTGAACATTGACTTCAGGATCTGCAGAGTACACTCACAAGTGACACAATGTATGATTAACAAAGGTAAATGAGCCATTGGATACTGTTTCGTGTTTGCTGCTTTGCACTTGTGCAGCGGGACTGGCGGATGAACAGATCCCAGCAGCACTTGTTACAGACCTGCGTGTGTTAAATGATATCCCAGGGACAAGAGCAAATGTGTGAGAAGGCTTTTTACGATGAGATTGCATATTTTCACTGGTGTGTTTTGATATATTTTTGATATTTTAAATTGGTTATATCCTAATAGGTCAATGGGCCCAATCAGCCAGTGGACAAATAATTAGGAGGGGATCCCCAGTACAGACTAAGGAAGGACCCTGTTCTGGGACAGGAGGTCCAGTACCTCTTGTGTTGTATCATTTTGATCTTTCTTCTGTCTCAGCCATCTTATTTCATTTCATACTGATATTTCAGTAACTTAATGATTTATTAATTTTTCATAGTTACTAAAAGCTAAGGGTTTTTTCAGTAGGTGCTGGTGAAGATACAGATTTTATCTTTTTGATGAGTTTCCAGATTTGTGGTGTTAAATTTATGGAATTTAATTTGTAAAAAATTACTTTTTTTTCCCCACATTGTTTTAAGGAACACAGGAATTAATTTATTTGTCTCTTCTACATCTTTTTCTTGTGTTATATGCCAAGATGTAAGAGCCAGACATTTCTTGTGCCCATTCCATAAAGTGATGCTGTGTTTTTTACAGTGCATTGAACTCCTTAGTTATAAGGAGGTTTTCTCAGATTTGATATTTATATATATAGGTCCAGGTTGGTGAAGTTTTCACTTAAACTACTGAGCAAGACAGGCTGAAGATTCTGGTAGTAAGGATGTGTGAAAAATCCAAGTGTCTCTAGCATATAGTTTGTGGGCTGGCAGCATTCCCATCTGTCTTGAACCAACATGAATTTGAATTCTGTACAATGCACTGAGTGTAAATGAAGTCATGGTGTGAAACGCTGAGAGTCAGCACTGCTGAAAGCAGCGTATGTTGAAGTGCAGCATCTGTGAACACAAAGCTGCCCTTCTGGGACACGGTGCAAAATGATGTAACTGAGTGAAAAAGCTCTGCAGGAATACATTCCACCTGCTGGAACTGAGTGTCTCTGCTGCAATACTTCACCAGGCTGGAGTGTGAGGCTTCCGTGACCGTGCAGTGGGATTGTGTGGTATGAAAAAAGCTGCTGGCAGCAACAGTCAGAGATCCTGAGGTTTTTTTGCCGCCCTGCACCTGTGCTGCAGCTCTGCTACAAAGAGGGGACACCAAGGAAAACCTTTAATGCCTGTGGGGTGAGTTTGCCAAAAAATTCGTCTCAAAAATTCCGGTTGCCCTTTGGAAGTGCTTCGCTGTTTGTACACTTGCAAAAAAGGTCAGATAATCACCTGTTTCCTTCTCATAACCTTAACTACGTATTCCTGTTCCTGCAGCAGCAACGTAATGTCAGAGTTTCATGGAAAGCACAGTGGAGTATTTTGAACATTTTTGTTTTAGTGAATTAATATATCTAACTGCTGAAAGTCTCATAGTTCTCCAATTAAAAATATTACACTGCTAAGAGTGTTTGTTTCTGGAAACGTAAATGCCTTTTGTGCTGAGTCTCAAAGATTTAGGTACTGTGGGATTTACGTATCAAGGAATGAGATTGTGGAGGTTGTTGCTGCTGAAATAAAATAAATGGTGTTCTCTGATAAATATGATGATGTTAATGAGTAGTAGTATCATTAATATTCCAAACTAATGAACATTGAACTTCAAACCCTGCATTGTCAGTCTGTCCAAACTGAGAATGGCTTCATGATTAAATCTCATTTCAGACTGCACTTGCAGTTCTAACTTGTGTTGAATTTTGGAAGAGCATTTGTGACTAGGTGAGCTCATTCCTCTTACAAATGGCATTTGTGAGAAAATACAGGGGGTTTGTTTTGGCTGTGGATGTCAGTTGCTTATCAGTAACAGTAAAATACAGGTCACACACCAGCCAGGTCATACTACAGGACTGTAAAGTAGCTTAGTTTCTAAAAAAAGATCCCTCTTGGCTATGTTAAACTAAAACCATCAACAACAGGATTCAAGAGCTTCTTAGATAAATCACTACCAGTTTGGAACAGGACCAGAATGCCATGTTATAATGCCAAGAATTTGGGTTTGTTTGTTTTTTTCCCTTTCTCTCTGCTAGGATTCCAACAGGAAAATTCTCTTGACCTTGTGTCTGGGTAGTTCTTGAGGATGGCAAGCAAAGGACCCACAGCTTCTGCATCAACCAAGAGCTCCAGCACTGGAGGGACCAGTGGCAGCAGCAGTAACGGTCCTGGGGACAACACTAATCAGGACAACACTTTTGAATGTAACATCTGCTTGGACACTGCCAAGGATGCAGTGATCAGCTTGTGTGGGCACCTCTTCTGGTAAGTGCTCCCGCCCCCACAGCTCGGCCAGAACACCAGCCAGCTGATCCCATAGAATCCTGTTCTTTTATAACTTCAGGTGTCAAATGTCCTGTATAAAATGAGTAAGGACCATGGGTTTGGTTTAGGAGAAGCTTCTCAGCTGTTGTTCTCTGCTCATGGTCCAGGAGTGGGTTTCTTGCATGTTAAACTTCCTGTACTTCTGGCCATTCCTGTAAGAGTTGGACTCGATGATCCTGTGGGTCCCTTCCAACTCTGAATATTGTGATTATTGTGTAAAAGCAAACAAGCAGCCCCACACAGACAGTTCAGTGCTCATCGATACTGCTTGGTGTTCTGTGTTATTTTATTTGTGCTGTCTGGCCTAGCACAGACATCTTCTTTAGACCTTTCTAACCTGTGCAGACCTAAACCTGCCTTTGAATTCAGGTTGTGGAGGCCTGATTTTAGTTTTTCCCACAGGTTTGCTCTTTTTTCCTTTGAAACCATAAAAAAAGAAAAAAAAAAAAAGGCAATAAGCTTTTCCATGTGGAGTATTTCTCTCCTTCCATGGTATTGCAGTTGTAACAGGAATTTTTCAGTTCTTTGATCTGACATGGAAATAACGTACAGCACAGATATAATACACGTGCAGCATTTCTAATTTGGGTAACTTGGCTTGAATATACTCTTTCTTGAATGCTAGGAAATTATTAAGGATTGACATGGCCAAATGTGGGGGTTTAGGGGATTATTTTACACAGTAGACTAAATCTTTAATAAAGAGAGGCCAAAAAGAGCATTTTTTTCTGTGTAAATGTACGTAACATCTGAAAATCCCGATTTTTATTTGAGGAGGTGGAAAATCACCGGCTGATGGCTTGTTAAGATAAAATTAGATTGAATTATTGCACAAAGGGATCTGGAAGAATGGAACCTTAAAAATAGCATGTGTCTTGTCTGAATAGGGCTGTCATGACCATTTTGAGAGCAGATGGCTGTTTGCAGTTCTGTCTTGTAGCCTTGTTTTCTTTGACCTTTTTCCAATTTTGCCATATTAATTTAATCTGTATAATTGGAATTTTTCTGCCCTGAGCAACTGGGTCTGATCTCACTAGCTGACCCTGCTCTGAGCATCAGGTTGGACTACAGGCTACCTGAGGGACCATCCAGCCTGAGTTATTCCATGATTCTATGAATGTGGCTGATGTTTCAGCTAAATCTTTTGAGATCCTAAAGTCTCATTACTGACATCTTGCTCATTTGCATCTTAGCTCAGGGATATCATTCTATGGTATCAGAATAGACAGTTTGCCCAGTGAACCCCAAGATTAGTGCAGCCTCTGTGTGGGCCTTTGGTGTGGAAGAGGACGAGGAATCGAAGGGGATATGCAGAGAACCACCTTTGCAACTTAGATTGTGTAACCTGAAGAAACCAGTGGAGATCAGTCTTGGGCTGTGCTTTCAAAAATTACTTTAATGGGAGGTTACAGAACTGGCCCAGCTGGATTCCAGGGTTCTGCTGTGGCCAAGCCGCGCTGTCCGTGTACGTTTGTCAGATCGAGTTGTCAGTAACTAATTCTATTTTCCCCCTTTTTCTGCTCTGCGAACAAATTGTCCTGGGAATGCTCACAGTTGGCCTTGTTTACACCAGGTAAGACAGGTTTCCTTTTACTTTGTCTTTCATCAGCTCCTGTTGCTCAACAAAGCCCTTGGTTCTCTGGAGTATCCCCCTCTTTTTAAATGCACTTTTCTCCCCAGGGCAATCACAACCTGCTAATGCAACTGCATGTGCAACACCTTGCAAGCTACTCGTTCAGCAACAAGAAAGCTTAATTCTGTTCCACCTGAGTATTTTCAGTTGTGGTAGAATTACTGTAGGGGGTTCCCTTGCAGGTTTAAGTGCTGGGTGTACTTCTCTCTGCATTTGTAATGTTTTACATTGTGGTACCTTTATGGAAAAGCTGGGTGAAAGGAGGGAGTCTGCACCAGCCCTGGGCCTATGCAGGACTCTTGGCACTGTTTATTTCTTCATATTTTACTCCAGGGCAGATCTGAATGTGTGCACGTCAGCAGGTGGATCATACCAGAACAACAGCCAAAGTGCCAGCTCCACTTTGGAGAGCACTTGGCACTTATGAAAATGGTGGGGCTTTCTGAGGAATTGCTAAAGTCTCTCTGCCTGGCTGCAAATGTTATTGTCTCATGGTCTTTTACCAGTTTCCTTATCATGTCCTTCCTTTCAGTGGCTAGAGACCAGGCCAAACAGACAAGTGTGTCCTGTATGCAAAGCAGGAATCAGTCGAGACAAAGTTATTCCTCTGTATGGAAGAGGCAGCACTGGGCAGCAGGACCCCAGGTAAGAAACTAAATACAACTATTTCTGTTTGAAAACTAAAGATGAAACTTTAGTTAACTCTCTTAAGATTAAACTGTCTAAGTGCTGGATTCATAATTTATAATACTTTGTCAAAAGATAGATAGAACTGATGTTTCTGCCAGATATTTCTGGCTTTTTCAGGGCCTGGGCTTGCACACCTTATTTCATGTTCAACTGGCAATTCATTTGAGTTTTAGTTGGGTGTTAATTATCAGTTACACGTGGCAGGTTGCAATGATTGTTATCTGGCTGGAGAAGCTCCCATCAAATGTTCACGTCCTGAGTTTTTAGCCTTTGCCGTGGGACTTCTGTTATTCAAAAGTGCAGCATTAATTCGGGGATGTGCTGCTGAAGGTCCAGGAGCTGGGGGTTGGCTCACTCACACACTGCTCCAGCTCTGCTGCAGCCTGGCCCCCTGGGACCGAGCTTTGTGGTTGTTCTACCTTATTAGCCAGGCTATTGCAGATACTACTGTCATGTGTCCTTGCACTTGAGCTAATTTCACAACTTCCTGCAGAGAGAAAACTCCACCACGACCCCAAGGACAGAGACCTGAACCAGAGAACAGAGGGGTAAGTGAAGAAACAAGCTTGGGCTGATAAGTTGTTTTGTTGATGGTGGTATTTATTCCTCCTGGAGGACAGAGTGTGTGCTTGAGATCCTATGTGAGGATCCTGCAGCTTACACATCTTGCTCATCCCCAGTTTGCTGCTGAATCATTGATAGCTGTGGTGTGGCAGAAAACTCCATTCCTACAGTACTCTTTAGCATCCCAAAGAACAGGATAACTTGGATTGTGCTTCGTGAAAATGGCCCAGTGTGGTATCACTGGAAATGCCCTTCATGCTTGATTGTTTTCCATGTAAATACAAGGAACACTTTGCTTTGGAAATCCTTTGTGGAAGTGTGTTTCCATCAAAATATACCTGTCATGGAAATACATAATTCATGTATGAACTTAGATTTTTGGCACTGAGACCTGCTTCTATAATTTCTGTGGGGTGTTACTGTACCGTGGCATTACAAGCAAAAGAAAGTAGGTATCTGTTGGATACATGTTCATTTGGAGAGGGATCTCTGCTTTTGTTGAGGAGATGACACAGAGTGCCTGTAAACAGCAGCTGGCACGGCCTGAGCAGATGTGGGAGAAGGCAGTAGGACAGTTCCTCAGCAGGACCTGATGAAACAATGGCACATTTCCGTGTAACACAGCCTGGGGTCCTCAGAGAGGATTTATCTGCCTCATGCTGCAGGCAAACAACTCTGCTGGGTGTGATTGAGGCACATTTCTGTGTTGAATGTGTGGGGAGCTCAGCTGTTCTCTTTCGCAAGGGAGTTGTTGCCTTATTAAATCAGCTCCTGCACCTTGTTTGAACCTTTGAGCTGGTGCTGCTGGAAGTCAGAGGGGTCTGGCACGAAGACCAATAGCAAAGCTGCCCTCCTACTCCCTACAAGCCCTGTACCTGCACACAGAGAGCTTTGCTGTCCCTCATAGTTTATGGCAAAGTCCTTGAGAAGAGTCCCAGTCAAAAGACCAACACCTCAAATCAAGGCTCAACCCAGAAACGTTTGGCTTTTATTATATGAGTGAAATCATCTTTGTCCTCCCACTGTTGGGAGGTGACAGACCAGAGGGTCTTTCAGAACTGGTATCACTGTTTCTTCAGTTCTGAGATGAGAGGGCAGGTTGCTGGATTACAGAAGTGTGGGCTCTCAGCAGTTTTTAAACATGACCCCACTCTCTAGATCCACACACAGCTGGTTCCCCAATAGCACGGTGCTTCTGCACGGCAGGATTCATCTCCATTCACAGCTGAGACTTGTCTTTTGACTTGATATGGTGTTTTAGTCTGGATCCCATGGGGTCAGTGTTGCATTGTAACTCTTCCTTTTTTCCTCCTTTCTTTATGTCTTGCATTCCTGCCCCAGGTGACTTTATCTGACACCCTAATTAGAGCCCCCCTGGTAAATTTTTTTTTTGTACTATTCTTTATAATGCTCTTTGCATCCCACTGGCAATTTATCACTTCACTGAGTGTTTGAATGATGCACATGTATCACAAAAATCAGTGTAGATTATTTGTTTAAAATGCCTTTCTTACAGTTATGTAGCTAATAGCTATTAACACACAATACATTCTTTAGATAATTCTAAATAGGCCTGGTAATGTTGACTTTGATACATTGGCAGATGTCTACTACTTTGAGAAGTGTTACAGATACATATTTGTTAACTTGTGGCTTTCAAGCAAGAACTGTGGTTCCTAGTTTTCCTTTTCTCAAAGTTTTGGGTTGCTCTGAAAAGTTTGCTACTGTGTGAAACATTTTAAAACCAGGAGAGCTAAGGAGATATTTAGAATAGTGTGTCAGACAGAACGTTGCCAGGCAGTATGGCCTTCCTTCAGGTGTGGGACAGCCAGGGGGAGGGAATGTCTGCGCTTCTACACAGTGTTCTGAAACAGGCTTTAAATGCTTGGTACCTTTTTTGTCTCCTGTTGCTTTGTTCTCTGCAGGGATTCCAGGGCTTTGGCTTTGGCGATGGTGGCTTCCAGATGTCCTTTGGAATTGGGGCGTTTCCCTTTGGTATATTTGCAACAGCCTTCAACATAAACGACGGGCGACCTCCTCCAGGTACCAGGGATCCACCTCCTCCAAGGGTCCTGTCAAAACATGTTTTACAAACTGCCTTGTAACTCTTACACAAATAACCTGCGAAATGGGGGAATGTTCTCAACAATAACCAGTGCTGTGAATAGAAACACGAGGGCAAACACCCAGCACAGAACATGGTTTATGGCTGCCACGTTTTGTACATGGGCTCATAAAGAAGCAAGTTTGTCCCTTCCACATAATTTAAAGGCCTTCCTGGGAGAACAGTGGCACTGGAGAAGGACAGTGGCACTGGGAGACTTCTCCCTTTTAATTCACATGTCTCCTCTGGCACTCCAGCAGACTCCATCTGAAAAATGAGACAAATTGGAGTAGAGTTTCTAATAATAAAAAGGAGTCACTGGGGGTATATGAAGGAGACCCAGATTTTGAAAACAGCAGGAAAGGACCATTTCCTGAAAGATGAGAAGGAAAAATTTAAATGTGCTCTGTACCATGAAATAATGAATGCAAAGATTGTTCCTTTTTCAGAAATTTATCTCTGGGACAGTCATCTGCATTCCACAGGAAGTAACTTTACAATGAAATTATTTTGCTGTTTTTAATTAACAAAAACCAGTTGGGCTACTCCAAATGGTGACCTTGCTCTCCAAAAATTAAGTAATCCCTAGAAAACCTCTTCCCCATCTGCACTGGAGACAAGTTGAGTCTGTCTGTTTTGAACAAGAAAACCTGCTGCCCAGGATTTTCTGGACTTCCTCTGTGAATGGCTGTCCTGGCAAATCTTCCACTACGTCCTAAGGCACAGAAATTATGAGGAACAAACTCATTCTTCATGTCACAGCTGTGTTGCCACAGTCCTGTGCTTGTCCTTGGGTCCAGTTACCTTCCCTATTAACCATAGTTCAGCGTCCCCTAAAAATCTGCGTGTGGGGTGACTGAGCCAGGAGTGTGTAAATATGTGCTGTTGTAACAGCCATAATTAACCAACTCCTTTATCTGTTTTTCCTTGGTGGATTCAATGCAGCAGCTTCAGAAAGTTACAGCTTGAGTTTTAGAGCTCATGTGCCTTTCATTAGTTCTCTTGGCCGAGGCTGCACAGGCAGCTCTGACCCTTTTACCGTTTCCTTGCTCAGAGGTTTCACCTTTTGGGGAGGAACAGAGGCAGCTCAGGTAGAGGTAGTGAAGTTCCTTGGGAACAGTGAACTTGGCTCAGCACTGTCTACTGTGTTCAGAATATGCACAATCCTGGAGAAGAGGAAGGAGCTGAACTGTTTTTTGTTTCTTTTTTTTTTTCCACTTCCTGTTTTCCAGCTGTTCCAGGGACTCCTCAATATGTGGATGAGCAGTTCCTTTCCCGCCTCTTCCTGTTTGTGGCACTGGTGATAATGTTCTGGCTGTTGATTGCATAAATCTTTTCCATTATTCTATATATTCATGACCAACAAGGCCACTGAAACAGTTACAAACTGCATCCCCATCCCACTTTAAACCTCTTGGTCTGGTTCCGTAGCTAACTATGGGCTTCAGGAATTGGTGGTACCACAGCACAATGAGGAATCTCGCATTTTGCACCAGAGTTGGAAATTAAACATTGGTTAAAAAGCGTATTTCAGCTCAGATATCTTGTACAACAGGTTCCTGCCACTAACCACGGGCCTAGTGTTGAGCTGTGCTCCCAGAGGGAGTGCTGCTCTGAAATCCTGTGCCAATCAGTGACACCAGGTCTGTGAGACAGACAGGGACCCCCAGGTAGACTGGGCAGGTCAGGAAACTTCTCCAGTGTGACCAGTATCTCATGCTTTGCAACCACAGTGGATCTGCCAGAGCTGCAGATGTTATTTAATGTCTCCATCAACATCCAGCCTTCTCCAGGAAATCACCTGCAGCACTGCTGACACTCTTTGGGCACAGCACGTGGTGCACATGAAACCAGGTCCACAGACTGGTTCCTGTTCCTGCTGTTATTTCCCGGTGTGATGGAAACCCCTTCCTGACGCGGTTCTGACGGCTGCTGGAAGAAGGGATACAAATTTATGCTGCAATTTTTTAAAGCCTGAACATGCTGGAGCCAGACACTGGAAGATTCTCTGGCTGTGGAGCCGGGTGGGGCTGGACACAGCCACTGCCTCACCCAGCCCAGTTCCTCACTGACCAGTGTTGTCTCCCCTGGCTCTGCACAGCCCCAGGGCTGCACTCGTGGATAATCCCCTCACCCCTCACAACCTCGTCACGGTAGCGACAGTTATCCCCTCCCAAGGCTTTGAGACTTTCTACGCAAGGTCATGTACTCCAAATAAAATCCTATTACAGATCCGAGATCAGCTCGTTTGGGGAGAGGAACAAAAGGCATCTTTACATGAGGTTTGAGGTGAAACCTGTCATACTGTAAAATTGCACAGGAGGAAAAATGAGATCCTGCCTTTGCCAGCACATGCACGGTAGGGAACACGTGGAAGACCTTCTCTCTGCAGGTGCACACAGCTTCTCTGAGCCACAGCAGCACGGCTACAGCACAAGAGTCTCTGCAGTATCTACCAAAGAGTTTAATTTGAAGTGCTGGAGGAGACCACTACCATTAATGTGCTGAGGGGATATTTCAGAAGGTGAGCACTCTGTAGCCGTTTTGGAATCCTGCTGGGTATTCAGCTTTAAAGAGTACTCCTGATGTATTTGTGTAGATTCCTTCAAGACAGCAGATACGAGAGATTCCCTAGCAAGATGAACAGTTTTCATATTTCTCTGACTAGGCAATTCCATTTTTTTTTCTCTTACTGTTTTTAGATTGTTTTGATTCAGGTCGCTGATAGTCTCATTGATTTCCTGCAAGATGAATATTGTGACTTCTCTGGCAATAGACAGAAAACTGACAAATCAACAAATAGGAACTTTGTTTCAATAGCTTGGGGTTTTTCTAGTGTATATGGAAGAGGTTCCTGGGCAGGACACCTTAATTGTTGTAGAAGCTTATTTATGTGATTATAAACTGTTCACTTTTAGTGTCAAGACAGAGGATGACTGAAGTTTAACTTGCCTACCTCCAAAACTATCTGGCAAGTAGAATGTTGCAAAGCTTCTGCAGTGTTTTGCCACATGTGGTCAAATTTATACCTTACTGGATGATAATATGGCACAGTATGTTGCTCAACTATTTGTAGTTGAAGTGGTGCTTCAGCTTTTGTTGTGTGGCACTTTTGGGGAGCTGAACTTCTGCACAGGGTTCTTCTCAAGCGCATAATGTGTAACTGGGGCCCTTTCCAGGAGAAAGGCTGTTTGTGTGGCTGTCCTGCAATGTCTCAGCTTCTGGCTCGTCTCCTGCTCAGCCAGCACCACCTGCTGATGGGAAGGGAAGGCCCATGTGGTGGGAAGGGATGGATTCCTTCTCCTTTTTGTGTGGAGAAACTTGCTGCTGGGAGCACAGGTCGTCCAGGGAGGAGCAGGGTGTCCCTTGGAAGCCTTTTTCCCATAAAGAGGACAGAGAACTGACTGCAATAGGTTCCAGAGGTATTGAAACATATTTAACTAACACTTATGTTTTAAAATACGGAATTTTAATGCGTTGGGGGGGTTCCATCTATAGGTGAGAGTAATAATGGATTTAGAGGAGGCTGCAGAAACATGACTGAGAGCTCTTATTTTCGGGCAATTCCAGGATGAAATAGTTTAAAAGTGTTAACGCTTGGTTCCCCCCTTTCCCCGGTGTGCTTTTGTATGTACCCCTCACCCACACCCGCCCGCACACGGCCCGGACGCCTTGGTTAGTGCGTTACCGTTCCTCCTTCTCCTCCTCCTCACTAATTTTCACTGTTGTGAAAGTGATTTAGAATTAAAAAAAAAAAAAATGGTTTTACATTGACCGGAGTGCGCCGCCGTTCCTTCGCGGGGCCGCGCCTCCCTCAGGGGCGGCGGGGACGCGCCTCCCTCAGGGGGCCGGGGGGGCGGGGCTCGCGCAGCGCCGCGCCCGCCAGGGCACGTGCGGGGCGGGGCCATGGGA
>VXAY01004937.1:1113079-1150285 GCA_013399855.1 Oxyruncus cristatus | reverse complement strand
CGCCCTGGCCGGGTGTCAGCCCGTGTCCGGGGAGCGGGCTGCAGCCGGCCCGTGGTTCCCTTCGCCGGTTCGCGGCTCCACGCGCGGCGCGGGGGGTTCCCGGGGGTCCCGGTGCAGCGAACCCCGCGGGGAGGCGATGGAGGTGCGGCCGCAGCCCGCACGGGGTCCCTCAGCACGGGTGCCGCCGGCCCCGCTGCCCCCGGCCCTGTGTCCCGCTCGGGGTCCCGCGGTGCCCCTGGGACTCGGCCGGTGCCCCCTGGGCCCGCTCCTCGCTGGCCGCCCCTGAAACATTCCTGCCGTCCTGGGGGACCCGACAGGACCTGCTACATTGATTATGTCCGTTTGCTTTTCCTTCGCGCCGTTTCCTGCTCTGTTTTGTTCATTTCCGTCGTTTCTCCTGGATACTGAACAGTTTCGGTCGGATTTAGGATTGTTCGTTTCCGTTCTGAGCTAATCAGCCTTCCCGGGGACGCTCAAACAGTTGCAGCACCGCAGCAGAGTCAGGAGACTGCTGCCGGGGCTTGGGAGCTCGTGGGTCAAGTCCTGTGTGATGGTTGTGGAGGCATCTGTTGCTTTTAGTCAGCTGTGGCATAGTCCTTGGTCCTTATATGGCTTTAACGGGATCCACTGACCACACTGACATGTGTTCCTTGTGCTGGTGGCACTGAACGGGAGGGGATGGAGCTGCAGGGTGTCTGTTTTGCTGGTGTTTTAAGCCTGCAGCAATTCCACAAGTTCAGCTGACTTCCAGGGCTTGCCCTGCTTGGAGAGGAGAGTCTCCACTGCCTGTACATGCAGGCACAGGCACGTGTGGCTTTGCCTTTTATTCCCAAGCCCGTTTGGTGAAAAGCAATTTACTTTATAGAAGAACACGGGTAGTGCCAGCTTTTCCCAGTTTTCTGCTAACCCTTACTCTGCTGTGCAGGTCTGAGCTCATGTGCAGTTCTTGGTGTTCTGGAGAGCAGGAGGGCACAGGCGCAGGTGCTCCCAGGAGCCAATGTCCAGCTGGGAACTGAAGTGGCAACTTACACCATATGTCCCATTTGAATGAATCCTCTGAGCCCTGCAATCTGCAGGGAGAGGTTTCTGGGTGCTGCCAGTCTGCTGGCGAGAGTGGTGCCTATGGCTGAGCAACAAGTGGTTTTCCTCCCAAATAGCTACTTGTGTAAAACATGCAAGATCTTCACCTTGGTTAATTTTAAACGTTGTCGCTGACCTACATGGTGGGGTCAAAGTGCACAGAAAGCTGATGGCTTCTGTTTTGTGTAGCTTCAAGGAACTTAATCATGGTATCGACTTGCCTGAGCAACTACCGAGTTGTAACGTTCTTTGGAAAATGGAAGTTCGTGGTTTGTGGTTTTCCTTCTCTAAGTGCACTTTTTCCCCTATGCAACCTCAGTGCAAACAAACTGTTGGTAGCAGGAAGAAACAGGTTCAAGATTTGCTCAGCACATGCTCCTTGTGCCCTCCTGTGCTCATCCAGATCCCTGACTCTTTAGTATGCCCGCACTGCTGTTGGGATTTGGGATAGCATTTATCTGTGTGCCAAATGCTCTTTGTGCACAGGCTTTCATTCTGTTTTCCTAGCTCCCCTGCATCTAAGTAACCAGCTCTGGGGCTTTCTGGCAGTTCTAGCAGAAACTATTATAACTCTATTATAACTATTTTAAGTATTTTCTGAAAAGGCAATAGGCCAGTAGCATCACTCTCTCTTCCTAAGTTTGACAGTAGGCTGGTGTTGGCTGTACAGCCTCTACAGGAGTATTCATTCAAGTGTGTAATTCCTTCCCGGTAGTCAAGTTGTTCTCTACTGAATAAAGTTTGCCTTTCCTTTCTTTCAGTTCTGGGAAATCCATTTAAATTATACAAATGAGAGCAAACGCTGTGTGCTGAGTCAGTGGTGTGGGGAAGCAGTAGCGTGGCTTCCTGGCCTAGTGTGGTTCTCTGTGGGAATTGTTGTACTGGAGCAGTCAGCCTTCCTGAAATCTCTGCTCTGGCAGAGCTGTAACAGAGCTGGTTTGTGTGGAAAGTCATATTGCTTCCTTCTGCAGAACGTGAAGGAGCAGATGTCATGTCTGAAGGAAAAAAAAAAAAAAGTAATGTCTAAGGTGTCAGAGTTTGATTTGGGAGCTCCACTCTCTCGACTGCCTGGTGTTGGTTTAACTCTCCGTGTGTGAAGACTTTCCTGCCAGTTAATTAATTAGAGGTTACTCTTTAAGAGGGAGGCAGCAATCCTTGTTTTCTCTGATGTGAACTGGTTGCTGTTTGTCATGTTATCTCTGCATGCAGGTGAAGAAGTCTGGAGATGTCTGGGATGTGGAGACAGCATTGCTGCCGGGCAGCGCCTCTACAAGACTGTCAACGAAGCCTGGCACATCTCCTGCTTTCGGTAGGTAAAGCTTTGGCCTGTTAAACCCTCCTTGAGCTGTTCCGCTGGCTTGGGACCTGGTGCTGAAGTACCTGGGTAAAGTACCAACTTAAACCAGGAGCTGTTCCTGTGATCTCTGTGCCTGAGCTGTTCTGAGCCCCTGTTTTTCGATGTCCTTCAGGGCCCAGCGTCCGGTCCCAGCATCAGTCAGACCCTGCCTGGCAGAGGGTGGCTGTGCTGACGCACACAGGGTACAGATAAAGTGCAAATAAGAGCTCTGATTTACTTGTGGTGGCAGAAGCCATGGGCTGCACGTTTGCCTCCAGCTGCATTCCAAGGTAGTGCCCAGGCAATTTGCATAGCCTGGTGCTTTGTCCATATGTGGTAGGTACATGGTGTTATCAGGGTGCTGATACAGAGGAGGGAGGGCAGGGAGATCTTGCCTTTTGCTTTCTCTCCTTTTCAGGCTCTTAAGACAGACAAACTTATGAAATCTGTTGGATAATGTTGTTATCAGCAAGGAAAAAAAGGGATATCTGCCATGGGTTTTCCTGGTGGTAGGAGTAATGCCCCTTGTCAGTGTTTCATGAGTATTCAGTCCAGTTTTCATGCTCCAGAACCACATTTCTGAAGGGGCCTATATTTTTCAGAGGGGTTGAGTACCTGCAGCTTCTACTGGCTTCTGTGTTGGCTTGGATCTGGAGAGGCTAATATTTTGGATACTGTCAAAGAAAATGGGGGGAAAGGAAGCCAAAGTGTGGCTTTGGAGGAATGTTTGCTGTGCCAAGATAAGCATCTACTGTCCTTGTTTAAAGAACAAAATACCCCGACTTTGTTGAAGTGAGGATTATGGTTATTGGTGTATTTAAAAGAAAGAAAACATCTCATGCTGCCAAAGCAGTGCTGGCTCTGTTGATTTGGAGAACGCTGTGAATTACAATGTCACATTAATAATCACGATTACAGCTTGATATCTTGACAAATCCTGGTATTTTGGGTTTCTGTTGGTTTGAGTGTTCATGTTTATCTATACTGAGGCAGCTTGTCTTATTCCTGGTTTTCTCTTCTCCCTAGAAACCTAGTATCCTGCTGTTGAGCTTCCCTAGATTCTGCTAGTAGCCAAACCCAAAGCTGTGTGTGCTGGAAGTCTGTCTTTCTTGCCATTGGTTGTATTTCTCCTGTGGGTCTTGATTTGCAAATGTCTTGGTGCTTCTTGCTATTGGGGCTGTCAGGGTGGGGAACAGCTGAGCTGGAGGCAAATCCTGCCCTTGGGGCACCTCACGGAGAGTTTGATATCAGAGGTTATATTGTAGAGTGGAAGTTTGGTTGTTGGTTCTGGGTTGGTTTGTTTTGTACAAGTGAAGACACCAACTTTCCTCCTGAGCTGTGTAATAACTGTGCATTTTCTGATGTGCCTCTCGTGCTCTGTGCTTTTGCTGAGCTCTGGCACCTGGCTCGGCTGCTGTGCTGAAAGAACAGCTGGAATCTGCAGCAAAGGAAGCTGCCCTTCCCTTTTTCCTACTTCCAGGGGAGGACTGTGCACAAAAACAAGTTTCCAGTTCGCCCTGTGTTCCTCCTTTTCTTCTGTTGTCCCCAGACCATGCTGAGCAGCAGTCTTGTGCTTGATATCCCCAAGCCAAACTTTAGAAAGGCTCTGAGGGAAGGAGCCTTTGGCAGCTGGGAGCTGTGAGTTCCGGCAGCCCTTGTGGAGTGTTTTTTACAGTCTTCCTGTGGATTAGCTGACTCCCTGGCCTGGCACATAATTTCTCTAATGCTGATTGGCACTGCTCCAGGCTCGTTAGCTCTGTTTATTCTTGGTCAGGCTTGGCTCTGGCAGGAGCTGACGTACATCCATGTCTCTGAGGATTTAAGTTTTTGTCACTTCCCTCCTTCCTGCAGCTCCCTGTGCAGAAGCTTTGTCTCTGGAACCTGCGTTTTCTCTGCTGTGGCTTGAGGGACGAGCAAATCCCTGTTGGTGTATCTGGGATATTTTAAACTGTTCCTTGGCCAGCTGGTCCCTGGGCTTGAATCCGCCGGGTTGGATCTGGCTGAGGACGTTTCTTAGACGTTTCTGTCACAATGTCTGTTGTGAATTAACTCTGAATGTACTTTTGTGCCTCTGAACTCTGTTGAGACAGCACACGCTTTCAAAGGTCACTGCTTTTCACAGTTCAACTGGATTTGGAAATTGCATTGCACAGAACTGAAAACGTTACACCAAGAAAGGGAAGGAGAGAAGTGGCAAAGTGCCTTTTTCCTAAGGCTGGATCACTTTTACCTCAGGGGATTACTGGAAGAGCTTTTTTTGACTAAGAGCTTGCTGGTTTTATTGTTTTCAGTCCCAACTTTTTCCCTTATTACGAAATAGAAGGTAATGCCTTGAATTATACCTCTGAATAAAGTGTTATTACCAGTTTTTATTTTTGGTGGTTTGTGTTGTTTTTGTTTTCCCACTGTTAATGACAAATGAAGTTAAAGACAATTCCCACTTTCGGTAGGGATATTGCCCATTGGAATTAGAGTAGGGTGGGATGAGAAGATCCAGATGTGGCTGCATGGCTTTATCTTATGGACACAGTATTTGTAAAAAAATCCAGTTTTGATTATTTGAAAATCATGAATTCAGATCCAGCCTGTAGACTACATCCAGGAGGAAGATGCTTTGGATACTTATGAAGAAAATAATTGGAAATGGTGGTTGGAATTCCTATGGTAGCAGAGTGCTTAAGAACTTTTTTAGGAAGGAAGAGAGCTGAGGTTCAGTTCCTTCCTAACCATGAAATAACAGAGGATGTATATTACCGTGGTCTATAAAATAAATCTAATTTAAGTAGCCAAGCAACGCAGACTTGCTGCAGAAATCTCAACCAAAAGCCAAACCCTGAAAAACTGTTCCCAGTATACCTTCAACAAAAATAACAGAAGGTGGTGGATTACTGATGATTTTACAGTTACAGATTTAAAAATATACTAGTTAGTTTATACCAAAACCAGCTAATTAAAAGCTGAAACATCAGCAGGAGTTTGAAGAGCAGGAAAGTTCATCTTCCTTTCTCCCTCCCCCCCGCCCAAAAGAGGAGGGAAAAAAGGGAAGCAGAAAAATTTTGTATGAATCCAAAATTTTTTAGTACTAGGTCTAAAGCACTGGAGATGATGGTGACCAGAAACAGTTAATCCAGTTTGAACAAATACTTCTTTTTTGCTTAATACATCAGATTTTTATGGATATGCAATGCAGCGTGACCTCAGGAAAAATTCTCATGGCTTTCTGTTTTGTTATGACATAATTTGTGACTAACTTAAAAATATAAATAACTGTGTGACTAAAAGGTGTAAGCTTTTGGTATCTGACTAAATATACATTAAGTATTTTTATACTGGTCGGAGATTGCATTATTATATTTGACTGATTGTAAGCAGTAAGTTGACTTTGCTGTAGAAGATTTTGGCTGAAATTAAATAGCCTTGAAATAGTTAAGAAATCGTTTAACTTGTAAAGAAAGCTAAAGCAATAAACCAAAATTTGTTTAAATCACAGTAAAAACTGCCTCTTTACCTGGAGTTAAGTGAGTTCCCTGACAGGCTGTTTAGGGTTCAGGTGCTTGCACTCTTTTTGAATGTGTTGCTCCATTTCAGTCACTGTTAACCTTTACTGGGGCAGGAGACTGAAACACAAGGGCTGTTGTAACCACCAGAGGGTTGTTCTCTCTGAATGGATACTTTGAAAAAGTGGAGCAGTGTTGGCAGAGCGCAGGAGAACTCCTGGCTCTGTCTCCTGCTGGTATTCTGAAGTGAATTTGAAACCAATGCTCCTTTTGACCATTTCTCGGTAGTGGAACAAGGTTAAAAGTAGATTCTTCCCAGAATCCCTTGTCTCTGCAATGTGACAATTGTCCATGGTCGGAAAGCAGCCCTGGATTAGCTCCCTGTGCATCCAGGGAATGCCCTAAGCTCCAGGCTGCTGAGCAGAAAGAGAACCACTATTAATTTGCCAGCTCTGGTGATTTGATTGTCTTACACAGATGCAGTTCTCCTATACTGAGTGCCATTTTTTTCCTACACTAAATGCCATATTTTGCGTGCTACAGAAATGTTTTTTTGCTCAGCAGAATTTAGTAAATCACTTTGATTCTTTTTATGTTTGGGGGCAGGGGAAGGTAAGCCAAGCAAACTTGTGTTAAGACTGTATATGGTTAAACCTGGTTTAGGGGTGAACGATAAACTAGATGACTTCTGAGGGTATTTTTCTAAATCTTTTCTCTGTTTTAGTATATCCTCTAATCATCAACTTACATTTGAAGCAAGTAATTTCTGTGGCTTAGGAATGATAAGAAATTGGTCACTTAATCTCCAGTCACTGTAGGGTTTGGTCTCCCATACTGTTTACTAGCACTTAATTATTCTCAGTATTAAAACCTTCAGCAGAATCTTCAGAAATCCCCCCTGTGTTGCAATTTAAATCCATTTCTTCCAGACATGGTCACAGAAAACAAGCTTTTTCCCTGCTTCTGTTATCCATGTAACCTTTTCCTGTCGGAGAGCAGCAATCGTGTCTCCCATCAGTCCCTCCTAGACAGAAGAAACCCTGGACTTACTTCTTTCTCCAGACTGTGTTTTCTAGACTTTAGATCACTTCTGTTGGTTCAGACTGACACGGGGCCTTCATTTTCCAAAAGCAGCTTCCTGCCCTAAAGACACATGGATGGATATGAAGCACAAATGTAGACATGTGGACACATGAAGATGTAAGCAAAGGTGTATATTAAATTCATTTAAATTGTGGGGATGTTGGGTGCTTCAGCTTTTCAGCTGTGAGCACAAGGCTGGTTTGTACACAGAGCAGCTGAGTTTGAGAGCAGGGCAAAGATCAGTAGTAACAACAGGCAGCTAAATTAAGGTAGAAGCAGGAAGAAAAGAATCTCCTCCTCTTCCCTGTCTTCCCCAGTTTCTGGCAGTTACAGAAGGCTAATGGTAGGGCCTCAGAGGTGAGAGCTGTCCACTAATCCTACAGACTCCTGGGAATGCTGCTTTGGTGGTGTCTTCATCAGCCCTGAAATTCGGCAGTTCACTATCAGATTCGGGGACAAATAGTTGCCTCTTAGTGCCCAGATCACCAGGACCGTTGAAGAGTTCACAGATTCAAAGGAACAAAGAAGCACTTTGCAGGTGGCCGCATTCCTCAGGGGAATCAGCTGCAGGACATCGATGACCGCCCTCTATTTTTAAGGAGGAATGGGGCATTCCAATCCAAACTTTCTTGTAGTTGTCTTGGCAGCTTGTCCTTTAGGGCACTGTTATCAGAGCATTATCACATCAAGGTAACTGGAATTACTCACACAGCCCAGACTGCGGTAGGCTTTCCACAGGAAAGAGAGGGGATCCTTCCCCGAGGAGTTTGGCATTCTGCGCAGACCGAGGGAGGGCTGAGGATGCTGTGGTGGAAGTGCCAGTGTTATTGCTATTTGAGCAGAAGTCACTGCTCCCCAAACCACGTATAACCTATGAGGTACCAGTAGGTTGAATTTCTTTGGTTTGCTTCTCAGCCCACACACATTCAGGAGATCTGCAGCCATTACGTGAGTGTGGTGCAGATAAAAATCCTGTCTCCACCCTAATGTTGTGTTTAGTGATGTGAGGCACCGAGAAGCCTCACTGTGTTGTTCTGAAGCTGTGCTGGTGCTTAGAAGTAATGGAGCGACGGAGGTGGGCTTTGCTTCGCTGTTTGTGTTAGTTTACTCAAGATCCCCTCTCGGAGGTACGTGCAGATCCAAGCGAGATTGGTTTCAGGAGCTGACTGTGTCTTTCAACAGCAGCAAAGCACGTCTTCCATGTAAGTGCCTTGGAACTGCAGTGAGGTGTTGGGATTGTACTGAAGTATTTGGAATGCCTCCAAACTGCGCCCATGCTGAAAGAAAGGCTGGCTGCAGACTCCTCTTCCCCCGGTCCCACACATATCCCAGTGCCTGTCTGTGCCAGGATAAATTTGTGTGTCTCAGGGCTGGTGGATGTGCTGAGCAATACATCTGTCTGCAGACACGCAGGAGCTGTGTGGTAAAAAGGGCGTTGAGAGGTTCAGCCCAACCCCAGCTCGTTTAAGATATACCTGCTATATCATGGTAGCTGTGTGATGCACTTATGTGGGGATAAATCTGTAATGCCTGCGACTCAGCTGGTGATAAATATCATATAAGTCATTGTCGAGGTTTTTCATGTGTTCCTTTTTATTTATTACAGCCCTTCTGGTAAAAGTTACTGCACGGTTCTAAACCATCATGAGGAAAACAACTCCCTCCTGTGATTGCAACCTGTTTGTAGTGGAAACGCTGTCAGCGTTTGCGAGAGAGAAAATGCTGATGTCTGACTTCCCTTGGTGAAAAAGAAATTTGCTTCGGTGCATTGTGGCCCCCTGGAGATGGTATCAGTAAAATGACACAGAAGAAGTCCCCCCCACACACACACACACCTGATTATCAGCATTTCTGAAGTACAGTCATTCTGGCAGGAATTCAGATCTAGAATGTAGGAACACACTAACACCTTTTCCAGAGCCCTTTTATCAGAGACATTGTGTTCTCAAATAGGTCATAGAGACAACAGAAAAGGCAAGAAGTAACAGGAGAATTCTGTGTAGCCAAAAGTAACTTATTGGCTGCTGCTGCTGGGGCTTGCTACAAAAGTAAAATCATTTTGATAAGATGTTTCCTGTTTAAATAGACATTTGACTACGTGTCCTTTGGCTTTAAGGAAGTCTTAAACAAAATCCTTTCCTAGTTGCTTAGCTGTCTGGGTGGTTTTTATCACTTTGAAGTTGGGCTTTATCTGCTGGCTTCATTCACAGACTAGCTGGCTGCTTATCACATCTGTGGATCAAATCTTCAAAGGTTTTGTCTGAAGAGTTGGGATTTATGAGGTCACGTGGAATCCCCCTTGGAGGGCGTTCAGCCCCTGGCAGCAGAAACGCGGGGCAAAGCTTTTGTCCGTAGGTGAGGCGGGCGGGGAGGGCCCGGGAGGCGCTGGGGGTCTGTGCGCGGTGGGGAGGTGCCGATGGCCGGGGCAGCGCCGGATTGCGAGCGCTGGCCCCTTTTCAGCACGCAACATATAGAGAATGTGGGAGACCAGAGCGCATTCCTAGACACAGACTCACCGTGTTGCTGCTTCCAGTCGAGCTGTGTGAAATGTCAGAAGGAATTAGACCCGCGCTGGAACTGACGAGCACATCGGGCTCTGCAGCACTAGGCTTCGCTGCACTTTTACAGCCGGGCTTACAAACTGCACTCAGTGGGGATATTTTTTTCCTTTCAGAAAGGTGCCTGCTTATTAAAATTAAAAAAAAAAAAAAAGGGGGGGGGGGGACAAAAAAAAAAAAACCCCAATCCAAAAAGCTGCCTGGCTTTCTGCTTACTTCAACAGCGAGCAGCAGCTGTCAAATCCGCAGCCAAGCCTGCCTTGTTCCAGCCGCAAGCGTCCCTGGAACAGGGTGCCAGCTGAGACGAGCATCTCCAGGAAAAGCACATTGGAGTGCTCTTGCCGCTGGAACAGAGCACGGTTTGCAGGCTGTGTTCAGGCATGCCAGGCTTTGCTGACTGTACAGAAAGGGGCGGGCTCGGGCTCGGGGCAGCAGCACATGTTTGGTGCATTTCTGAGTGTCTTGCGAGCAGCTTTAGCTGATTAGGTCACTAGAGATCATGCTTGGCTTCAGACAAGCACAATGATACAACTGTATGTGCTGCGAGTGGGAGAGAGTACTCTGTGCTGATTTATACCTCAGCTTCCAGTCAGGACATAAAGATTAGGTAAAGGATTGTAATGATCTCTGTTAAAACAGTGTTGGAAAGGAAGTTATTTTTCCTTGGCTGCAGCACACTGCGAGTTACCTCCTGCAAGATCGTGAAGGGATTGTAGGTGCTGTGAAGGCTGTACAGCCCCACTCACTGTGCGGGGTCTAGGAATGTTTACAGTAAACGTTAATTTGATGTGTTTGGAGATGCGGCTCATTGTCTTCCTTGAATTCTCCATCTGAATGTGCCGCTGCTGCAAGGAGAAGGTTCCCGTGCATGTGCTTGTACCCCGTGGCCGAAGCTGCTCTCTTTCAGCACTGAATGAGCAGCCCCTCTTTGGGTCAGAGCTCCACCCCTGTGAAGGAGCAGAGCCTGTTGAGGCTCTGGAGCCGCCGCTGTCCGCCTGCCATGGCTCCTCCTCCCCTCCCACCCTTGGGTGGAACCAGGGAAGGGAAAACTTGACAATAGTTAGCAGGCAGCAGAGCTCGCAGGAAGCACTGCAGCAGCATGTCCAAGTAGCCCGGCTAGCAGGGATTCTGTCCTTCCCGAGGTGCTGCTGCTGCGGAGTGCGGGAGGAGATGGTTATAGCCATGGGAGCCAGGAAAAGTCTGACAAGGAATGAGCAGCCGAGAGACCTGGCGTTCCTTGGGCAGCTTCAAAGAGAGGTGAAGTATCTGAATCAGCGCAAGAGTAAATGAGCCCTGGCTGCTGCCATGTTGGCAGAACAGAGCTGTTCAGAGGCAGTTGGACGAGTTTGTGGCTGAGCCGGTTTATCCAGTGTTGAAGATGGGAAGTTACTTGTCTGCCCCAGCTTACTTCGCTCCCAAGGATCCCTTTCGGTAAGTCTTGCCCAGGGTTAGCACTGGACCTCCAGAGAGTTGTTTTCCCTCCTGTGATGGAATCCTAAAGCGTCAGTGCTTGTGTGCCGGGAACAGCCGGCCTCATACTGGGATCCTGTGTGGCTTTGCCTCACAGGGGAGGTTCCTGCTGCCAACCCCTTCCCAGCTCTCGGCTGGAGAGACAGGCTCCAGTGTGTGCGGAGCCCAGGCAGGCTCTCCCTCAGGGAGCACGAGATGTGCCACTGTGCCCAGGGCCCCGTGCTTTGCTCACTGGCACAGGAATGAGATTACTGTGGCTGCTGCTGCTTGTCTTCCAAAGGTCCTTGTGCCTGGGCACAGCACAGGGTGAGCCGAGGTGCTGCTGTGGGAGTGCAGGAAGGTGATGTAACCTGCAGCGAGGGAGCACATAATCCTGTTTGAGAAAAGAAATCAGGTACTTTGTGGGTGACTAGGGATGAGCAGCACACTTCCCTTACGTGGAAAGGGCTCTCCTGGGATATTTTGGTTTATTCAATTTTTATTTGTTCTCGGTCCAGTTGAACAAATGAGGCTCGAGAAAGGTGATAGCACCAGAATCGGGCTTTGATTGCATTGCATGTCCGTGGTGAGAACAGTCAGTGGGGCTGAACAGAGCCGGCTGGTGACTGATGTGCTGATGAGGTGGATGGATGAGGAAAAGCGCAGCTTGCACTTTCATTGTCTCCCTCCTATCCCCTCCGCTCAGATGTGCTTGTTATTGATCCTGTTCTGTAAACACTTTTGTGCTGATTTGGGAGTAAGGAGCCTTTTGTTGTCTAGGACAGGAGTAAATATTGTTGTGCATTTCTGAGCTTCTTTAGGCAACTTTCTGAAACAGGATCTGCTTTCAGAAGAGGGAAAGTGAGCAGACATTCATTATTTGTAATGTGTGTAGGGTATTATCTAAGCCATAGATACACCTTCTCTTAAGTGTGTGGAAATGGTTTTGCATAGTCACAGCTTAAACACTCTTGTCTTCTAGTAGTCTGTTTTCTAGTATCTGTTCTTCCCTGTCTGGTGTCTCTTAAGTGGGCAGTGCACACACTCCTGCTGAGCCGGGGTGAGTAAGCCCTTGGGTCAGCTGCAGGCTGGGGCTGTGCTTTATCCTGCAGCTTTCTGTCTGTGTGACTGTGCTCCCCCAGCGCTGCCTGCAGGATTGGAACAGGGCTCTCCCGAGAGCCTGTGCAGCGTTAACTGATCCGGCCTGACAGTGACTGTGAGGGGGGCATTTTGTTAATGAGCCCTTCTCAGAGGCATCTGTCTCTTCAGTGCCAGAGAAGTCTTTGCTTCCATGAGGGTATTGGCTTTCATCTAGCTGTAAAAGAGATGCCACATCAGTTGAAACCAGGCTGGTTACCTGTTGTGACCTGATCCTCCTGCCACCCCCCACAAAACCCAGGGTCCATCCAGCAGCGATTTGTGAACTCTTTCTGCACTTGCTGTGCTGCAGATCACCACGACTCAGCACTGCACCCAAATGCTGCCTGGGGTTCCTGGGGGATGGCTGTGGGAGGCAGATTAATTTATTTTGTATAGCCAAGGCTGGGAAGTGAAGAATCGTAATGTCTGGTCTGTGTAATCAGAGCAGGGTTCTGTGGCTCTGAAAATGGTGGCTGGGCAGCAAGAGGAAACACGGCAGGTATGGCTGTTACCAGCCCTCCATGAAACTTGATTGCCATGGTTTGTTACTCTGTAATAAGAATAGCAAATCATCGAGGAGAAGATGAGTGGTTTCTAATCTATCAAAGACTAGCATGGAGGAGCATGAAATCTTCCTTTCTTTTGGTCATGGTGACTGGCAAAGGGTAGCTTGTTAAATACCTGCAGCAGCAGTTGTGTTTCTGTCTCAGCTGATGTGAGCCCTGCTGCAATGCCACAGCTCTAGTGAGGAGGGAAAGGAAGAAGTTGTATCTTCTGTGATAAAATTCTGACTTGGTAACATTCAACAATCTCTTCAGTGAGAGCCGTGTGGAACAACCATGTGATGCTTTTATCATTTGGGCCAAGGCACTGACACCATACCTGTGCTGTCAGCCAGTGTCCCACACCTGTCAAACCCAAAGCCTGTCCTAGAGGTTCCACAATGCATGGTAAGTATCCAAGGTGCTGCTTGGCACTGTGTGCTGCAGCCTTGGCCTGTTGCTGGCAGAGATTAAGGAAAGCAGCCAGTTAGGCCCATTCCCAGCATCCAGCCTCTCTGGGACTCTGTTCCTGTTGCCTCATTGCCCAGGGTGGGGTTCTGAGCCTTAAGCTGCAAACTTGTCCTGCCCAGATTTGTTTAATTACATAGCAAAGAACTGACTGCTCGCTGGCTCCACCTCCTCACCTTCGTTTTGCTGTGGGTGTGTTTCACAGTAGATACCAGTGCTTATTTCCGGATGGAAGTGAAAAAACCCAAGTGCTGTGAGGTTGGATCAAACCATGGACGAGTAGAAGAGGGATAAAGGAAAGACAAATGTACATAATCCCCTGGAGCCCACCTAAACAGAGTTGAAGTTGTGTTGCTTTTGCAGAAATTTTAGATTTTCTTGGGGAGAAAAAGGGGTGATTAAAGGTGAAATTGAGGAGGGGCAAGGAAGGGAAGGTGTTGTGCCTGCAAACAGATAAATAAGTAACCCACCTGCTTGGAGAGAACTTGGACAGAAAGCCAGGTGTTGAAGTCCTGGTGGAGCAGTCTCCAGCACTGCTGTCTGCATCCCAAGTGCAGGTCTGGTCACAGCTCCCTGTTGGAAGATGTAATCACTGCTGGAGCACACACTGGTACAGGCATGCATGCAGAAGTCGGATAAGTCTGAGGGATCCGATTTACCCGTGCTGAGCCAGATGTTCCTGCCACAAGACGATAGAAATCTTTGCTGTTAGTCTCCACTTGCTCTTTTCTCCCTCCCACTCACCCCCCTGCTCATTCAGTGAGGGGTATTTACTGCAGATGAAGCCAAAGGCCGGTGGTTGGAGGCAGAATGCCCTCTGGGTCTCCTGCATACCATGAGCAGGGTGTAACCATGGCAGTGCCCGGGGGCTGGGGGGCTGCAGTGATGGATGCACCACCAACAGCAACCTTGACTTACTGCTCCCTCTGCTCCAGACAAAATTGGCAGAGCCTGTTGCATGTGCTGGAGTCCTTTCCCATCACTTGGAGGGGGGGCAGGATTTGATGCTCCTCAGCTGGGAGAACAAACACTCTATAAGCCAAATATGTTAGAAGGAGCAATCTTCCTGAGGGTAGGGCATGGCACTAAGTACTTCATGAGGTGTTTTCCCCTAAAACCAGAGACTGCTTACAAGCAGCCTTACCCTGTTGCTTTGCAGTCTCTTGAGATGGAGCAAATAATTCTCTCAGTGTTGGAGCACGACCAGCTTCACATATCATCACGCTCATTACAAGCTGGTGGAGTTTACAAGGAATGTCTTTGGCACAAATAAGGTTTTGGGAAGCTTGTGAGAGGTGAAGTCAACAGTAGCTCTCATCTTAGCCCTGGGAGCATGTAAAAAGTGCACCTCCAGTGCCACCAGTGACTCCACTGCACTGGGTGCTGAGGGAGGCCCCCCAACCCAGTGCAGGTGTTGGGGTAAGAGGCAAAAGAAACTCTTCCACCTTTGGGGAAATGACACATTGATCCTGGAGGTGTTTCTCCGAGCCGGTTATTGGTGACTAACCCGCCTGGGATCCCACACTCACCAATGGCCAGCACCAGACTTATTTCCCTTTTAAAGTCTGAGAACGTGCTGCCCAGGGCTAATGGAATAATCTTCAGTGATGCAACTGCTGTCTGTGCCTTATCTCTCCACTGTGTCCCACCTCCCTGCTGCTGAAGAGGCAGGATTACTGTGTGTTCAGGAAGTCTGAACATCTGGGTTCTGCTTGTGATTGCTAAGAGGTATTGAAGTGGAATTGCTGCATCTTTTCCATTGTTTCTTTTTCTTTCTTTCTTTTTTTTTTAGGTTGGGGGGGTGGGGAGAGTTTTTTACCTTTTGGGAGAGGTCTGCCTACAGCAGACTAGAAAAGCTTTCCACAAAGGTTGGTGCAAAACTGGCTTTGTGTTGCAAAGGGAAGTGGATCCTGCCTCTCTGTGCCCCTTCCTAAACTGGCTGAGGAGACAAGTGCTCTGGCACAAAATAGTTGATGCTATAGAAACACCAAGTAGGAACACAGCAGAGCTGTCTCTGTGCTGGGCAACACTGTGGCTGGAAACTTGCATCCAGGAAGAGAGAGAGAGCAGAACAGCAAAATATAAAGCAGAATTTATAAACCTACTGGTGTGTTTTAATGTGTGAGATTTGTTTTACACTTTGGGAGCTTCCTTTGTACGAGTTGATTCCACCTCTCCTTACAAACCTCGGGTTTGGTGCTAATTTTCAGCTGAAAGAGCACTGGGAAACAGTCGAGTTTAGTACATCCACAGCTGGAAGAGCTGGTGGTGAGCTGCTGCTGAATGTCTGTGTTCTCCACACAGGACAGGACGTCTTTTGTTGATTTGTGACTTGTTGCCAACTGGAACTTTGTTCCTTTGTTTTCCTCAAGGTGCTCTGAATGTCAGGATCCCCTCACTAACTGGTACTACGAGAAAGATGGGAAGCTGTACTGTCACAAAGACTACTGGGGGAAGTTTGGGGAATCTTGCCATGGCTGCTCTCTGCTGATGACTGGACCTGTGATGGTAAGGACTGAAGGATTCCTGCCTGAACTCCTCAAATGTAGTTAGGTGTTGTCCTAGGTATAGAAATAACCAAATAACCTGAAGGTAACAGTCTCCTTGCTTCTCTAATCAAAGATTAGAAATGGAGCCTGTGTGTGCATCTTCTAGATAAAGATTAATTTTGAATGGGGGAACGGTGAGGATCTGAAGCGTATGAAGAAAGAAAGTGAAGTGCTGAAATGCACAGGCCTGAGAAGCAGAGAAGTTTGGGGGACATGTGTTTGGTTTCTGTGGCACAGTGAGTGCCTCGGTGTTTGCACAGGGTGATTTTCCACTGCACTGTGGAATCAAACCTCCCGGCTCAGGATAAGCAGCAGGTTCTGGCTTTGGGGAATGTTGCCATCCAAGTTCCACCTGGGCTGTGGCCAGAGTGGTTTTTCAGGCTGATGGTGTCTTGAAATAAGTTAGACCCAATTGCTCTGGGGCTTGAACTTGCTTTTGAAGCACTGAACTCTGCCTGCACAACATGGGGCTCACCTAAATGTTCCCCTCCTGCCACAACCTAGCAAATATTTAACCTTTAAAACTGTCAGAATGAAACATGACTGTTATTTTTCTAGGGCCTAAATAAAAGCAGTGTGGTACTCAGTGGTACCATTGCCGCCTCAAAGGGAAGCCCTGAGAAATGTGCAGACAGTTTCTCATTGCCTGCAGAAGTCTTACTGACAGAATACTGTCAATAAGAAAAGTTCTCATAAGGAGAACAGAAAAACAGATCAATGAATAAAAATATTCTTTAAAGGTATGTTTTGTCTCAGTCTCAGTTTGCTCTTTTCTCTGTCAGCTGGCTGGTAAAGCATCTGAATTTGTGCACTGCCTGTCTGCCAAAAAAAAGCCCTTTCAGCTTTATTAATTCAGGCGTAACATTAGTTATCTTGCCAAGAGCAACTGAACAGGAAGGTTTAATACCTTGTTTACTAGTCTCCAGCAGACTATCAACTATTTTTGATAGCTGAGCAGCTGCCAAATATAGCAGAGGTCCCTGGGACACAGGCTTTGCTCTGCGTGCTGACACGTTTGGTTTGGAGTTCTGCAAACAAGGTGCCAAGGATGGGGTTCAGGAAGGATAGAATGGGCTAATAAAACTCTCCAGTAAAAACCTGCCGCTTGACTTTGAGCTGTGAATGATGTCGTTAATTAGAGAGGAAAGCAGGAGCTGCATCTGCTGATGGATTTTGGCCCCGGTTAAGTTACTCCCTTTTCTGTCTGTAGGTGGCTGGCGAATACAAGTATCATCCCGAGTGCTTCGCTTGTATGAGCTGCAAAGTGATCATTGAGGATGGGGACACTTATGCACTGGTGCAACATTCCACTCTCTACTGGTAAGAGGAGCTGCTCCCTGCTGTGTGTAAGCCCTGTTCAGCCAAATGCTGCTCTAAGGAATGCCAGGAAGCTGCCTTTGGAGGGAGGGAAGAAGGAATGGTGGAAGCACGAGAAGCTGTGGCTTGTGGTCAGTGAGAGAACTTAGGTGTGAGTTTGGCAGGGAGGGACAGGATGCTGCCATGAAGACTTTCTTCACTTCTTTCAGTGGGAAATGCCATAACCAGATTGTGCTGACACCCATGATAGAAAAGCACTCCACGGAGTCCCTGCGGGAGCAGCTGCCCTACACACTGACCCTCATCTCCATGCCCGCGGCCACGGACGGCAAGAGGGGCTTCTCCGTGTCTGTGGAGGGGGGCTGCTCCAGCTATGCCACTGGTGTCCAGGTGAAAGAGTGAGTATGCCCAGGCTGTGTGCAGTGGACGTGTCTGGGCGGGGGGAGCTGGGACGGATCCTGCACTGCTGTCCTCAGGGCATCTCCACGTGTCCTCTGTGCGTGGTCTCCATTTCAGTCTTGTGGCCACCTTAACTGATAATTTTATCTCTCAGTGATAAAATCTTCACTGGACACAAGACATTTGGAGAATTCTAGTGGACTAACAATTTTACCATTGGTCATGGAGAGCTCTCTCCAAACCAGCTCAGACCAAAGCACTCGGTCTCGTGGGAGCTCCCTGTGCTGGTAGATTAGCATTGTGTTATTGCAAAACACCAATGTGAAGTGTTTTTTTTTTTTTATCATTTTGGTTAAACTGACTTCTCACACACACTGTAATTCCCATGTTTAGAGTTAACAGGATGCACATCAGCCCAGATGTCCGAAATGCCATCCACCCTGCGGATCGTATCCTGGAGATCAACGGAGCTCCCATTCGCACCTTACAGGTGGAGGAGGTGGGTGGAGTTCTGTCCTGAAGCCTCCTTCTCCTCTGCCTTCCTACACCTTTCTCTGTTTCCTGACACCGTTCTCCCACCCTACACAAAGTGTGTACAGCCCTAGTACTCATGCTGACAGTAGGAATAAACACGAGGATAAGCTTTGCCTTCCAGCTGGAGAGGAAAATGTAACAGATGGAAATGCAATTAGGATGCAGGAGTGATTTTGTGGCATTCAAATGTTAAGGGAGGCAATAAGAAAAGTCCAGGGCTGTGAGAGAGGACAGAGAGGCTGTGAAGACTAGTGAAGTGCACTGTTCTGAACCTTTGAGAGGCGTCTGCCAATTCACAAGGGCCCAGCTGATCATAGGGGCAGGTTTCCCGTGGCAGAAAAAGTATTTGATGTCTGTATTTACAAGTAGATGCTTTATACAGATATGAGATGATGCTGCAGGAGTATAGTGAGACCACCATTACCTTCACTTCCCAAGAGTTTTATTTTTTGTTGCTACTGAAGAGAACACAAGGAGCACAAGACATCTCTCAGATAAATCTCTGTGTGGCTTTTTCAAAGCTGTTTTTTACAGCATTGTTCAAGGTGGAAACTTGTGTAGTTTTTGAACACTTATCAGAAAAAGAAAAGCATTTTATAGAGTCACAGAATACCAGGTTGGAAGGGACCTCAAGGATCATCTGGTCCAATCTTCCTTGGCAAAAGGATGGTCTAGAGAGGATGGCTCAGCACCCTGTCCAGCTGAAACATAAAAGTGTCCAATGTTGTGGAATTCACCACTTCCCTGGGGAGATTATTCCAAGGGCTGATTGTTCTCTTTGTGAAAAACTGTCCTTTTGTGTCTAACTGGAATCTCCCCAGGATTAACTTGTACCAGTTACCCCTTGTATTTTCCACGTAACTCCTTGTAAGAAGGGAGTCTCCATCCTCTTTGTAGCCACTCTAAATGCTGGAACATGGTGATAAGGTCTCCCCTCAGCCTTCTTTTCTCAAGGCTGAACAAACCCGATTCTCTCAGCCTTTTCTCATGAGGGAGCTTCACAGCCCTTGGATTATTTTTGTGGCCCCTCTTTGGACCCTCTCCAGCCTGTCCACATCTTTTCTGTGTAGGTTACTTGTAGCTGACCAGAAAGAATTGGGCAGCATAAGGAGCCTCTGTGCTGCTGGTCTGATTTGCCTGGCAGGCAGCTGTGGTGCACACAACTATGGAGCGACCTCACTGAACTCTCTCCTCTGAGTCCTGAGGGGCACTCTCTGTGTCTCCTCTGTCTCCTGCTGTTTGTGTTCCTCTGTCTGC
This sequence comes from Oxyruncus cristatus, assembly GCA_013399855.1. Taxonomy (NCBI): domain Eukaryota; kingdom Metazoa; phylum Chordata; class Aves; order Passeriformes; family Cotingidae; genus Oxyruncus; species Oxyruncus cristatus. Next base: position 1,131,076 of record VXAY01004937.1, on the reverse strand, counting down.
TGCAGTGCTGTCCTCTGGTTTGATTTCAGGTGGAGGAATTGATTCGCAAGACCAGCCAGACCCTTCAGCTGCTGATAGAGCACGACCCCGTCTCGCAGCGCCTGGACAGGCTCCGCCTGGACTCCCGCCTGCCCACCCACATAAAGCCACCCATCTCCCCACGCTCCCTCTCTCCACTGGACATCAAGGAGAACCTGGAAGGAACGCTCCGACGGCGCTCCCTCAGGTAGAGACTTGGAAGGACTGCCTCTGGCCTGGCTTGGCTTTGCCATGTGCTCCCTGGCTGGGCAGCTCTGTGCCAGGCCTGGGACTGCCATGACTGTGGGGATGTGGCCTATCTCGGGTGTGGGCAGTGGGATAAATCATTGGAGAAGCCATGGAGGGCTTTGGGTCCTGCTGGTGGTGTGTACTCTCTCCATTCCCTTTGAGGATCACAGACTTTCCCTAATAGAAGTAAGGAGCTGTCCTGTTAGCAGAGAAAAGCTACTGAGTTTCACAGAAAACGTAAAGGTCAGATTTTTACCAGCCTTAAATGGCTGGGGAAGGATGTGTCCTTAAGGGGAATCTGTCTGAGATCTTGTCTTCCTAGAGTAGGGCGCTCAGGTGCTCATTTTAGTCATTTACCAGTGTTTTAATCTTTGTTTAGAGATAGCAAGTGCTGTGTCTTCACAGCTTCCTCCCCCTTTTCCCAGAGCTCCATCTCTGACTGCCAGTGCAGGAGGTGTGTTGTTGTCAGGCAGCTCTGACTCAGAATCTGCTCTGGGCTCATAAAGAGCTTCCACAGTGCTGGGAGAGCATCTGGCTTTGGGGATATTAAGGGCACTGAAGGACACACAGAAACTGGTCCCTTAGGAGCGAATGATGGGATATGTTGGACCAGGCCTTTCCCAGCAGCTTCCTTCATCTTTCTGTCTTCTTTGTTTTCTAGGAGAAGTAACAGCATCTCCAAGTCTCCTGGCCCCAGCTCTCCAAAGGAGCCGCTCCTGCTGAGCCGTGACATCAGTCGTTCTGAATCCCTGCGCTCCTCTTCCAGCTGCTCCCAGCAAATCTTCCGGCCCTGTGACCTGATTCATGGCGAAGTTCTAGGAAAAGGATTTTTTGGACAGGCAATCAAGGTGAGGAGGTCCCTAGACATTCATCATTTACTTTGATTACAGCAATGTTTGCCTGTCTCAGGATCCTTCACCACTGTCTCAGTGGTGTTTGCCTTGCTGAGAGTGCTTGATCTTGGATCTTCCCTGGTTTGCTCTGAGATCCATTTGAGTTTCATTCCCTGAGTGTCTCTGGCTGCAGATGGTTTTGACTTTTTCCCCTCTGAGTGTCAACCTTGGCCGCACACGCTCATCTCCTGAGTTAGATTTAGCTCTCCAGAGTGCCTGTGTCACAGCAGCTGCCTGGGTGAGGGGGACAGAATGGGTGACAGGCTACACCTCCTCTTACAAGCCTCATGCAGAGGTGCATTCAGCTCCCCTGAACATTTCTCACCCACCCTCAGTGTGGCAGGCTTGGGGTTTGCCAGGCTGGTTTCATGACCATCTCTGAACCCACAGCAGAGACTAAATATCTTGTCAGTGTGGGAGCAGTGGTCAGGTCCTGCATGATTGTCACAGTTAAAATCTCCATCAATAGCAGTTCTCTTGCATTTAAGCTCTGTGGTGCTCCAGCAATTCCTGTCCCAACATCCCTGGCACCAGGGGGCAGCTTCCTCTGTCTCGTTAAGGTGCTGTGAGCTCCTCAGGACTCTGATTGCACACACCATGATATGGGACTTCTCTCCTTACATATACACGGGTATAACCTTGAGGTGTCCAGCCACCATGTGCATCTCATGCTTCCACGGGAGATGATGTGCCAGTCCTACAACCCCCCTGCTTTTGACCCATACTAATGAGCATATTTCTCTTCTCCCCTGCTCATAGAGAAATAACAGGTGCAGGTAAGTGGAACCTTTGCTCTGTCGCATGTTTGTGTCACCTGTGTCCCCACAGTTACTGGCACAAAGGCATTTCTTTTCTGCTCAAATTGCCCCATGGCCGTCCTGTTCAGGTGCATGCTCTGGGAGTTAAAACTGCCCCCCTGGAGTTCCATGATAACACTTGTTTCAGTTTTGCTGGTATGTCAGCTTAAGAATTCCACTGAGCCTTGTCTTTGTCTCTTCACTGCCCTTTTTCTTTGGGTTTTAGATGTCTCTGGCTTTCATGTCCCTGGCTGAAATGTGTGGTGTTCCCTGGCTCGCTGCCTGTGTATGGCTGCTTGATTTCAGACGGGAGCAGAAGAATATTGTACTCTTGCTTCTGTTGTGTTATTCCATGTTATTCCACACTCACATTCCACCTATACCAGCCTCGTTATGTCCCATGGCTCCAAACAGAATTAGTGTTCGCAAGAGCTCATAAGCTTCCTAAATGCTGTGACAGGGTCTTGTGTTCTGGATTGCAGTTCTGGAGGTTTTCTGAAAGGCTTTTTATTTTAAAGAGTAGGAGGCAAAAAAAGTGACACTTTTCTTAAGCTTCAGATTGACTGGGTTTGATGCAGCAAGTACTGCAGCTGGTCAAATTGTTCCCTCCTGTTCCTAGGGACAGGGTGGTTGCTTAGTTCCCTGGAGATCTTAGGGAGCCAGAGCTGTCCAAGTTAAGCAACTGAAGGGGAGAGTTGCAGCCTGTGTGCATGCTCAGCACTGTGCTACCCAGAGGAGGCTTCAGCTCTGGTTCTTGGCATGATCCTCTGTCAGCTTTAGGTAGTTTCTGTTTCACAAACAGAATCTGCTGAATTCCGAAAGGAGAAATTTCACCCAGTTTTCGGCAGATCCCTGGCCTCTGAATTTTCTCCCACCTCTGTTCCTCCTCTCTGGATGGAGGGCAATGTTACCCTCTTTTTCAGAAGAGTTGCAGGAGCATTGGAATTGTGTATTCTTGAACCTTGCCTGTAGTTGTGGGTTTTCTTTCCCCCAGGTGACTCACAAAGCAACGGGAAAGGTGATGGTGATGAAGGAACTGATTCGCTGTGATGAGGAAACACAGAAGACTTTCTTGACAGAGGTAGGAGCAAGACTTCAAAAAGCTTCTGAGCCTCTAGTGTGGTGGAACTCTCTTCCATCTTCTTCAGAGAGAGAGATCCTGCCAGCAGCCTGGCAGGAATCAAGGTGCTAAGGTGGGAGATGTTGCAGGGGGAAAAGCTGACGTGAGCTGAATGTTTGCTGCAGTGAAGTGTGACTCACACTGAGCAATAGACGTGGCTTCAGCTCCCAGTTCATTAATTTTTCAGTGATAAAAAGCAGCCCAAGTCTGAGGCAAATTGAGCTGTGCAGTACATAAAGGATTTATCCCTTGAGCCTTGTGCATAAATACAAAGGATGAGGGCCAATATCTATAAGATATTTAAGACTCCCGCTGTATTTAAGCTAAACTATCTTCTTGGTGGTGCCTATGATGTTTTTCAAAGTCACATTTAAGTTAAAGGCAGCTCCCTGAGCACTTGCACTGCTCTGAAAGTTAGCCCAACTCAAGGGTGCTCTCCTCAATGACTAAGATCAGGTTAAATGCAGAGTGTGAATATGAAGAGGCAACACTTAACTGACTGCCTTGAGGTTGGGGTTTGGGTGTTCTCTGATCTCTGGAGGGGACCTTCAGCACTGGAGAGCTTGTCACCACAGAGCAATCTGTCAGGACTTGTTCCATTCACGCTTTGGGGTGGGCTGTCTCTGCCTCCAGGTGAAAGTGATGCGCAGCCTGGACCACCCCAACGTGCTCAAGTTCATTGGGGTGCTCTACAAGGACAAGAAGCTGAACCTGCTCACCGAGTACATCGAGGGGGGCACACTGAAGGACTTCCTCCGCAGTGCAGTGAGTTGGGATTCCTGGGAGAGCTGTTCTCCGTGAGCCTGACTGTGGGACTGGTTGTACCAGCCTGATCTGCTTGTTCTTAGTCTGCTTTGGAGCCGTGTGGTAAAGCTGCTTCTTAGCTGTGGGTGGGCCCGAGGCAGGAAACCTGTTCTTTCCGGGGCTGTGTCATGTCTGTGAGAGCTGTGAGAGCCCCTGGTGTGGAGGAATTGCTGTCCCCAGCTGGCTGGTGAGATAGTACTGACCACTGAGGACTTGTCTTTCAGGACCCATTTCCCTGGCAGCAGAAGGTCAGCTTTGCCAAAGGGATTGCCTCTGGAATGGTGAGTTGGGCTGTTCCTTTATCACGGAGCAGACCTCCAGGGTCAGGGTCAGCAGCTTCAGCTGGGTGGTGTATGAGGGGCTGTGGACCCTGCCTGACTACTGGCATCAGGTTCTCGAGTCTGTAAATATGAGGGGATGTGCCCACCTGGGAACCCCTAACACGAGCTTTTCTCCCTCTGTTCCAGGCTTACTTGCACTCCATGTGCATCATTCACAGAGACCTGAATTCACACAATTGCCTGATCAAGTTGGTGAGCTACACCTCTGTTCCCACAGCTTGCTGCTCCTCTCCTTGCCATCTTCCTCCCTTGGTTTTCTCTGCTTGATGCTTCTTCTTTTGTCAGGGTGGAACTGGTTTCAGAGAGGCTTCTAGTGCCCTAAACAAAGGATCTTCATCTGCACACAGGGTTTTCCAGACTGATCTGGCTTTCAGTGTTTCTGTGTTCTGTTCTCTTACCCCCTTTCCCCTGGTACCAACTCCTGTAACACTCATCAGTTAGTACAGCTCTGTTCCTTATCTCAACTATGAGATGTTCTCTACAGCTGCATCTGTTCTTTTAACCACTTGATAACTTTTATTGGCACTCAGGATTCAGACAAGTGTGTGGGGGTGTGCATGAGTGTGCTCTCTCTTTTTGAAATGCTGGGTCGCAGGAATTTTATGTGGCTTCATTCTCTCAAACCTTGCCCTTGTTCACTTGGCTGGGATAGGAGATTAGCATGTGGGTGAAAAAAATGATCGGGGTGAAAGCCCAAGTTAATTCCTGGCCAGGTAGAAGAGGAAGGTCTGAAAGGAAAGGTCCAGGTTTGTCCTGGCAAGTGTAGCCAAATTGATGGGATAAGTGTTAATGACCACATGGGAAATAAGGCAATGAAGGGAGGAAATGATGGGTTGGGATGGTGAATTGGGTATCTTACACCTGTTTACACATCTCGTATGTTCATCTGGCTGCAGGGAGCTGCAATAGCTGCCCTTACAGTGTAGCTGGAAGCGAAGAGGGATTGCAGCCTCTTTGCTCCTGAAAGGAGCTGAGTGTAATCAGTGGGCTGAACTCAATCCCTTGCGCAGGATAAGACGGTGGTGGTGGCTGACTTCGGTCTGTCTCGGCTGATCGTGGAGGAGAGGAAAAAGCCCACTTTGGAGAAACCCTCGGCCAAGAAGCGAACCCTGCGCAAGAGCGACAGGAAGAAGCGCTACACGGTGGTGGGGAACCCGTACTGGATGGCCCCGGAGATGCTCAATGGTAAGATCCCAGAGCAGGAGCGGGTGAGGGGACAGCTGTGACAGGGTACAGGGATGACAGGATTACTGAAAGCTTCCGGCCCCAGTAACAATCAAACCTATTAGAGCCTGTGATTTTAGACCTGCTAATGTGGGAGCTTATTTATACACACAGCTGCTGTAGCTGCAGTACCTGACCGGGTGTGCCAGCCCAGGTAATGTTTCTGACTTGACAACAGGATTCTTCAGGAGGGCAACAGATGTAAGCTTCCTATAATCCAGATAACAGGGAAAACAAAAGAGGCCTGAGATAAGACTGAACCTGAGATCAATTTCTGTTACAGCCTCACGCTTTGGAACACACCCTGGAAACAGGGTATGGTTAAACTCCAGGATGAGGCTTATGCGTGCTGTTGTGTAGATCCAGGGAGAAGCCATCTGCTGCCAGGTTTGCAGAAGCCTCAGGATGGAGGTGGGAGTTGCCCAAGTTCAGGGAACTCAGGGTTTTGGCATGCAGCCCTCAGCTGCATTAAGGTTCAGCAGAGATCCTTAGAGGAAAAGCTGCCCCTGCAGGAGTGGACATGAGGGAATACCGTGGACACCGTTTCCTCCTGACAAGCAGGTCTGTCTGATCAGGCTGGGCAGTTTGGCTGGCTGGGATATCAGCACTGCCCAGCACAGTCCAGCAGGGAAGGGAGGACTGGGCTCTTCTCCCTCAGCTCAGTTCTTCTCCATGTTGCTTTCTTGTGTGCTGTTCTGTTCACCTTCTCTCAAGGCCTGCAGCCCTACAGGAGTCTGGGGCTGTTTCTCAGAGCCTGTCTCAGTCCTGGCATTTGTCAGGAGAACAGCAAGAGCATAGTCTGACATCACTTCTGTTTACCAGATACTGGCTTGGGAGAGGTGTGTCTGTAAGCAGAGCATGGCAGGCTGGAGCCTGCCTGCCTTCCCGGGATCAAAGTGCTGCCGGTGTGTAATTTATTATCCCTGCAGTCACTGCAGAGGGACCCGGCACTCGCTGCCTGCTGGGGAAGCTGAGCACTGACTGTGCACTGTGGAGATGCATTACAACAGCAGTCCAGGAGAATGGACAAAAGCTTCCCACAATTATCCTTAGCATTTGCTCAGAGCTGATACAGGTCTGTACAACACACTCCCCTGCATTGTCCTGTAATTCCCCAGGATAAGAAAGAAGCAGGGTTAAAATCTGTGATGGCAGTGTATGGGAAGGTGCAGTTGGTATGGACATATCTGGGGGTGACTCACCCTGCTCAGAGTTAAGCCTTTGCTTTGTCACCTGTTTTAGTGCCCTCCAGGGAATAGGCTTAGTTAAACTTTGGACTGGCAGCTCCTGGAACAGCTGGATGGGCAACTGTGTCTTACAGAGCTGACTGTCTACTGTTTCCTGCAGGCCAGAGCTACGATGAGATGGTGGACATCTTTTCATTTGGGATTGTTCTCTGTGAGGTAAGACAAGGATGTGACATGGCATTTTAAATGGCCCTTTTCCCCACTGCCATCTCCTTGCACACATGGCATCAGCCAGGTCTCTGTGTCTGAGTGTGCAGTCTGTGATCTAACAGCACCTTATCAGTGAATTAGACTGGGAGAACAAGTGTACCCTGCCTCTGTTTCCTCAAGGGAGGTAACTGGCTTGTAGTTTCTTGGTCCCAGTTTCTTCCTGGACTGAAAGAAATGCAGAGGTTCCTCCTGGACTGAGAGAAGCTGTAAAAAAGTCATCAAGTTCTGACTGAGCCCTGGTATCCATTTGAAAATATTCCCCAGAACTGTGATACTTTTTTTCTACTGCCTCACTGAAAGAACAATCATCTGCATAATCTCAGCAAATTCAGGGCCTCCACTGGGGGTGGCACTTCACTTCAAAGGAAGGGAAGCAGAAACCTCTTTGCAGGTCGATTAATGAAGCTGCCCCCTGAAGTCTGTGGGCTTAGTTTCTTTTCGAGCTAATGCACAGTCTAACTGTTCTGTCAGATTTTCTGTCTGCAGAACAATAAGCACCACTTGAAAGCCACAAGGTGTTTTCAGTTTAAAAGGTGTGTATGGCAGTGGAAATACAGACAAAAGGCAGGGTGTTACGTGTGACACAGCAGTTACAGGAACACCAGGGGATGCCAGCACAGTTTCATCGTCAGCGTTTGGATGAAGGGGACAAAGCAAATGTCTGTGCATAAATCTGTGGCCTCATCTGGAGCTCTGTTTACACTGGGCCCTCCTCTCAGAGAATGTTGTGGTTGTGAGTGATAGATCTAGGAACTTGAAAAATCCGTATGTGGGATTAAAACAATTGTTTCATTTAGAAAAAAAAAGACAAATAAAGGGGTAGGAGCACATGAACGTTTTCTTTGTCCCCAAAACAATGCTAAAAAAAAAAAACCTCTACACTCAGATAAGGAAATAACCCTGCCAAAACACATACTGGGTGTGCCACTGTCTAGTTACAGGATGTGGTTGCCCTGCTCTGAGTTATTGGCAATAGAAAAGCCTGGGTGGGTATAAATAACACCCTTTTTGTGATACCCGAGGAGGCTTTTAAACCTAATACTCTGTCCATGTGAAAGTTTGCATTGACACTGACCTTGGGAGTCCAGATCACCCCAGAGCTCTGCTCTGGGCTCCTTCCCTCTGTTCCATGTGAGTGCTCTCGTGCTGGAGGTGCTGAGTTCTGGGGCAGCAGTGGGGCAGAGGTGGAATGGTGGGGGCAGGTTGTGTAGATCACCTGCAGTCACGAGGGGCTGCATCATCCCCAGCAGTGAGACACTGTCAAGCTCCCTGGAGGGGCACATCATCCTGTGTCTTCTGGCAGAGAGACCCTGGGCAGGACAAGGCATCTGGGCCTCCAGTGGCCCCGTTGGAAAGGAGGAACAATGTTTCTGTTCTTTCCCTTCCACCATAATGCTTTGAAGAGCCCCTGCTTGATGCTGAAGTTCTCTGTTAACACTCTGGACCTGTTGCAGTACTGAAGTTTTTTACTGCTCTGGTTTTTCCCTAGATCATAGGCCAGGTTTATGCTGATCCAGACTGTCTCCCACGCACACTGGATTTTGGCCTTAATGTCAAGCTGTTCTGGGAGAAGTTTGTTCCTGCTGACTGTCCTCCAGCCTTTTTCCCTCTGGCTGCTATTTGCTGCAGACTGGAGCCAGAGAGCAGGTAGGTTCGGGGTCTGGAGGGCTCCTCTTTGTAAGCCTGCAGGATTGTGTCTGTATCCCCGTGGTGGGAAGGTTGCTCTGCACAGAGGGCAGTTCCAACCATCTGTGGGAATGCTCAAAGGTGTATGGAGACTCATCAGTTTGGCAGAGAGGCCAGTCTGCCATGGTGGAGATCTCTGAAACAATTCCAAGACAGAAAGCACAGGGGAGGAGGAGTGATTATTTGGGGTTCCTCAGGTACCGAAAGTAGGGGCAGCCTTGGCAGCAAGGTGAATACTTCATTTGATCTCAGAGTTTGATCTCAGCTGTGAAACTTGTAGATTAAGAAGAGTGCTGATGCCAAGTGGGTTCCAAAGACCCAGAGCCTGATCATTGGCTGTAAAAATGGGCCTTTTGCAGTCTTGGAAGCTGAATGGGGAGGGAATCTTGTCCCTGCTCACAGGTCTGCACGTGGCAGAGTGGTCTGGAAGGACAATGGGCTCAGCCTTTCCAGATGCTGTTATGCTTCCTCTTCCCCACTCACATTTCCTCACTGCTGCTTCTAGGCCCCCTTTTTCCAAGCTGGAAGATTCCTTTGAAGCTCTCTCTCTCTACCTTGGAGAACTTGCCATTCCCCTTCCCTCGGAGCTGGAGGAGCTGGACCACAACGTGAGTGTGCAGTATGGACTGACCCGGGACAAGCTACCTGAGAACACCTCCTAGTCCACTCTTCCTGCTGCCTGCATCACTTCCATTGGAGCTGGGATGAGTGTCAGGGAGGGAGATGCACTTCAGCCACTTCCAGGGCATTAACGGGGCACCACGCTGTGCATTTGCTGCATTGCCTCTCTCTCCCCACCCAGTGCCCCTCCTCTTGGACATGCTCTTTCACTGTGGATTTCTGGCGTGTTTCAGAAGCAAAAAGGGCTGTTTCCTGCCAACTGCACCTAGGAAAGCTGCTCAACACTATTTTTCTGGCTTGAGAAATGTTTCTCTGGCCTTTTCAGGCTTCTTTACTGTGGTGCCTTAGAACTTGGCTGCAAGCTGTGAAGCCACCATGGCCTGTCTGCCAGGGAGGGAATTGCTATGGGAGACTCTCCTGGGTAAGGACCAGCACTTCTGGAACTGCTTCTCCCACTGACTGCCCTGCTCAGAAAGCTGGGAAAATTAGACATCCAGCAAAATGCCCCACCAGGACAGCACATGTGTGTACGTTTGTGCATGTGTTTCCCAGAACACCCCACTGAGATGCTGACCTCCCACATGCATTGGGGAGAGAGTGAAAAGCCCCAGGAACTGGGCAGCTCTCCTGAAATACCTTGTCTCTGGGGAAGCATGTATGAATTTTTGTTTTGGTTTTGTGGTTTTCTTTCTTCTCAGTCTCAGAATACCTCCAAAAGCCTGCCTAGAAACACTAAGACTGAGCTCTGCTTGCCCCTCCTGATGGTGAATGAGGCAGGCAGCAAATGAGCCACTGGGGCATCTTCAGACCCCACGCCTGCAGTGACTTTGCCTGCCCCAAACTTTAACCCAGGTGAAGGTGTTTGAACCTGAATGTGTAGAACTGCACTAGGCACTGGCTGGGGACATTCCTGGGGTGCTGAAGCTGCTTGAGCTCCCAGGCTGTGGACGTGAGGTCACAGAAAGGGTGGCAGAAGGTGCTCGGCCGGAAGCCAAAGGTGGAAGTGGCTCAGACCTTGTGCGTGGACAACAGCAAAGGGGGACTTGCTCAAGGTTACTTAAAAGATGGACCTGTCATGAACAGAGAAGTGCTGGAGAATGTCCCATCCTCCCCGGAGTGGCAGCTGGAGATGGAGTGATTCAGTTGCCATTACCTCATCCTTTCCTGCAGACTGTGCAAGTTGCTCCCTTTGAAGGTCCTTCTTGCAGCTGCTGCTGCAGCACCTGAACTGATTCTCCAAGCAGAAACTTTCCTCAGGGTCATTCCCTGCTTTGGGGGAGATAAAAGGGCTTGGAGTCATTGGGAGGTAGGTGGGGGTGTATTTTCTTCCAGTACTTCTCCTCCTCCCTCAGTGGGAGAGGAAATAAAGCTACTGCTGCAGTAGCTCGTGTGGTTGGCAGAACTGAACCAAAAGCTGGATCAAGTCCTGCTCTTAACTGGATTTCTAGTGTGCTCCTTTCTCCCCCGTCCTCCCTTCAGCACTGAATGGTGGGGAATGGGTGTTAGTCTTTGCTGTTACTCTGATTTCCTCCCCCTACCCATGAGTTTAAAGTATTATGTAAAAAAACATGGGACCAGCCATCACATGACAACAGGTGTGCAAGGGGGGTGTTTGTAGTCCATGTAGTGGTGTTTTAGAAACACTGGGGACTCCCTGTGCTGTGACTCAGTGGAGAAGCCTCACTAAACTGGGTCCAGTGGATCCAGGATTATTAATAGGATTTGCCCTTTCATTCCCCCTCCCAGGCTGGTTTGTGAGGGGACCCCTGAAGGGGAGAGTCCTGGGTGATGTGTGGGTGGGGTTTATGAACTGTGATTTGCACAGCTCCACGCTCTAACTAAATTAAAAAGCAGTAACTGAACGCTGTAAGAATGAGATTTTGTGGTCTCTGTGTTCAGTAAGGCCGGAAGCTGTAACTTTCTCGGGTTTCATTTGTCGTCATCAGAAGTGCCCAGGTGAGGTACCATCTAGAACACCCCTTCTGAGTCAGCAGGCTCTGCCACATTCACAGAACTGCAGAGTCACAGTGCAAGGGCTCTGTAGGACTATTTACCTGGAGAAGTTGTTCAGTTCTGTTCGTTGGTTGGTTGGTTTTTAAGGGTGGACAGGAGTCAGCAGAACATGGAGCCTCCTTACGTTTTCCTTTTCTAGTGCAGGGATAAAAATACAGCCTGTTCTTGGAAACCTCTTATTCTGAAATATGTAGTCCAAGGGGCATTTGTTAAGACAACAACTGAACAAAAATGCTCTGTCAGTGTCTCCTGTAACACGCTGTGCTCCGTCTCCATCGTGCTTCCCAAGGGAAGGAGCTGCTGCTGAGCAGCACCAAAGCAGAACTGACCCGTGTCAGTGCAGGAAGGGGCTGGAACCAAGAGTGTCTTCCCACGGGCCAGGCTGCTGAGTCACCAGCTGCTTTTCAGGAACAGTGTCCCAGTCCAAGACCAGCTGCTGGCTGCAAGGAGACAAGCTCCATGCCCCGTGTCAGTGCTGGTGAGGGAAGGCACTGCTTGTAGGGATTTACTTTGGGGCCTGGCAAACTGAAGTGGCATCTTCCTTTCTCCTCAGTTCAATCTGCAACAAGCCAAAGGGTGCTGCTCTGGCAGGGGAATGCACAGATGAGCCACAGTCCACGCAGGTCTACAGAGCATTTTTCTTTTAAGCTTTAATACAAGGTAGCACAGTCTGCACCTTCTCATAATGAGGTATTTAAAACATTTTACAAAGAAATGGTATTCAAAGGCATTTAAAAATAAAACATTTCCCTTTTCTGAATCAAACATTAACACTAAAACCCCTGCTGCCAAGTGCTGCTCCCTGTTAGGCCCACAGCTATAAAGCAGATGGCTAGAAAACTTACTTGAATGGCTTGAATCCCCTGAGGCGGGGACCGGTGTTTCCCTGAACTGGCCTTGCCTTGGTGCCACTTGGGAGACACTGCAGCAATCATCCCTTCCAAAACCCCTGAAATGCTAATAAAAGTCATTACAAAACCTCTCTAATAGGGCCAGGCTCTGTAAGTAAGTAGTCTTGCTGCACAAGCTGAGTGTGTGTGGCAGAGGCTGGGCCAGGAGCCACGCCATGACTTCACGATCTTACAAAACAACTGCCCTGTCCTGTCCTTGGAACCAGAGGTGCTGCATTGTGATCTGGGTGAACTCCACAGCTTGGCCACTCTGTCCAGCACTGGCTCTGTAGGAAGCCAAGGGAATTTCATAGGATCTTATCTACCCTCAGTGTTTAACCTGCTCTAAGTAACTGAAGGGCAGTTTCTTTCCTTCACAACTATGTGCTGCTGGCCCTTGGTCTCCTGATCTGTGTAAGTGAGCAGGAGGCACACACAGACCACCTGGACACCTACAACTGGGGCTGTGCATGTAGCACCACAGGGGCATGGAGACATGGCCTCAGCCCTGGAAGACCTGGATTTGTCAAGAACTTGAGAGCTTTTCCAAAATGACACTGCGGCTAAACACACTGCTCCTGGCCAAAGACATCACTCAAATAAACTCTTCCTTGGAAAATAAAACTGATCCAGTAGCAGGATTCTGGACAGTGTTTCCAGCTCTCAGCTACTAACGCAAAAAGGCAGGAACTATAATCAGAGTGTAATTATGTAGCTAAGTCTGGCGTGAAGCTCCCCTCAGTCCCTGCAGTACGGCTCCCTCCTGGGGTTCCAGGCTGAAACTTAAGAAACAGTGCACACCATTAAATAGGAAAGGAACAGAAACAGAGGAAGCCAAGACCACACTCTGGGCTATGGGATCTCTGGCCAGTCGTGAGCCTGGCCCATCATCCCCCCCAGCTCCTTGGCACACCGCGGAGATAGGTGGGAGGAAGCAGCAGGGTCCACCACACCAGTCCCCAGGCAGTCATGCACTGAATGGTGCCCCTCCAACAGATCGTGATGAATAGCCCATTGCTCTGTTCCTCTGATCACCCTCAGCCGGCGTTCATCGAAAAGAAAACAAAACAGAAATGAACACACGCACCCCCTGCACTCACAGTGGGAAGCTGGAGGCTTTGCTCAGCCTGCATCTCCTGCCCGAGCTGCTCAGGCACCAGGAGTCCCCGCCTGCCCCATGAGGGGGCCGCTGCCCGTGTCCTCCACGGGGGTCTGGGTGGTGTGCACCACGATGGTGTTCTCCTCCACCAGCTCGCACGCAGGGTTGGTGAAGGCGGACAGCGGCAGCGTGATGCGCTGCATTTCCCGCTCATAAACCTTCTGCTCGTGCTTCTCCTTCAGGTCTTTCCCCCTACATTAACATAAAAAAACCACGTGCATGGGGTGAGCACCGCTGCTTGGAGGCAGAGTCTCAGTAAAGGTGATAAAGAGCAGAGTCCCCTCTCCTCTACTATAAGATGAACAGCTGTTTCAGCTACTTAAAAAGGGCCAGAAATATCCCCTATTGTAAGCAGAGGACCCCAGCTGAGCATCTTTAAAAAACAAGTAGCCAAGTGAAGTCTGTCCCTCCCTCAAACTGGCTTATTCACTGACACTGCTGCTGCTAAATGATGACTGTAAAGCTGGGCCTCCCCTCTAAACCACGGAGCTGCCATATGTTCCCTTATCCCTTACAGTCCCCCAGCACTGCCTGGTGCAGGCCCAGGGGAGCAGTGAGACAGTGCAGAGCCCATTGCTGTGGAGAAGGGCTTCTGTAACCTGCTTCATCTGAAACAAATACCAGAGGTGGTGACAGCTTCTGCTTTTTGTTGCAGCAAATTAAGCTGTCCCTGAAAGTATTAAAGCTGACTTCAGAGCTGGCCCTGCTTTCTGCCGCTGCAGCTAAAGCCTAACTCCACAACCAGCTCTCAAACCTGCCTCAGCCTCCTGCCTGTTGCTAAGGGAAGGAACACCTCTAATTTGTGCTGAGGAAGAGCTGCCTGACTTTAAAAAGGGATTTGGCATTAATAGCATGTTGTCTCCAGAAAAGCTATGTATACCCAAAGCTACTAAACCCATTAAAGGTTTCTCACCACACCTACCCAAACCTGCCAGCTTGCACATGCAATTTGGAGATCAAGGCAAGGAGGGAGACAGTAAACCTGCACTGCAGCCCTGCTGTGAGCAATCTGTAGCTGAAGAAGCAAAGCTGCATTTGGACAAAGTCCAGCACTGGTCCACTGCTTCTTCCCGCCAAGGAGAGCGCTGAGGTGGGACAGGCACAGAGCTCTTCCCGGGGCTCGTGATCCCAGCCAGGCAGAGCTGCTGGGGTTTCCTGTCAGCATTTTGGCTGCTTTTCAAAGCTGCCTACGAGTGTGCAGCAGCAGCGGCTGCCGTCCCTGCCAGCACACAAGACAGCATTCTCTGAAGTGACACCTCAAATCAGATTCCTCGACAAGCAGCGCTCTGTGTTTTGCCCCTTATGTAACACTCCTCCCTCTGTTTTTTTTCTGTCGGCATTTATTATAAACACTTACATAAGGACATGTCCCAGCTTGGGAAAGGGCTCCTTCTGCTTGGTTGTGTCAGACTGCTGTCAAACAGCCAAAACACAGAACCAACCCTCCCAGAGGAGGGAGCCTGGGCCCTCGCTTGCTGCAGCGACAATCACTGCTATTTGTTAATCCTGCCCTCTCTCTTACAACTAAGCTGCTGCTGCCACTTCCCTCAAAGGCTGCTGAGCTACAGAAACATTTCCATCCAACACACTGAAGTGGATGAAGAAATAGTAACTGAAGTGTGAATGAAAACTGACCTTAAAGTATACAGGAGCTTTGGTAAAATGACCTTGGACCAAAAAGAAGTGCTAACTGGTAATTCATCTCCATAGGATACAATGCATGAGTGGCAAAAAAAATGCCAATTGTTTTCCTTCTAAAGCTAGACTAGAGAAAGCAGGGGAACAGGTGGCCTGCTAGAAGGATTGTTCTTTTTCTGATCACAGGGGGCACCTGGGACCTGCTCTCTCCAGCTCTTGCATAAATTCCAGCTCCCTATAACACATCTGAGGAAGCCACATCAAGGCACACATGCACACACAAAAAAGCAAAGAATAAAGAGGGCAATTTGAAGCTTTAAATGGGACAGAACACCACACTGATGGGTGAAATGGAGAATGGGATTAACTCTTCCACAGTTCTTTCCTCAGTGGCACAAACAAAACTCTTGCTCAATGGTCCATAACCAAACACATGCTTCTGTCCCGTTTCCCTGGGACCTGATTAGGTCTGCAGGTGCTCAGACACTCCTGCTCTATACACACCAGCTTCTGGACAAATGAGAACAGCCACTCACCTCTTATAGATGTATCCCAGGACAATGCCAGCTCCAATGGCAATGATTATCACCATCATGATCAGCCCCAGCACATACCCTGTGAAAAGAAAAAGAGACAGAATTAGAAGCAGTACCTTTCAGAGCTTCAAAACATCCTGCCAGAATTAGAGGAATGGATCCAGCACATGATCCCGGGCTTGTACCTAGTGTCCCTAAGTCCTTCTTTTCTTTGGAGTTCATCTGCACTCTCTGACTGATCCCAACGACGGGCTGCACTGCGGCTGCCTCGCTCCGGGAGGGCAAGGTATCAGCTGGTTCAAACACCTGCTCATCCTCCTGAGAAGCACCAACCTCTGCTGTAGGGACTGGGGCTGTGGCAGCTGTAGCATCTGTCGAGAGGAAAAAAATATATATACAACATACCAAGCACTGATGAGTACTTCAAAACAACATGTGCCTTGTGAGCGGGACACATCTGCACTGGTATCACAGAACTGCCTTCAAAGCACACTGACAGACACTTGTTCCCTCTCAAGTTGTTGCCAGAAATCCTCCCGAAGTAGACAAGAAATGTACTCTCCTCCCCCCACTTTCCTTTGACAAGAAACCATTTAACTAAGAGTCCAAGGCACCACCACAGATTAGACAGAAGTCAGACAGTAGAACGAAACGCAGGTTCAGGGCACGAGTCCAGGGGATGCACAATGACTTCATTTAATGTCCAGATCGATACAAAGGCTGCAGCTTCAATCATGCCGAACAGACGTGAACAAGATTATGAGAATCTCCATCCCAGATCTCCCAGGAGCCTATTTATCTCTCTCTGCCTCAATCTTCCTGACACAGGGAAGTCTGACAGAAGGAGACTCCAGCTGGTGTGAAAACAACATGGGGATATTCTTTTCCCCCAGCCCCTCTTTCCAGTGGAGTAGCAAACTCCTTTGGTATGTTGGACAGGCTAAGTCAGAGCAGCCCCCCTGGCAGCACAGCCACTGATGAGTGTAAGGACAGCAAGTTCCTGCTCAGCCAAGGCCCAAAGGCACCTCCGAGCACAGGTCCCTTCCAAGCCCTGTTTTTATCAGTGCTGGTTTTGATCAACAACACTGAAAGATTTTCAAGGTAGCACCTTCTTTCATGACACAGCTCAAATGGAAGCTGTAGCACGCTAGAAGCTGTGGCAGTGTAGAGTAGGGATCCACTCTAGAGTAGGTATCTATTAGCTGCTCTACAGCAAAAACCCCGCTTTTAGGAAATGCTACACACAGTATACATCCACACCTGAAAACTCTCTCCACCTGGATCTTGCCCCACAGCTGGCAATAACTCCCATGTGGATTTTCCATCTGCAGCCATTTTGAGGCCTCAATGGAATGTGAAATGGACGTACAGAAGCGGGATTAGAGACAGGAAATCAGGGTCTCCTGCACTGCACAGTAACTTCAGGTAGGGTCAGCCAGGGAAGCTGAACTAAAAGGAGCTGCTGGACATGGAAAGGTGCCCACTCTGAGACACAAAAATAGTCAAATCCATCAGATGTGCAAATGGCCAAAAGGGCAGGTAACTCTCCTGATCCCAAAGCTGCAGGACTGTTTTGAGTAAGGCTCTTTGCAGCAGAACATTTGTTTTGCTCCATCTTTAGGGAAAAGCAGATAAAAAAGGAGCAAAGTGAAGAAAAGAGGAGGGTGTTTGTGTGTGGGAAAAGTATCTACACACGAGGACAGCAATCTCAAGGGACAGTGAGTGCGCAAATCTTCCAGGACTCAGAAATTAGTAAACAGTTCAAAAAACCCCAAGTGGCTACTCTGGCGTCAGTCAACACTGACATCTCCTCTCCCTGAAACAGGCTTCAGCTACAGTCCTCTTGGCAAACTGTTCCTACTGTGACATCCAGGAGGAATCCAGTGTGTGGGTTTTCCATTTCTTCATGTCCTCCCTTAAAATTCTTGGTTTTTCCAAGTTCTTTCCCCCACCTGTACTCAAATTCCCACTAGGAATCATTTAACAGCAGGAAGCTTCTTTTGTCAGCTGTAACATGCCCCAGAGTAAGACTCTCCCAATAGCTCTGCAGTTCCTAGATGCCCAGACCTCGGCCCTTTTGCAAAACAGTTAAAGAGCCCTATGGTGACTAGCGAAATAGGGGGGAGTGGGGGCTTTTCACAGGCCTTTTCTGGCACTAATGGAAAAGCTGTAAGGGCGGAGCAACGCACAGCTGGGAGGCAGATGTGCACGCACGGGGGAGGGCTGGAGGGGAGCCCCGGGTACGCCGTGTTCCCGGGGGAGGTGCTGGCATAGCCCGGGGTTGTTTGTGCGCAGGGGGGACCCCACCCTGGCGACGTACCCAGTCCCCCGCGGCAGGGGGCTGCCCGGGGAGGGCAGGGCAGGGCAGGGCAGGGCAGGGGGGACTCCCGGGGGCCGCTCTTACCTGAGCACGGAGCGATGTCGCAGGGTCGCCGCTCGGGGTCTCCGGCAGCGTTTCGGACGAAGCACCAGGGCGCGGCGGCGCCGTCCGGGTTCCTGCAGCTGTTGTGGTCCTCGCTGACTGCTGGGGGGCAGCGGGGCCGTCAGCACG
>VXAY01004937.1:1082322-1112545 GCA_013399855.1 Oxyruncus cristatus | reverse complement strand
AAGGGGCGGCCGCCGCGGGGCAGGGCTCGGGCCAGCCGGCAGCCTGCCGCCGCTCCCCCGCGGCCGCACAGGGTCCGCGCCGCTGCACCGAGAGCTGCGGTGGGTGCTCGGCTCCGCGGGGCTCTTGGGCTCGGCAGGGACGCGGGGAAGCGCTGCCGAGGCGCAGCTCCGCGTCCCTCGGCTCGTCTCCGACAGTCGCAGGAAAGTCTCGGGCCAGAAGAGACTTCCCACACGGAACTACGCTTGAACCGCTGCCTGTGGCAGGGAAAGTGTTTGTCTTAAGGGACCTAAAACTGGTCTCTCGCCTAGAGAACTCCCACGAAGGACTAAATCCTCCTGCCCTGATTTTGCCTTTGGATTCCCTTTTCTCTAGAGAGGAGACCTTGCTGGTGGTACACACTGCACCTCCACATCAAAGGTTTACATTCTCACCTCTGCTAATCCATTGCTTTCCTTTGACTCCACATCCCCTAAGAGCTGTGCTTGCTCATAGAAAAAACAAGGTAAACAGCATTAAAATGCTTTAGAGCAATTCTACTGCAGGCACCCAGCCACTTGTGATAAAGCCTCTCTGCAGACATTTCAAATGGGTTACAATAGATACTTCTGTTCCTGAACACACCAGTGACTGTACACAAGCATCTGGAGTCCTCAGCAATGCTTCTATTTTACACCAGTGAAAAACAAGCCACTGAATACTTGGTGCTGTTTGACAATGAGCTCGCACAGGCAGCCTGGGCCAACTGATGGGTTTGTAGCCAAGGCATAGGCCTGCAGCACAAGGTGCTATTTCTGGCTTTCCCACAGAGTTCCTCCTGACCTTGGCCAGTCTGCCTGCCTGCCTCACTTTGCGCTTTCCCTTCCTTTCTGTTACATGAGGTATAATCAAACCTCCCTTCTCAGAGGAGGACAGGGAAGTTCCCTTCTTTTAAAGTGCTTTGAAATCACATGGAAACCACTGAACACATAAAAAGTATTTCTATGCCAGGAAGCTGCACGTTGTGTTCAGTGTTTTATGAATCACTCTTTCGGGCAGTGCTGGCTGGAGCAGTGGCCTTTCCCTTCCACTCCCGGATGTTTCCATCCTGGCAGGGCTCTCTCAGGCTGCTGCAGGTACTTGTGTGACAAGCTGGCTCGAGGTGCTGGTCCAACCCAACTTTTTCCCCCTTTTTCACCAGGTCACGAACACGTTAACCCCTTTACAACCAGGTTACCTGCTGCATCCAGTCCCCAATGGAGCCACAAAAACAGACATACCAGCATGACAGATGGGTAGATGAGGAAAACAGGTCAATTAAGCAGCACTACCACTGAGTAAGACACCATAGGCCCCAGCACACACTTGTGTGTGATTCATGCTTTAACAATATGAACGACATGCTCTAACCACTATAGAAAATTTAGTTTAATAATGTCAGATTAAAAAAACTGCAGCCAGGTTGTAAAAAACCAAACCAATAAACCAAAACCCAACTGTGTGTGTCAGTCCTGACCGCCATCCCCAGCTAAGAGTCCTCCTTTGTGACATTATGCTCATTGTCTGCACAGACACCCCGTTACTGCATTCCTGGTGCTCTCCAGTTACTCTCTCTGAAGGCAAGGCTAACTGGAGTCAGCAAGAATTGTTAATAAGGGCTATTGAATCAAGCCTTCTGTTTGTAATAGCTCTTCATCACAGATTTTATGGGACAGATTCCATTCAGCAGAAACTGCAGGGCCACACATGCATCCAGAGGCACTGTCTGTCCAAAGCAGTTTGCAGAGGGCTGGCCAACCTGCACAATTAATTTCTTTTTGCTCATTTCATGAGACTAACTAATGCTTCCATTCCATCTAGCACAGAAAGCATTTCCTCCTGTACATACTGGTCCAGGAACTGCACTAATCTCTGTGGAAACAAATGTCAGAGACCTTCCCTGCTCTTCTGCTATGTAACAAGATAAATTTGCACTTCTCATTACACCCAGCCAAGTTCCAGAAAACAATTTGAGTTTCTAGTCCACAGAAGGACAATGGGGAATCTGGGAGAAATGCAAAAACCTTCACATTAATGGTAAAGATCAAAGTCTTTTCCACAACTGACTTCTAAGCATAATTTTTTCTTTCATCTCGAGCTTTCTCCAGGATGAGGGAAGATTTATGCCTGGCAGTTTCACAGAGTTAAGTTTAATAGGATGCCAGGTGGCAGCTGTCAAAGGCAGACTCAACTGCTCTTTCTGCTGCTTGGGAATAGGTTTGCTCTTCTCGCTACACTTTTAGAGATTAAACATGACATTATTTCTCAGGACTTGATTTTAAACTACCCAAACTATAAGTAATCCAATAGCTCTGCAGCTACATCCTCACGCAGTTTACATGTGGAATTCTGGAGGTGTATACACATACATGTATCACAGCACATCCCCACATCCACAAACACTTCACAGCGGAATATATACACTATTTTTAGGAAAAAGGGACATTAAGCATCCTCCCTAAACTCAGTGTGAACCAGTTTCAGCTGTGAGCTGGTACCTTTCTGCTGTTTATACAGGTTCCAGAATGAACAATGTCTGCTTTTTCTCTCTCTCCTGTCTGTCAGCTGCTCTTTCTTGTTTGTTTGTTCTAGTTTTTTCACCTGTGGAAAAATTCAAAGTGTATTGAGACTTTACTTAAAGAAAAAAAAGAAAAATAAAACGCATCTCACACATAGCACAGCATGCTGTGCCAAGGGAGGCAGCCACAGAGGTGCAGCTCTGGAATGACTCTGCAAGAACCCATCAAACCCACCCTCCTTCTCTGGCCACAGCCAAGTGCCTTCAGATCTTCCTGGGCAAAAGTTCATCTAACCTCCTATGCAAGAACTAACATGCTTCATTACTTAATCTTACCAAATAAGACACTGGGGAGAGTAAGCAAAATGAGTTTTCTAATCTGAGTAATCTTTCCTAGCCAAATTAACAAGGAATGCTTAAAATGGAAAAAGTTGACCACTGCCCTCCTTGTAACAGAACATATGTCATGTTCCCATAAGTTCCCCTTTCTTATTCCTAGGCAACCAAAATAATTGTTCCAATTTTCCCTCAAAACTTGTTTTTCTAAACCATTTTTCTGCTTCCTTCATAAATTGCAATGCTCAAGAATAAAGTACATCCTGAGACCTCGCCTATCATAAAGAGATTATTAGAGCAATTTGTGCTTAAAGGATCGAATGTCACTAAACACTATTAAGTAGTTCCAACTCCAACAAAAGCAGGGTTTCTATTCCTTTGTCGCCTCTGTCTTGGTCATGAAAATGATGGTTGGTCTCACCTGTAAAAAGCCTTCTGTAAGCAATGATGTAGGAGTTGTAAACAAGTATCTTTCATTTCTAACCTAGAAACAATATGAATGCAAGAAAAAAGCATCAGGAATGCAACAAAAGGATCAGATGTTGAGTTTATGAAACTGAGCCGAGTATAACCAAAAATCAAGACAGAGACAATGACTACAAAGGAGCTGGTGTGGAGGGGCAGGAATATCCAATGGCACTGTTGCATGGCCCTGCTGACACGCTCAAGGAGAGGCTTTCCCTCCCCCTTCAGTCTGACAGCATGAGCTATTGCTCGGTAAATGCCAGCCACAGCCTCCAAGGACTAACAAGGAAGTCTGCAGAAGCAAAACAACCATATGCGATATTCGAACTGGTTCAGACTGGTTCAGGGTTTGCTCCGCTAACTCCGAGTGCTTTCTCAGATGAGCTTTCTGTGTGGGCTGTCCTAAAAGGACAGAGGCCTCGGGAGGGCAATGTGAGGCCTATTGTTTACCGGGGAGAAGCACCGCAGCTACACTTTGCCAGCATTAAGAGATTAGCGATAAACACTCGCCGACTTCAGAAATTTCACACTCGGTTCTCTCCTACAGCAACACTTCGTCCTTTTTGTCACAAACTGCCCAGTGCCTTTCCACAGCTCTTCTCAGTGGATTTGAAGGGCCCAAGTGCCCACAGACATTGTGTTCACACTGGCCCACTGTGGCAGCCGTGGAGGACTCCCCGTGGATCACGGCCCTCAGCTCTTTCCCCGCTGCAGCGTTCTGATCCCGGTGCCTGGATCACAGACACGGCTCTACCTGCCATCCAACGGGGGTGTCTCCTAGCAGGATACCATAAAACCATGGCAATATTGTTAGGAATTAGGTACAGCTGTCTAACCGGGTCTCAGTCCCCAGTTGCACTGGGTTTCGCTGGGTTGGTTGGTTGGATTGGTTGTTTTTTCTCCCAGATGCAGGCTGTTATTGACAAAAAACAGAGCCCGCATTTTTAAGGGTGGAGGAAGGGAAGCTATTTTGAAAGATACTGTGATCTACTCAGAGAACACATAGGTCTGAGCCAAGAACAGGAGCCTTGGTCTAAATTCTTTAACTGATCTTTGCTTGACCTCAGGCAAGCTTCTGCCTTGGTTTCCCATGTTAATACTACTTATGTCACAGAGGCAGAAATGATTAAATGTCTGCAAAGTGCTTGAAAGCCTCAGACATGCAATACTTACCTTATGAAATGGCATTTATTCTAGGAGAAGGAATCCTGAAGATGGATATGCATGCAAGGACTTGAGATGTTCCCAAGTTCTACATGTGTAGTGCTGACTTAGATGAAAAGTACAAACAAACATTAATGCAGGAAGAAAAATTGGAGACTCTGTTTAGTTGTTTTTTAAGGTATAGAAGTACCTTTGTAGTTTTCTTGTTTCTCAATCCACTGCTGTGCCCAGCAGTACCTGGCAAAGCTAAGCAGTTTGATAAACCAACATTCACTCTTGTTGGAAAATGCCTTTCTAAAAATAATGGTTTATCTTGCACATGAGAAACATGAAAAGGCAGCACAAAAACATCTGGAGATTTGAGTCAAAAGGAGTAAAGATTTCTGCTCTGATATCTGTTCAAATGAACCTCCAGTGAATTGGGTTATTAAATATCTTTATACCAACCCTTCCCTTACCATGGAATCCGACTCCACAGTCAAACAGAGGTGATAGCTCAAAAATCTGCTGTTTAAACTTCAATAATCATGGAATATTATCAAAGTAGGAGTTAAGATTCCACTGTGGAAAGCATGAGGTTAGAGTTCCACTTAAATATGCAAAACTCCCAGTTCCTGTGGAAAATACACCATGTCCAAATAGCACGGGCACTCATAAGAGAGTGACCCATATTCCAAGCCAACAGAAAGGCAGTAAGATTATAAACTTGCACACATAAAAAAAGCCCCAACACACGTTTTCTTATCTCTCTGGGGTTTAGGGACGAGGACTGGAGTCATAATGTAAGAGCAGAAGCAGCGACTCATTTTGTAATGGCTCTCCTTGTAATTCAACATGTGAGCAGAGACGCAGAGACCAAACCTTGCAGCAGAGCTACTTCTGCTTCCTCATAAAGAGCAGGATTCACAGACAGTTACAATGCAGAGCTCTCACCTCTGGGTTTTGTTTTCTTAGCTGACCTGAAAGCAGATAAAACCATCAGCACACAGGTACTGTGAGACCTCTCCACAGGTGTTTGCCTGAAGGCCGCGGAGGAGTTGTTTATTTTGGGAAGTTGCCCTTTCTTTCCTGCGTGGAAAAGCAAACCTCTGTATTTTCTCTGGGTCCCACACATGCCATAGGCATGCAGAGAGAGCCTTTTTCACGACTGACATATGCACATGGACTGTTTTACATCTATTTACAAAAGCAAACGCTCTGTTCCCTAAGTATGTTTACAGAACAGGGAAAAACTCTGCTGTCATTTTGGTCTTTTTGGTTTCTCTTTTAGAAAGTCAGAGCTCCAGCTGGCAACACCATAAGGAGGTAAAAAGCCAGGAAGGAACAAAGGCTCACCTAATACTTGCACTTATTTCTTTAGACTATAATGGTGTGGAGTTAGAACACTGTGCATTGGACCAATGCCCCAGCACCTGAGGTAGGCAGGCCAGAAGCAAAAATATACTTATATATCCTGTCTGGGTTTTATTTCACTGCCATTCAATGAGGACAATACTGAATTTCAAAGATACTTGTTACTCCATTCACTTATGCTGAAACAAGAAATCTCATTGCATAGTGCCAGAGAAAGGATTTCCTAGTCAAAATAAGGCCATCCTGGTACACAATGTTGCAATTATGGATTTTCACAGATAGCTGTGGAGATGTGCAAAGGCAGGAACTGTCTCTGAGGGGAGGAAGATTTTGAGATCTGAGAAGTACAGGCCATCTCTCTGTGCACTCATGGTCTCTACTCTCCGTCTCCAGGAAATGAATGCATGCAGCCTGCAGAGTTTAATTCTCTTTTGGTTTATTACTATTTAAAAATCAGGTTTTGTATCCCCTTCTACAGAGGCTTCACCTTCCAACAGAACATACAAAAAATACACACAATAGAAAAAAAAAAGATAGGTAGGTAAGTTGCTTTATACAAACAGGTCCCTAAGAACCCAAAAAGGCTAAAACAGGCTCGGTTTCAATAGAAGCAGGCCCATAAATAGGCAAGAGACTTCATTCAAGTAGGGAAAGAGTCATCCATCCTCACCTAAGATCCTTTCTTGCTCACACTGAAGACACTGGGAGGATTCCCAACAACTTCAGTAGAAGCAGGATTGGGATTCATCAGAGCCAATGGCAAACTTTTCGGCTCCTTCCCTTCCAAGGCACTGTCTCTTCCATATGGTGTGCAGCCAGGGAAAAATGCCAGTTTTCCTGGCTCATCCCACACTCATGTTTCAGTTGTTCACTCTACAGGACATCTGAGAACAGCCTTTTATTTTCTCCCTCTGGTATTTGCACTAATTGCAGCAACCTTTCAGATTACATCAGTACCGAAGAGCAACTGTGAGCCCAAGAGCAAGGCTTGGTCGATTCCTCAAGAGCCAGCAGTCAGTCTGACAACACTGCAGAGGGCATGGAAAAATTGCCTGGAGAAGGCACCAGTTTGTGGACGCAGCAGCCAAAAGGCTGTTAGCAAGCATGAGACTGATTTATTATAAAGTCACTTACCCAAGGTCACTGCGTGACTGCAGGATGCCCAAGAGCAGTTATGGCTGCCAGTGGCTGTATGTTCCACATGGAAACCAGGAGGTGGGAGGGGGTCACTGGAACACCAGTGAAGGTGCCAGTTACCCCCTTCCTTCAGCACATCTCAGCTCAGAGCACCTCCAGGTCTCCAAAATTGCAGTACAAGTAGAGAGGCTACCCAGGAAAAGCTTCATTCACATAAACCCTGAGAGCAGATCAAAAGTGCCAGGCAGCCTTTAAATGAACTTAAGTATCTCACCTTTCAGGGAAAATGTGGCCAGATGTTTGTTTAACTTTGCATTACACCTCAAGTCAGTGAAGCCAAACATTTGTAGCAGAGTTCAGCAGCACGACTGTGCAGCACAGTTTGGCATGTCAATCAAATACTGGCACGTCCTTACCCCAGGGTTATCATCATCTCATTTTACAGACAGGAACCAAACACAGGAAGAGGCTGGAGATGACACGCGGTGTTAATTCTTTACAAACCAAACAGGCAGTCGCTGCCTGCTACACAGAGCTCACAACTGTGGTTTTCCACTAACATTCCAGAACCATTCCAGCCATCACCACAACCCCTCACAGCCAGGGCTCCTGCTCCTGCTCTGCATCACTCTGCAGTTATGTCACATCACTATTTTTAAGTGGTTGGGTTTTTTTAATTTTTAGCCAAATAGTTCCCTGCTTTTTTAGAGCTCACAGTTACTTGCAGAGCTGGGCACATCTGGGTAGGTACCACACTGGCACAGGGATGTGAGGAGGGTGAGGGTATCGGGGAGCAGGCAGGAGGACACCATTGCAGTGCTGGTGCTGCTGACTGTGGCATACCTGTGGCTCACCCCAGGAGCATCCCTGCCTCCCTCCCTCAGGGTCCAGCCCCGTGCGCCAAACACGCCGCCTCCTTACAGGGACAGGGAGCTGCAGCACATTGGACTGGAAGCCAAATCTGTTCCCAAAGGCTCCCTCACAACAGCTGAAGGATCTTGTTTTGAAAAGGATGTTCAGGATAAAATCTGTGACTCTCTCAGGAGACACTGGAATCTTCCAGAATCTGTTTTAAGTTCTCCTATTGTGTTTTTTTTTTTTCCCCTCTTTGCTCATTTGTTTTGTCTCTCAGAGTGGAACTGAGAGCATAAGCTCAGAGATTCACTGTGAGCTTATGTTCTGTTCATTAAAACTCAGGTATTGTGCCCAGGCAAAAGGTGAACAGTACGAAGCTGGCTTGATTTACATCTGGATATTGATAATGCTGTTAAGGTACGACAATGCTGAAAAAGCCAGCACATTCCATGGGATTGTTTGGCACTTGCTCTCAGAGTTTCTGCCGTGCTGAACAATTGAAAATATCTGATTGTTTTTGTGGGTGGTAAAGAAAAGCCTTTTCTTGTTTTCTGTCCTGTTTCATGACTTAGAATTTTGGTGGCTGTTTTTCACTTTGTCCATTTATCTCTCATGAAACCCAAAGAGAGTTCTTGCTCTCTGTTCATTCTTCCAACACTGAAGTCTGGAGTTCCTTTGAAGTTTACTTTGGCATCTACTTCCTCAAGCAAGCACCTCAAAAAAAAATTAAAGCTGAAAGTGGTACCCCACTCCCGACTCAAGACATAAGTTCAGATACTGATTTCTAGGAACAAAGATTTAGTGAAAAAACAAGACACTAAAGTTACAACAGAGCCTACAAAATCTAGGTTAGCTTTCATACTAGCAATTCAATTAGTTGAGTTAGATAGACATTCAGTTACACAGCTCTTCTATTCAAGTCATTCCTTACTGCTGACAGCAGTTGAGGGAGGAACAATAATTTCAGGGAATACATGGGAAATAACAAATATTCCCTAAGTCACTGGCACTCAAACAGGTCTAAAATTGTGACTGGGCATTTACAATTATTCAAAAGATTGGTAGGAAGACCAACTCCACACCATCTTGGCTTTAAAAAAACCAAACAAATCATCCCCCCAACATATAATACTTTGCCCTACTATAATTAAGGCACTGGATTGAGAGAAGGAAAAATCTGTGTTCAATTTCTGGTTCTGCTATCAATTTCCCACATCATCTCGGGCAAATCACTCGGGATTGGGAGCTCACGTGCACCACATTACCATGCACCAGGTGAGCCCCACCAGCAAATCTCTTTGCACACGTTTAAGACATGACAAATGCAAGGTCCTGTCACCTCATTTAACTCAGCATGGAACAAATTCATATTAAACTGCTCTACCTGGCATTTGTTGTGGATTAACACACATGAAGATCAAATCAGGCAACAGAAGAAGCCTGATAAATCTGAGCCCCTACATTTAACACAACACTTAAGCATGCAAGTGGGTTTTAGTCCTTCATCTTTCACTCACTCACCTATAAGCAGATACTCCTTTCTTGTCTGTCTTTAGCGTTTAGATCATGAATGACTAAGATGTTTTCATCATACCTAATACACAAGACTCTGAGCCTCAGATGAAAGGTTATGGGACTCCTATAATACAAATACTCTACATATTTATGTAGATACATACAATACAACTCTGATGATCCAGATTTGTATGGACTGAAGTTCCCTTCTTGGCAGAAACGTGCAGTGACTCAAACACTGGACTGCAGTCCCACCACTGGGGATGACAAGGAAAGGAGGGTGGCCCAGAATCAGAACTATCACCTATACACTGATATGCCAATTAAAAATCAAATGTAATAGCAACAAATGAGGCTGCAGCTCGGGGCATGTTACACACTTCCCTCTGAACTCTGAACTTGTGAGCTGGGTTTTGTGTTTGGATCTGTCTCATGTTCTATGAGAAACAGACATTTCCCAAAGTACAGCACAGAAAGCATGTAATTACATTACTGTCCAGAATGGAACAGTATGCCCCCAAAGAAGCAAAAAGCACTGAAAACACACCACTGCTGAAGACCTGCCCAACCTCCTGCTGGCACTAAGCCTGCACCAGCCTCTTGTGCTGGTACAAATCTCTCCCATTTACACCAGGATGATCTAGAACTGTCATTTCAGGATTGTAAACTTCCTGCCTAATTGTTCCCCTGTCCACTAGACTGAGAAGTAAGTAGTTTTCATTCAATGTATTCATGACACCTCAGTAAGCATTTTCTTTGACGAGCAGAATGCACAGTTAGTGTTTTGGAAGGCTTGGGTTTTAGTTCAAGGCTTTTCACTGGTTTCACCAGGTCAGATTCTGTAGCATTCCAATTTAAATTGATACATGTGGCCAAAATTCAACCCACTACTAACACTTAAGTCAGTGGAGCTAAATGTAGGATGAAGATGTCCTACACTCTGCATTTGGCTTTTGGAATTGAATTTTGTGACTAGTGCACCCTCTCTAAGTGCACATGGGAACATCAGGGACACAACTTCTCTCTTTCATCACCCAGCCTCAGTTCAACAGGAACTTCCCTTGTGGCTTAAATATTGAGCTGTTAGTGAAACAGTGACTGCAGTTGCATCTGCTAATCCCCATGAACTGTTATGCTGACTGGAAAGCCTGCTCCAGCCTGACTTCCTTGGCAGCTTACAAGGTTGTTTCAGCATTGTCTAGATTTCTAAGGTATTTTAAAATGTTTTGTCACTTTGCTGAAATGTTCTGTTTCTACCTGTCAACTAACCTTACCAGTACAGCAACAGCAAGTCCATGAAGCTTTAGTCTGAAGGTGGGTTTGTTCGCTTGCTTGTTTGCTTTTTTCCTTTTACATGAGACTCATAGCTATTCCAGGGATTCTGGGAGAAGATGACTGGAGAAGAACATGTCCTTCAGTCTCCCAACACAGATTAATAGCAAAACATCAAGTCCACTGCAACATGCTCTCAATTTAGAAAGTGCTGGTGCTATAAAGAGAAAGCCATTGATTATTCATCCTGGGTTTGTAATACTGGAGAGCAAGTACAAAAAAGTAGCTTCTTACAAGAGAATGTGGGGCTTCTAACTCTGTAGAATTTAGAAGGTCATTCCAAAATCCCTAGGGCTCTATAATTCTAACATAAAAACAAAGTGGGATTATGTCTTAGTTCTGCATTAGCTGCAGGGTTTGGATCAGGAGCACCTGAGCAAGGCAAGCTGTGGTGCAACAGCAGTTTGTGGCTCCATCACATTTAACAGAGACCCATCTCCTGCAGCAGATGTGGATCCTGGTCTGAGGGGTCTGTCCTGCTCCAGCACTGAATTAATGATGGAGACAGGCACTGTTCCATGGGATGCAAGTTTGATGTGGGGCTTGGGCTCTTCAGAATGGCCTTTCTAGAGACATTCAGAACACAAAGCAGTTTACCAAAGCACTGCTTAAACCTCTGCTCATTAACCCTCTATATAACTGTGATGTAGAGAAAACTCTTCACAGATGGGAAATTTAGGAATAAATTCAGGGAACTGTTTTATGTGACCTTGAGCATCAACAGCAGAACCATAATTAAAACTCAGAGTATTCCTAACTCCTAACCCTGTGTTAAACAACATTTATACCTGGGTTTGGTACATAAAACCTTGACAAGTAACATGGGAGGAAAGGGAGGGTCAAAAAAGGACATTATTTCTGCACAAGTGGTATTTTCAGATTAAATGGAACCTGCAACAGCCTAAAGCCCAGCTTCTTTGCATTTTGTAATCAATTCTTTTTCAGAGATATGCTATTTGCAATTCCCACCTCTTATACTAGAAACCCTTCTTTGAGAAAGAAAGGAGTAAGACTGGCTTTTGCAAACCTGACTAGAGGCAGATCAGGAGAGCACGACTGTGGCCAAAAAGCCCAGCTCCAAATACAGCACAGTGTAGAGTGGGATTAACATCTTACTTACTGGCTCCCACTTGCACACCTTTGGGACAGGTGGCTGAATTGCTCAAAAACCAGACGAAACGAGGGGATGCAAAGTAACATACTAACTTCTTTAATAGAGTCCGATCCAATTAAACCAAAATCACTCTGTGAACCCCTGGGTTTATTCACACTAAACAAGTCAGTGGTACATAGTGTCAACCCGATAGCTGATCGTGTTCATACCCTAGGTCCCCACATGAAAAACAAGCACCAGTCAACCAGACTGCAATGGTATTTTTCCTTCCTTTTTTTTTTTCTTTTTTTTTTTTTTTTTCTTTTCGTAAAAACTATTCCTTTCATAGACTTAAAACAACCAACTAGCCAAGTTATTAATTATGGTACATCTAAAAAAAAAAAAAAAAATTAATACTAACCCTAATGTGACTGCTGCTTTACGAGTGCTCTGCGTATCGCCTTAGACTGGCTTTTCAGTAGCAATTCACTACAACAGGTCCTAAAATAATAATAATAATAATAAAGAATTAAAAACCTGACAGCAAGTTTAACGGTCAAAAGTAATAAAAACAACCTGTTCCGAAAGGTGATTTCTCTCAGCAGTTCAGTCCTGCTGCAGCACTCACAGCCTCACAAAGGCAGAAGGGGTTCGAATTCTCTCACCTCCTTGAAATTTTTTCTGGTTTTCAAAGGACAACTGCATTGTAACCTGCTAGGAACCACGGGGCGTTTTACTTAATGCTATTCAATAGTGGGTCTGTTTTTAAAATTTACTGTTTTTCTGGGGTAGTTTAGGGAGGGTGGGGAATAGAGAGAGAACAAAACCATAGCTCCCTGTAGCTGTAGCTGCCCAGGTGCCTCGGTCACTAGGACTGTCTCGTTCTCACACCAGTGCTGGCAACTTTTCATTATTCCAGAAGAACACAGAGAAACACCAGCAGCAGCCTCTAAAGCTCCATTTAGTGTTTTGGGTCATGTCTCCTATTCAAGGCCACCATCTTCTGTAATTTATCAGCTAAGAAGCATTTTCTCCCTCTCCCCAGTGGAAGTTTAAAGGTGGGGGTAGGGCATGAGACAAAGAGGGAAGCTAAAATGAATAAAAAATTCTCAGCTATAGAACCCAATTTCATTATTTCCTCTTTCATTCACAGCATCTTATCACTATAGCCAGACTGCTGCTTTGCTTTGCTGAGATCACACTGATCTCATTTCCCCTCTGGCCCCATCGGTTGCTGGTCGACCTCTGGATCCACCAGGGATGATGCAAATGCTGACTGGACGATCTGAAACCCAAAGGACTCCAGGAGAGACATGTTCTGTTGGGGTGAGAAGGGGGATCCCAGAGCAGGACCCAGGTCCCCCAAGGGGCCACCCAGGGCCCTGACGTGAACTTTCTGTATGTGTTTGTTCAGATAAGACTTGGATCTGAAAAAGCTGCCGCACTCAGGGCACGGGTATTTCTTCTCCCCTTCCGTCTCCATTTTGTTTTTGCTCACTGCCAGCTCACACGAGAAGGACCCGTTGGTGCTCTGTTTCTCGGGAGTCTTGAGGTCACTGGTGTCAGAGAGGTCTCCGTATGAATCAGAACTCTCAATCGGGTCCGAATGGGAACATTTCTGGCCTTCTACGGGAAAAAGAAAAGAGAGAAGTTTTCAGAACCTCATGCCCCAAACAGAGGTATTGAGCACTGAAACAGCTTGTGTTGGTTACCACCTGATCGCATTCCCGCCTTCATGACAGAATGTAACACACTGAAAATCCAATCCCTCATGGTCTCCAGCCACCAGGCTGCTCCCAGAGCAACAGCTGGGGCTTCATTAGGGCTTTGTCATGATACTGGATGCAACCATAATGGGTCTCTGGTTTATACAACACTTCTTGAATCTCAGAGGTGTCTCACAATGTTGACACCTCAGACACTACAAAAGGATGGGCCTAATGATGAGTTTTTAACTGTGCAATTCACTCACACATTTCTGAAATATTGTTGATACTTTGGGGCAGAGCCTTGAGAAACTTCACAAAGTACAACAGGCTGCGGCAAGATGGGAAGAACGTGGAAACACTCAGCAACAGCAGTGAGCTCCTGCAATTTGAGTGCAATTACACTTAGTCTCAAGGAACTCTCTTTCACAAGTACGACACTGTTGAAAGTGAACTTCACAATCTGAAATTGCTACACCTTTAAATGGTGTAGTGTGAAACAGGAGAGATGTTAGGGACACTGTTTTAAAGCTGTTTGGATACATATCCTAGCAAAGCCATTTTGGTATGTTTGGAGTGTTCCCCATTCTCCTCTGGCACTGTGCCAGGGAAGTTTGTCCACACTTTTTGCTCAATGCATGTGAATGAGCGTGAGAAACCCAGACATACTCACTGAACAGGTCCCTGAATACAAATAAGCTGTACCTACTATTAACTCTGAAAGACCAAAGAACCACTTGGCACAACCCAAAAGACAGATTTGCTCTGGACTCAGCATTACAAACCAAACAGGATATGCATGAAATCAGTACACCACTGAGCTGGAGTAAATCTCTTGTTAAGTCAGCACACCACCCCAAACCAAAGGGCTACTGCAGTAACTCTATAATACTTCAACAGAAAAAATTGCACACGTGTAGCTTTCTGATGGCACAGGCTTTGTTTGACCCAGCCTGCTGTGTTCTCCTGGGCAAGAAAAAAGGGTAACAACCGTGGGTTTAAAGCAAAACATCTTCTGATGTTTCAGCTTCACCAGAAACACCGACAGCTCAAATCAAAAAGGCAAAAAGCTATTCTACACAGATAAACATACTGTTTTACTTATTCAGAAGTTAAATACTCTTTAGCTATGCTTACAATAATATTTTTTTTCCTTTTTTCCCCCCCCAGAAGTTAAATGCAGGTTAAAAACAAACAAGTACCAGCGCTATTATCACCCTCTGCCTCTCCTCTCCAATAACAGCTTTTAGAAGTGTAAGTTTAGCTACAGACAGTTGCATGGCCCCTCATCATCTTGAGGGTGAGTCTTTATGAACTGCATTCTGCAGCTGCCCCTTCCTTCACCAGAAATCAGAGACCTGTTTTGACTGACACGAGATTCCAGTGGAATGGGACTAAGGAACTGGCCCATGATCTGCACCCTCAGGCAAAATTCAGACGCTGCTCCACGGGAGAGGCTCAAGATGAACCAACGTGGCTTTTTCAATCTCCAAAATCAAAGAAGCTGCCAAAAATTCCTATGCTCTTCTGTGTCCATCTCCTTCCCCCAGCCTTGTCAGATCAGCTATCCAAGGGCAGGTATCACCAAGGGCAGGTATTCCTGCGTGACGCTGTGGAATTCCTCTGCATGTCCCTAAGCTTGTCTCCAGTATTTCCCTGTCCTTCCTCCCTCCCAGCCCAACACCCCACCACACACACACTGCCCAGAGCAGCAAGTGCAGAGCAGCGAGTCTCTTGCCTTTGATGCCATAGGTCCTGACGCAGTGGAACGCTGCTCCCCCATTCGGGATGGACTCCTGGTGCCTGGAGACCTGGGGAAGGGGAACACCGTGGTGGGTTTTAACATGGACCTTTAAGTAGGAGGCAGAGGAGAAACCTAAACAAGATAAAAGGAGATGAGATCCTGCCACCAGCAAAGACACACATCTGCCTTCCCTGTTCTTTAATCTTTTACTCCTGCTCCCTGTTCCAAAGCTGCCCTTACACCAGCTAATTCCCTAGGACATGCTCAGGTAGATTCCTGTCATCAGGCAGTAATGAATTGCACACTTTTCATCAGATTGTGTTTGCCTTTTGTTAGTCATGATGAAAGCACAGCCTCCTTCAAAACAAATTCTGTGCAACCAAACTGAGCAGATGACATGGAACTTTCTGGACAAAAGGCAGAAGAGACATCATAGAAAAAGGCACCCATGCCTCTTCACTATTTTTGTGTTGTTTTATTTACTTTAATGAAAAATGCCTTTATCATCTGATAATACCCTGGAAGATAGTTCCAATTAGTTGATTTTATGCTGTTAAGATTCAAAGGAATGCCATTTAGCAACACCCCTCGTTGGTATTTAGTGTGCTTTCCCCTCAGGTTTCTGGCATTTATAGTGACTTCTAGAAGGCAGAAAGCTAAAACTACTGAGTTTTTGAGGTATACAGTTTTGTTCTATAGTAATTTTTGGAACAAATTTCCTGCATTCAGCTCATCCTGATTATTTTCTCTACAGTAAACAAAAAATATTAAAAATAAATTTCACTATTTCTATCAGCTCTGATCTGTAAGCCCAAACCACTGAAATTAAAAACATGTATTTCAAACAATTGATTTCGGAACAAAACATCTGTGCATATGCTTTTTAAAATGGTTTTTGAAGTCTCACATGTCCTTTTCCTTTAATTCAATAAATTACCTTACATATACTTTGGAATGCTTTAAATTCAATCTTCATGAGATTTGCAATTATTACTAGTACATTTGGACCATATATGAGGCACAAGGAGGACAGAATTTAAAGATTTCCTACACAAGTTAACCTCCCAACACCCAGCTTAATTTTCTGTTAGATTTTGAACAGAATATTTTGGCACTTTCATGTTAGAAACATTTTCCTTTAACAACTGAACGCAAGACAAGGTTCACTGTCACAGACCCAGAATTCCAGGCTCCCTTTCTGGAGAAGGAAAATCCAAGTCCTAGATTTTTTTTAAACCAATACAGCACTTACAGCACAAGCCCCTGCAAGAGGACTTTCATACCAATCACTGAAAATATCAATAGTTATTCTACTGTAAAGCCATTTTATAGTGATATAACTGTATTTACATTTGATCTTAGGAAGATGGAAACCCCATCCTGCAGGTGTCTCTGGGGTGGATTTTCTGACAGCAGCTGGTAGTTTCAGATGCTGAATTTAATCATGAATGTGGCTTTACACTAGATTTCCCCAGGCCTAGCCAACAGAATATCACTCTACCCAGACTCTTGCTTATAAGCCAGGATCAAAGAGTATCCAGGACCTGCAAAGCGAGACAGAACTCCACAGCAACCTGCTGAAGGGGAAAAGGGCAGGCTGCTGGGAATGAACAAGAGGTAGTTACTGTGGACCCCTGAGCTGAAGATAAAAGCCCAGAACAGTAGATACATCACAATTCAAGACGCTAAGAACGCACGACTCTGGAAACACAATGGAGCAGAATCAGCCAGGCCAAGTCATCCAGGGAATCAGTGTAAGGGAATAATGCAAGACCTGCCCTCAGACACCAAACGCTGCACTGAACACCTCGCTGGGCAACAAGAGAATGTAGTTTTTATAAATACCAAAAATTCTCTGTAGACATGGAAAGAACCCGTGTTTGACTGGCAGAGAAAAGGGCACAGTGTACAGACATAACAGTGACACCTCCACCTACGAGGTGCTTCCCTCATTTCCTACATGTCCAACAACTGCAGGCATGCTGAGATCAACCTCTTTTATGTAACAATGCACTAAACTCTCCCTGCCAACCATTAAAAAAGGGCTGCATACAGGTATTGAGTGGCTTTCTGTAGCAGGACTGACACAGGAGAATCTGAAGCTGTAATCTCTGCTACACAATATTATTTCTCAACTCTGCAATTCTATTTGTAGAGTACATTGTTTTATATAATGGAAACTGCTGCAAAGTGTGTTAGCTCCCCTTTATGCACTTGGCAGATGAACATGTGAGTCATCAACTTCCATCAAAGCCATAAGAATGCCAACTGCTTCACGGGAAACTGTTTAAAGGGAGATTTGGGGGGTGGGGGTGTTTTCATCCTAATTTTTTCCTGAAGCACTTAGCACTGGCCTTTTTTTCCTCCACCAGACTAATTATGAATGACTGTCCTAGAAAGATGGGGGTTCCTGGACAAAAATCCCTTACTTTTAAAAGTCTCTTTCAGAACAAAGTCAGACTAGTACAGAGAATAAAGTGGCAGCATTTTTCAGAGAAGGAATGTAGTTATTGTTTTACCCTACACATCCCTCTGCTTTGAGAAGCAGATTATTTCTTCATACCAGAAGAAAAACATGCACAGAGAGGAAATGTTCTGCTTTATATAAATGGGACCTGCCCCTTGATCTCCCACATAACATCTATATGGAGATGAACTAGAGAAATAATTGCAGGATGCTCCCTGTTCAAAAATTCTAATTTGGATTTAGCTGGAACATGCAGAGAATGTCTTGCTTTAACGGACTTCGTGTCCCCCATGAAAAGTGCAAGGATTCATCTTATTGTAAAAATAAATTCCATCCCACTTGCGATTGGAATATTTACCCTTCTCCTCACTCATTTGATTTCTGTGAACAAAGAGTGTCTGTGTCTGAAACAGAACCCCAAACTTCTGAGTTGCACCTGTCATGACAAAGCACCAGCTCTAGACCTGCCAAAGTCATCAACCTCTTGAATTTGTCCACACCAGCAAATAGAGTTCTAAGGGTGGTAACAGAAGTTTATGCAAGAACACGACAGGAGCAGGTCTTTTTTATTCAGCCTGATTAAAAAGAATTTGTCTTAAAAAGTGAGGCTTGAGGATTAGGTTTTTATAAGCATATTTTGGACAAATTCTTAAAAAAACCCGAACCAAAACAAAAAGAACCCCCAAAAAGAAACAAAACAACCAAAATCCCAGGGGGGGAAGGGGGAACAACAACAAAAAACCCCAAAACACTGTTTCCCTGATTTAAAAGATTTAATTCTATGATTATTTTAAGCATAAAGACCCTGAGTAAGAAAACAACCTGGAAAAACCATCAAATCACAGCTGGTAATTTCTGGATATTAAAGTGCCATGCTGTAAAAGAAATAAATATGATCAACAAATGGGCACACACATGACATGGGAAACCACTGGCTGCTGCTTTCTGTCAGATGCTGAGTTCCAGCGCCATCTCCTAAATCCATTAAACCTTTAAAAGAACATGAGACGCTTAATTAAGTTCCACAGAAAAGCTTTCAGTCCAGTGAGGGATTCTAAGCTCTGGCATTACCACTGGGAATGTTCAGCTGGGTAAGAGTCACCTTTTCATCCACTTTTTTTTTTTGGTGGGCCAACATCCAAAATTCTCTCTACAAGCAGCTTGAGCTTGGAGAGCTTTCTTGCTTGACAATTATTATATCCAGAGGTTGACAATTACTACATGCAGAACCAGCTAAGTTTCAATTAAAAGATACACCAGCACATTAGACAGGGAGAGATTAAACCAACCCCCACTGCACAAGCACTGCAGCCACAGCACAACAGTCGGGTTAGTGCAGCTTCTGACTGTCCCAATGCCTACCAAACAGGTGTTCCTGATCCAGAAACCTTCCACTAGACTCCATCTTGTCAGGCTCTACAGCTTTAAAAGAGATCTGTTTAAAACTATTAACTTTATGATTTGATTCTAGAGTGCCTGGGGTGAAAAATTCTGTTGTCACTGCTCATAAATCTGTAATCAACATTTACAGCGTAAACCAGTGAGTTCATAACACAGATATTTGACAAATCCAGTCTGTGACTTCCCCTTCCTATGAATTCTAACACTGGGTAGATATTTAACAGTAATTCACCACATTAATTACATTTTCCAAGTCCTGCTGTAAACTGAAATTCACAACAGACAATTCTGACAACTCCTATGAAACACACAAACCGTAAGGAAGTGGTTGCCTAAAGCTGACTGTACAACAGGTCCCCTGTCCTTCTGCAGAGAAGTGTATTTTTAAATTTCCACTGTACATTTCGACTTGTAAACTGTGAATAAACCCCTTGGTCATTTCATTGTTTGAATGTTGGGTCTGTCTTTGTCACACTGGCTCCATTTCCGAAGAGCTGCAGTGACATCCAGTGGTAGTTACACTGAAACTCAAGCTTACAAATCCTGGAAACCAGACAATTCCTCCCAGCTCAGGGGAGTTTCTGTTTGGCACCACGTTCAGCTGAAGGAGAGCAGGAAAACACCTGGATCTTGGATAGGATCTTCCATTGTTACCACAAAAAAAATCGGGACAAGCTTAAGCAGTTTTTCAGAAGCTGAAAAGGAGGGCAAACTTCATTTCACACCATCTACTGGAGCTTCAGAATCTCAAGATTTTCCAGCCAGATGCCTTTTCCACTCACACTGTTAATATCACTTTCAGGACCTAACATACTGCTCAACAAGTGCAAATACTTCCCTTTCAATTGAATGCCTCTTATTACTCATCAGCTCCAAAAGCTCCCTGTACAGTCCTCACATCAAACACAGAACAGCTTTATTCTGCCTCTCAAAAGATTTCACATCTCTTAAATTAGAAAAGGGAACACACAGAAAAAAAATGACTCATCAGAAAAAACAGGATTCCAAAACACAGCAGTCTCTTCCAACCCTTACTAGCTGTGTGAGCCAACAGTGTATTTTGAAGTTGTGTATTAATAATTCAAAAAAAAAAAAAGATACCAATAAGTCAAAATCATTTTTCCAGCTTGCCTTACATCCCACAAAACCTAAATTTCCAACTCTCTTCAACTGAAGAATACCACAGATGGAAAAGCTTCAAAAGCTCTTAGTCATATGGTTTAGTTTTAGGTAGTCCTGCAAGGAGCAGGAAATTGGATCCAATGATCTTTATGGGTCCCTTCCAACTCCAGATAATCTATGATGCTATGAAAAGCTGTATTTGTACAAATAAAGGTAAAACACATTTCTAGTGCTCTTTACAAAATCTGTTGTAGAAATGTACATTAATACAAAGCAATTTCTTGGGTTAGGAGGGAGAAGCAGCTTGACTCTGCTGCACCAGGAGGTCGAGCAAGATTTGATAACATAATGCAAATCTGTTCATGCCCAGTGTATAATTTTCAACTTGATGTGTATTTCAGAGATTCTTCTTCCAAATTGTTTGCAAGAACTCAAGTCTAACCAGGTATAGAAAAAGAAGATGTATGGTAAACAGCAGTGAGGCAACTTATCAGGGTTATTGTACAGGGATCTGGCTATTTAGCAATTAAAATTCTTAAAACTGTCTAGAAACAATTTGCTTCAGATTCGAACTGAGTTTCTTTAGGAACTCTCAGCCAGGTGAAAAGGCCAGCCCTACAGCTGCAGCACTTTCAGAGGATGGTCACACACACGGTACAACCTCCTCCTGTAGCAGGCAGAGTCACTCAGCCCCACAGCTCCCCTCCAGTGCCGGCCCAGCCCACTGAAAGGAAAGAATAGTTTCTTCATTACCTCGGTTACAGATAGTGCAGAAATTGCTTGGTCCTTCACTATGCTTCTTCAAGTGGTCTGCCATATATGCTGCTCTCAAGTACTTCCCACACACCTGGCATGGGACTTTGTCTTCATGACAGGCCAGGTGCGAGCGCAGCCGGTCACGAGTGGCAAAGGAAGCATTACAAGTCTGCAGGTACAACGAGAACCATGTGACTCATCAGCTCTGCCAAAAGCACTGATACTGTCGAATATATTTAGTATTCTTTAGAGTAAATACCTCAGATCCTGAGCAAAGACATGATGCACAAGCCATTTTCCCCCACAAATAAAAAAATTCAGATCACCAACACATTGCACAAGATGTGATGCTACTACTTGGAAGAATTAAGTAAACAGCTCTAACATACTACAGACAGTAAAACTTAAATCAAGATAGAGTTGTAAGGTTTTAGCTCCTCTCTGAGGATAAAGATACTACAATTTTAAATAATATTTAACAACAGAAATAGTAAAACCACTTAAGTCCATTTACAGTAGTTTCTGCCATTTCACTGAGCCTTTACAGTCACTTTGGACCACTCAAAATGTCCTCTCTGTCATCTTCCTACATTCTACTCTTTGATGTGATCCATCTGACTTCAGTACCCAGAATCTTTTGGAGTATGAAGACATACAAACAAAGCATCAGAGAATTATCTGGGATGAGAATATGACAAGAGACAGCAGAAGAGTCATCCTGGTATCCCCAGCAGCAGTGCAGACAAACTGTAGAAGTGAAGCCTCAGAACTGAGCAGGTATCAAAATAACTGCAGGACATTGTAATCTGTTTATAACTTACCCCTGATCAAGGTATCCTATTCCACTTACTACCATGAAACAAGCTTGATTTGGCATAATATCCCTTCTTCTCGCCCACTTCCCAGATGAAATCCATATGATGAGTGAAGGCTGCCTCCCATTTCTATAATCCCAGGAACGGGCAGGCACGCAGGCTCTGCCCACAGCCTATTCCAGCAGCCTGCCAGTTCTCAAGGGCTTGTTCTATCTCTAAGGTCTGAAGGGAAATTAATCACCAGCCATGGGCTGTACAAGGTACTGGCAACACAGTCTGACCCACTTCCCCAGTGTGAGAGCAGAAACCAAAGCAAACACACATCGCAGTGACCAGTGCAAGGGGCAGCAGTGACAGCCAAGAGTGGACAGTGTTTTGTTTACATCACCTTTATATAAAATAACACAGTTTTAAGATTTATAACCAGAACCCCCTAAAAATAAGATGAGGCTATTAAGTGACTTGGGAACTGGATATATTCTATCTTTTCAAGTATCAGTATGTAATTAAATCACTGTTTCAATAGACTTGTTAAAGTAACAATCCCAGTAAAATTCCAAAATCATAATGTCAAGTAAGTGAAATTGATAATACGGAAGAGGGTAACACATATAATTATATAAAATTCAGTTAATCAAGAGGTTAATCAAAAAAACATCGAAGGCAGCTGAAAAGTACCTATCACTTTCAAGAGGCTTTACACTCATTCGATCCTGTGAGATGTTTAAGTGTGGTAAACTCCCAGGGAGCTGAGGCTGCTCTGTAGCAAGCACCAGACTTAACACCTCAGAGGATCAGGACTTAATGAAATTAAAAAGGCAACAGTAAAATTATCTGGATTTCTGTGATACAGTTTAACTAAGCTCACTAGACAAAGATTCATCAATTACAAGTAGTATAGGATTAAGAGGCAAATTCTTAAATGTGAAAGGTTTGTCCTCTTTTGAAATCCCAGGACACAGCGCTGAGCAAAACAGGTGCAGCTTTCACTTACTGAAATGTTCTTAGAGGTAAACACTCTCTGAAGGCAGGATTGCAGCACTGATAGTAACCAACGTGTTGGATATCAGCTAAAGATAGATAACTAGATAATCAATGACAGCCAAGAGATTCATCGTCAGTGACTCTGAAGCTACTGAGCCGCAGTAACGTCCCCTCCCGAGCACTGGGGGGGCATCAGCTCATACACAGATCAGAGACAAATCACACAAATAGAGGGATGCCAGAAGTGAACCACGTCTGACCCACAGTGAACTCAGCAAGCTGAAAGCTTAGGGAAAGGCAACGTAATAATTTCTGTGTTTGATTTCTCACTCTTGCTGCTGAGTTGTGCAAAGCTCACCTTTGGATAAGCTATAGGGAAAATATATCTGTGAAGAAGCTTAAAAAAATAATTAAAGTCCAGTGGAGAAAGCAAGAACCAGTTTAGCTGAATCATAACAATGGGAAACAGGACTAGGTTTAAGGAAAACCCCAAAGTTAATATTCAAATAGTTAATATTTATAAAAGGTATAGAGAAAAAAAAAAAAGTCTTATTTTACAAAAGATGTGAAGTGCTAAATGAGTGCTAAATATTTATTATTAATTGTTAATCACAGAAGAAAACTCTCCAGTGCTTTCCTATCAAACATTGCACAGGTATATAAATAGACCAAAAAAGAATATATACAGTTTAGAAAACATTGTTTAAGAAATACCTCTTGAAGTTTCAACTTTTCTATGGATGTGGATGTCTCTGAGCTTATTCCATGGTGGCTGCCATTTTCCTGCTAATAGGCAGGAAGTAAGAGAAATTAGGACAGGAAGAAACTCATTCTGCATTGAAATCAATGGGAAAAGCACTGGACTTGGGATGCCGATTAAGCTGTGCTTAATTTAACCTGCATTTTTCTTTTTTATTTAATGTGCCAGAAGAACAACCTGTCTCTT
The DNA here is from genome assembly GCA_013399855.1 of Oxyruncus cristatus. Classification (NCBI taxonomy): domain Eukaryota; kingdom Metazoa; phylum Chordata; class Aves; order Passeriformes; family Cotingidae; genus Oxyruncus; species Oxyruncus cristatus. Next base: position 1,088,820 of record VXAY01004937.1, on the reverse strand, counting down.
GTCTCTGAGAAGGAGCAAACTTCTGTTTTGTCCCCTTGTTCTTTCACATCCACAGATTTTCAGACCACCATTTCCTCCCAAACTGCAGCCTAACGTTCATCCCATTCACACGCCAAAGCCGACAGCTTCACCCTTCCCATGGAGTCAGCACCCTGAGCCATCCCACTGTGGCCACAAAACTGACTTACCCCTTCTCCTATATCCAGAACTCAAACTGTCAGATTGGGGAAAAAAATTAAAAATAATTATAAAAAAAATCACCAGTGCAACAATCCAGGGGAAAAGATCCAGAGTGCCATTTGCCTGGACACCAAGGCAACTCCTCGGACCTGATTTCTCGGCTGCCTTGGCTCTGTGGAGACCTTCCCTAATCTGAGTCTATTTTAACAGTAATGACAAAGCTGGAGTCAGGTCTTTGGCATCAGGTGCTAGAGGTGCTGGAACTTGGGATTCTTGTGAAAGACCTGTGAAGCACAGATTTTAGGGGGCTGAGTGCAGGATTGCAAACTGAGCACTGAAAACTACAGCTGCCGCAGCAATGCTCAGCTTATAACTGTCCTGCTCCCCATACTTCCATTTTATTTATTCTGAAGTTGGGTTGATACCTTCTCACTTCTGTTTTGGTACTCCAAGGGTACCACGATGCCACATCAACAAAACACAGTTTCGGTTTGCAAAGATATGTGAGGGCTCAGGTAAAGGGCCAGTGGATTTTGTTGAAATCATAACGAAGCACAAATTCCAAAAATGCCATTGTAATAGAGGATTCTGGAACGCTCTTCTGTTTACTGACAGAGCCATTCTCTTTTCCAGTAAACATAAACAAAGCATGACAATAACAGGAATGTTCAGCGGGAACTCAACAGATTCAAAAAGGATGCTCAGTGCTCTTCAAGCTGCTCTCGTGGGAAGCTCATTTGCCAAATAAAATCCATGGAAAAAAAGGAATGGAAAATGGGCAAACAACATGCCAATATTAATCTATTTTCCTTCTTTGTGGCCAGGTCCTGTGTTTAGATACACATCCCGGAACAGAAGTGTAACTGGCTATGAGATAATCACAAGAACTTTATCAATTTATACCTCAGCTTTCGTATTTCAAACAAATGTTCAGTGTGACAGCACCCGCTCTTGTGTTTGTACCATGTACAGCAGATCGGTGCATGTTTAAGAAGACTTTCTAAATCTGACAGCATATTACCAAGTAGTTTTTGTGAAGACACCCAACAGGGTGTTAACAAATTTTCTGCACCTTAAGATTCATAAAAAATTAACTTTGCAGGGTTGAGCAGCCAAAAATCAAGAGCAAACCAAGCCTGAAGGACAACCTCAACTCTATCCTGATGCTTGTAACCTGGAGCCTGTGCCTTCTAGCTGAGATGAACATTGCATGCAGTGCTATGGCAGCTCAGACAACACATGATGAGAGAGACTGTTCTTAGAAACTAAATACATGTGTGAACGGAGATGGGGTTGAGCTTGGCTGTACAATGTTAGCTTCCACATTACTTTCTAGCTCTTAGTGTCTCCGATTCACACAGCTTATTTTAGTATGCTTAAATCAATCAGAAACTGTAAAAAAATTATCAGGCATCAGCTGGCAAAGGATAATTCACATCTATGAGTGTTATTCATAAACTGTGTCCATTCAGTCAGCTCGGTATCAACTGGCAAAGACTTACGAGTTTCTGTTCATGTTGGGACTAAACATTCATTTTTGCACTCGTGGACAAATACATGGTTATGGAAGAAATTTGTGGTCGTCTTCATCCACCCAGACCCCTTGCTGTCCCCAAATTGGGAAGTGTTTTTATGAGTGGAATTTTCCAATTTGTATAAATCTATAAACCCTAAATCATCTTAAGAAGCTTAAACCAATCTAAAGCTTTATATAGGACATACAGTTAAATCAATGTGATGGCTCTGTGGCCTGACTTTCAGAGGTGCTGGGCTTCCACAGATCATGTGGATGTCAACAGAAACCTTCAGATGGCTCCAGCTGTCTGGAGAACTGTTCACAGGTTTATTAAAATTGCAAAATGTTTCAAAACTCTCACAATTTGAAGGAAACATAGGAGAGATGTATGAAAACGTGCAAAAATGCAGATTGGGAGGCAGCAGTCATGTAGGACTGACTGGGTTCATAAAATGTGGGTGAATATTTTAGGAGAAAAAATCCTTGTCTTCAAAGAAAAAGAAAATAATCTTGCTAAAACTTCTTTGAATAAGTATTAAATAAATCTCTCTGCAGAAACCTAGCATGGAGACTCTTAGCCCAAGAAATGTTATAGAAATTTGCCCAACATCTATGTGAAGGCAGTGTATGATAGTGGAGCTGATTCTCAGTTTTGGTTTTAACTGATACTTCCATGCACCTTTTAAATCTCTCTATAAATGAATTATAAAATATAGCCCTTCATTTGATCTTTCAAACCCTTACAAATAATTTATTAACTGCAAAAAACTATATACAGCATTATGACGTTGTATGACAAAAGATATTGTGATTGCTGTTTTATATTCACCCTGGGATAAAAAAAAAGCTTCCAATTTTGCTCAGTGCAATGTTCTGAAGGCTATGTGAGTAAAAAAAAAATTGGTATCTTGACAAGTTATGATAATTATAATTTATTATTTTTATTTGAAATTATTCTAAAAAAAAAAAAAAAAGAAGTTGGCATTGGAGCCTCCTGATGGCAACAACTGCAATTAAAAAAAAAGGGAGGGAAGGGGAGGGAATCATCAGTGCCACTGACTCCAAGCCCAGGTGGCTGGGTAAGAGATCCAGGGTGAGACTGGGACAGAGCAGGAGGGAAGGGGAAGAAGGGGAGGGAAGCAGGAGGACCAAAGCTGTAGATGACAGGAGGGGCTGGGATGGGATAGAAAAGGAGGGGACAGGAGGGATGTAAAAAGCAGCTGTCACTGGAACACTGTTCTTCACAAACATTTATCCCGACTCACACACACATGGTGTCTTTACTGGTACTTCAGAATTGTCTGCACACGTAAATCCAATGCCAAAGATCACCCACACATCAGTCTAAACCCCTCTGGCTCCTACCTGACACTTGTGAGGTCTCTCTGAGGTATGCACCTGTTTGATGTGTCCATTCAAGTGGTCTGGCCTTAAAGGAAAATACACATAAGCACACTTAAAACAAATACTAAAAATAAACTTACAATTTTAACCAAAAAAAAAAAAAAAATCCCAGTGCTGGATCTATTACAAATGCAGTGATATTTAACTTTCCAAGAACCAGATCACCAACAACTGGGATTCTACCTTGTTATGTACCCTCTCCAACTTGCTAAAAAGGCAGCATTTTCTCAGGAAGAAATTACGACTGAATGATCAGAGAAAAAGGGAAATACAAGTCATAGTTTTTCAAGCCTGCATGTCCCCTTCCAAAGTCCTATTTAGATCTTGACAATCAGGGCGCTTTGATTTACAGTAGCTGAATATTTGAAAATCAGACCTTTTTGGTTTATGTCCCAAACACGGGTACAAAAACCCAACTTTAAGCATCTCTGTGCAAAAAGACTGACCCTAAACTCTGTTGCTGCGACACATTTCCCACCTGAAAGATGAAAAAATACTATCCTAACTCACAGCTTAGTGGGGAGACTGCATTGATACAAATAAAGTGCTCAACGAGAAGGTCGCAACTAGAAGGTGCAATGGAAGAGCAAATTATTACTGAAAAAAAGGTAGACTATTTTTCACAACCAGCAAAGCCTACTTTGAAGAAGAAAGGACTGAAGAGCTGCAGAGTTTCCTGATGGGAGTTTCTCCTAGTGGGAAGAAAGCTTTTCATTGTATGAGGCCAAAACTGCTTGGAAACAAGTTCCCCACCCTCTCCTCCCCCAGCTTCGCGGCTGCGCCAATGAGAGGGCGCGGGATGGAATTCACGCACTGCAGACAGAAAATGGGCTGAACTTTGCAGTGAGGCTCCTAAACCCGATGCTCCAGCGATGGGCTGGAGTGGTGTAACCGGACAGACTGGTTGGGGTCCTTCAGCCCACCCCCAGCCCAGGAACCTCACGTACTGCGCTACTGAATAAAGGAAAGGAGACTAAAATTAGACATCACGCTTCCAACCTCCTGTGGCTGCTTCTAAGACTGAGGACTGAAACTAAAGTCTGTAGTTTTCATTCATGCTGCGATTTTACAAAGATAGGCAAACACTTCTGTTGTTTACTTTTGTAACAGCATTCCTGCCTGTTCACATTAACTTGCTGGGAACAATGAGAGCTCAACATGTATCTCTCCCTTGATGACAAAAACCTCTCACACAGCAACAGCAGAAATCTTTAAGTGTCAATAAAAACAATAAAAATTGGTACACGATCCCAGGTAGCACTGTAATAAGAAAAATGCTTTCACTTCTAGCCATGGATGAAGTTTTCATTTTGTGTCTTTCCGTCACTAAATCTGCAGTCCTTATGGAGATGCATCCCTAATTATTGCCGATCAAAAAAAAAAAGGGGGGGGGAAGGGCTACATTTTCATAATTTGTTTCAATAACAAAAAGTCCCGCTAACAAAAAGTCCCTCTATCAAAAAGAGAGTTAGCGGGGGCAGAATTCCACACTTTGCAGGGGCACAATTCCACAATTTATGTAGCCTAGTGGCCTTTTGATTTGTTTTCATATCTTGATTCCTTCCCTCCTGTTAGAGCAAGGCAACTGCTGTAGAAAACTGACTGCTGGTACAGAAGTAATAGCGTGTATGCATCCCCCTCCCCCCCCACTACCTCTAATCTCAAAGCGAGCAGCAAACTTCCACAAGAGTTTCAAATTCATTAACTCAGACTAGAAGATACCACTAACACAACTACGTGTACCAAACTACTCATTAAATTAGCTCCCACAAACAGTGACAACAGAAAATCAGCAACATTAAATGCACAGATCTTACGTATGTTGCAGGGCAGAAACAGGATCCCCTTCAGAAGGATGTAAACCCAAAGGACACAAAGATCATGTAATAAAAGATACTTGATGCTGCAGCCTTTGAAATCTCACCTCTTCCTTCACATTTGGGTGATAAAAAACATTACGAACTAAGAGAAATGAAGGGAAGTTAAGAAAAAGAAAATTTAAAATGGATACGAGAAAAATAATAATCTTGAGATGTATTATTTTGCACTTCAACAGCACCTTCAAACTACCTACAAACCAGTGGTCTCAAAACACTTCTGTGAGGCAGGTAATTATTTCAATACCCATTTCACAGAAGAGTCATTTGAGGGAGAGACTCATTTGCCCAAGGACACGCTTACACCAAGTCTGGGACAAAGCTGGGAATGTTCCCCAGAAGCCAACTGACTCCCAGTTCTATGTCTTAATTACTTTTAAACCCTTTCAGGAGACTGCAGAATAGCGTCCCAGAGGAAATGATGGAAGTCCCACTTCTTGCGACATTTTAAAATGGAACAGTCAAACTATCCTAAGCACATATCCCAAGGGATAGGAAAGACAACTTCCTAGGTCTCTGTTGGCGTCTACGGTCCTTACAAGCACCCTCTTACCTGGAAAAGCCTTTTCCACAGCTCTGGCAAATGTAGGGCTTTCCCACAGAGCCATCGTGAGATCGAACATGATAGGACATCCTGTCTTTCCGCTTGAACCGCAAGCCACACACTGGACAAGAGTACGGCTTCTCGCCAGAGTGCGACAGCTTGTGCCGATTCAGGTGGTACACGTCCCGAAAAATCTTGCCACAAATCTCACAGGCCACCTGTTTCCTCGTCCTGCTTCTTTTCCGGGGTGCATCGGGGTCATCCTGACCAGGGACACCATTTTCACCCAGCCTGGGGGGTGGGATGTCTATGTAGCCCAGCTGTAAGCTCGTCACCCCATGTTGAGCCTCGTGCTGCCGAAGACGATTAGCATCCGTAAACACTTTCCCACAGAGGCCACAAGGCAGGATACCGGCCTCTCGCAGGCCCCCCGGGGTACCAAACATCATGGAGTCCAAGAGGTTGGCTTTGCGGGGACGCCCTCTGCCCCTCTTGGTGCTTAAAGTGGGGGCACTAGCAGCAACATTCTGGAAGGGCGAGGCCAGCAGCGGTGGGGACAGAGGTCCTGCCACCATGGGCAGGCGGTCCACGCCCTGCAGCACGGGCAGGGAGGACTGCGCGGCGCTGAGCGCAGCGCGCGTGGCCTCGTCTTCGGGCATGCCGGCGATGCCGTTGCCATTGGGCGCCAAAGCGGCACCGTTGGTCATGTCAAGAGGGAAGCCGAGGTCGGCAGCCCCCGGACGAAACAGCATAATGTCCGGGCGCGCTGGGGGCACGAGGAGCTGCACGTTGGACTGCTTGATGACCTCCTGGCAGATGTCAATCACCGAGCGCATCAGCAGGAACTTGGCGGCCGTCATGAGCTCCGGGAAGCTCTCCAGCCGCACCACGATGCGCGACGTGTAGGCGAAGTCCAGGATGTCCCCGAACACCTTGGAGCTGATGGTGTGCATCTCCAGCTCCCGCCCGCCCCCGGG
>VXAY01004937.1:1045725-1072047 GCA_013399855.1 Oxyruncus cristatus | reverse complement strand
CCTCGCCGCGGGCTGGGCCGGCCGCGGGGCTCGGGCGGGGTGGGGGGGAACGGCCGCGGGGCCGCTCCCTGAGGGGGTGGCTGGGCCCTGCCTTGAGGCGCCGCGCGGGGCCGGGGGCGGGGGAGCCGTCCCGGTGTGAGCCCGCCGTGCCGTGTCTGCTTTTGCAGATGGCCCGGACGCAGAAGAACAAGGCCACCGCGCACCACCTGGGGCTGCTGAAGGCCCGCCTGGCCAAGCTGCGCCGGGAGCTCATCACCCCCAAGGGAGGCGGCGGCGGCGGCCCCGGGGAAGGTGCGTCGACTCCGCGGGAGCTGCCGGAGTGCGGGGGATGTGACAGACATCGATCTAACGGGGGGGCCCTTGTCCGCTTCAATCGTGTCCGAGTGGCTGCTGAATAATCACAGAACCACGGAATGGTTTGGGTTGGAAGGGACCTTAAAGATCATCTCGTTCCACCCCCTGCCATGGGCGGGGGTGCCACTCACTAGGTCCTGTTGCTCAGACCTCCGTCCCACCTGGCCTTGGACATCTCCAGGGATGGAGCAGCCACAGCTTCTCTGGGCAACGTGTACCTTCCTCTCCCTCTTGTCCTTCCTGGTACAGGACCTGTGCCATGGTTTGTGGCCCGAGGGCTGTGGGGGGGAGCCCTTCCTGAAGTGTAAAGGAAAGCGCTGCTCATTTTGGCTGATACTGTATTGTATTTGCAGACGTCTTAAGATTTTTACATGAAGAAGCACCTTGCAGCAGCCACCTGTCTTTATATATAAAGGTGTGAATTGTCTGAGCCCAGTGCTTAAGGGAAATGCTCCACTTACAAAGTCAAGTCTAGTCCACTGGGAAGCCTTTTAGACAACACTTCATTGACAGGTACATGCCATGGAGTGTTACAGAGACAAAAGGGTGCAAGGTAATAAAGATTGTGACTCTCTTTTCACACCTTCATCCTCCTTGTAGGAAAAGTTACTTGGCTTTGGCTCAGGCAATATTAAAAATAATAGTGGGACTGCTGTCCAGAACATTAGAAGATGAAAAATGTCGATGTTTGTACAAATATTTCTGCTCCTTACTTGCAGGTTTTGATGTTGCAAAGACAGGAGATGCCCGAATTGGGTTTGTGGGTTTTCCATCAGTGGGGAAATCTACTCTTCTGAGTAACCTTGCTGGTGTGTACTCTGAAGTGGCAGCATATGAATTCACCACACTCACCACTGTGCCTGGAGTCATCAGGTACAAAGGAGCAAAGATACAGGTGAGATCTCCTTGGGTCTGTGAGGGTAAATGGTCTCTGTAGATGCAGTGTTAGGGCTGAATGGTGTGGCCTGGCATTAGTGGGGTAGAATTGACATGTAAAAGTGCTTGAGAATACATTGGAAATGTTTCCATGATTTTTTCTTGCTTTTCACTTTGCCCTGGGAAGAAACTATAGCTACTCCTGTGGTAGTTATACTCTCTATGAGATGATCTGTTCCACTGTACCAATACATGGGATAATATAATATATAAGAGCCAAAGGGGAAATAATCTTGTCACATTCTGTTCAGATCTGCAGTAGAGTCAGCTGGTTTAGGAGAAAGGTAAAAGTAGTATTTATCTTGCAATGAAGAAGAATATTTTTCTCATGTTGTACTTTTGTTCCTGTGAACAAACAGCTGCTTGACCTGCCAGGAATTATTGAAGGTGCCAAGGATGGTAAAGGCAGAGGACGGCAGGTCATTGCAGGTGAGTTGGAGCTGGAGGCAGCAGCGTATCAGTGCTTCATTTAACACAGCAGAGAAGAAGGAAGGGTCGATTCACTGCTTCCGCTGTCGTCAAAATCTGCGTTGTTTGCTGGACTTGAGCTGAGAGCAGTAGCTGCTTTCACTGTGTTTTGTTTTCAGTTCTGGCTTTTTGCACTTGCTGAGCTCCTGCTCTCTGTGGGCACTGCAGTGGAAGTACATTTGCAATTTTGCAACAAGGCTGCTGTCTTCATTTCTTCAGCTTATTGTCCTCAGTCTGGGGTCTGAATGGAGACAGGAAGGAAGATTTTTTCCAGCCTCTGTGATTCTTATAACCTGTAGGGATCTGTCTATCAGTGATGCTTGGCCAGCACAATAAACTCAAGTCTTTCACTGGAATTTAAAAATAAGCAATGTGCTGGCCTTCAGAGGTTTCCTATTGTCATCAGTCCACGGAGCCAGATTTTGGTTGTCTTAGGTTGTGTGAGTGTGCTTTTTGAGAGGTGACTTTGTTTTTCTGATTCGTAGTTGCTCGAACCTGTAATCTCATTCTGATTGTTCTGGATGTGCTGAAACCCCTTGGCCACAAGAAAATCATTGAGAATGAACTGGAGGGATTTGGAATTCGTCTGAATAGTAAGCCCCCCAATATTGGCTTTAAAAAAAAGGATAAAGGAGGCATTAACCTTACAGCCACAGTAAGTTGAAAGTTTTCTTTAACCAAAATTAAAAACCAAATTGCTCAAAGAAAGAGGCATTAGCAGTTGATGGTATGCCTGAGACAAGGCTGTGCTGTGACTTCCTTAGGAGCTGAATTGCTGTCCTGTGCTACAGTCAGTTACTTTCCTTGGAGGCCATCCACACCTCTCCTGGAGCCTGGCCACCTCCTGGTCCCCAAATCAGAGGCTCAGTCGTTTTCCACACTTCAAAAGTTTGAGGTCCAAAGGAGAGTGTGTGAAAACTGCCTCTCACTTGGCAGCTACAGGATTCTTCTGGAGAAGACTGCTCAGAGTTCTGGGCCTTGCACCCTGGACTACTCCCTATTTCCCATTTCCCACTGAATCTTTAAAAGCACAGAAATGTCCAGAGATACCAAAAATCAGAACTCTGGGCACTAAGCCCCTAATGTGTAGCTGTCTGGGCACTAAATGGGTAGATACGTAAGGTTTGTGTTGCAACTGGTCCTAGATTGACAGGAAACTGCTTCTGAAATGTCTGATTGCAGCTCTCAGTGGGGCATTAATAAAAATGAAGCTTTTAGGATTTGATTCTGTTTCCCCCTCCCCTCAGAGTAGCTTTGGTGAAATCAGAGTCAAGTCCAGTAACATGAAACGCAGCTCTTATTTCTAGTAATCCATATGCAGTGTTTGCTGGGTGACAGCACTGTTAATTATAATACTTGATTTGGCTGTAAACTTCCACTCTCTAATCCTGTGCCTGTCTGTGCTCAGTGTCCTCAGAGCGAGCTGGACACTGAAACAGTGAAGAGCATCTTAGCAGAGTATAAAATCCACAACGCCGACGTCACCCTGCGCAGCGACGCCACGGCCGACGACCTGATCGACGTGGTTGAAGGAAACAGGTACTGCTGGGCTCTGCCTTTGGCACAGCTGCAGTTTGTAGTACAAAAAAAAGGAATTTTCTCTCGTGCTTGCTTCCTACAGAAGCTGAGCCAGCATGTGGTTTCTTCCCAGTGAAGGTAGCAGGGTGCTGCTGCCGGGCTGCTGTAACCATGTCCTTCTCTTCCCAGGGTCTACATCCCATGTATTTATGTCCTAAATAAAATTGACCAAATTTCCATCGAGGAACTAGATATTATTTACAAAGTACCCCACTGTGTGCCAATATCTGCTCATCATCGCTGGAACTTTGATGATCTGCTGGAGAAAATTTGGGACTACTTGAAGCTCGTACGAATGTGAGTCACAACTGCTGCCTTCTGTGGAGTTCAGTGTTAAGGCTGAGACTGAAGAAGGTCTCAAGAATGGATGAATGAGTTTTATAATGGTTTTCTACAAGCTGAATTACGTGTGCTTTGTAAAGTGCCAGTTGTGCTCCTCTTGTCTGCTGTCTGACAGCCACAAGTGCTGTTTTGAACTTGTAGGGGAATCAAACAAGGATCTTGTGAAACCAAGACCAAAGCACACCTGAGAACATGGAATTCTAGTCAAACTTAGTGTAAAATTGTGAATTCCAGAGGTAGTTGTCTTTTCAGTCTGCCACGCGTTCAGCTCTCTTAACTCTCTTAGTTCTTCATCTAGAATTTGAGATATTTTTGCTATAGGTAATTCCAGGTTTACATCACAATTCTAAAGCATTTTTGGATGAATTTATGAATTAATCTATTCACACTCATAATACAGTAATTGTAGCCTTTTAAATTTACATTATCTTCTTGTAATACAAAAAATGGACTTAGTGTCTAGGTATCTGGGCTATAAACTTTATCAGGTGTTTTTTCACAGAAAAAACAATCACAAGTCAGACCCATAATACTGTAGATGGTTTTTTTCCATCAGTTATTCCCATTCCACCTTTTTTTAAGCACCCCCAGAAAGCTCAGTAGTGAGAAACCTTTGCACTGCAAGGGAGAACCCACTGGCTGCCCAGATGCATTTTCAGCTTAGGAACACCAAACCTTTCCCAGCATATCCATTGTCACCACTGAAACAGTGGAACTTGGCACACCCCTGGACTGATGTGCGAATAAAGGACTGATGACATGGGTTGGGAAGGGAGGTTGTGTTGCTGACTGACTGTCCCATCCGTGTCGCAGCTACACCAAACCCAAGGGGCAGCTCCCAGACTACACCTCTCCTGTGGTACTACCTTACTGCAAGACCACAGTGGAGGATTTTTGCATGAAGATCCACAAAAACCTCATTAAAGACTTCAAATAGTAAGTATCATTGTAAAAGACTGATTTATAGAGAATAGAAGACAATCTGCATCCTGGTATATTATTTCATTCTGTTATAAACTTGAAGGGAAAACAGGATTTTTAAAATTTTTTTTTAAATGTTGATCTGCATATGACAATTAAAACTTCACACTTCAATTGCTATATTTGATGTTTATTTACTCTTTCCTGCATAGATCTCCTTTATGGGAAAAATGTTTTCCTTTGCATTTGAAAGTAGTGTTTAGATGCAGCAGGACAGGCCACTGTCCCGTGCCCTTGGGTACTTGGGATAACTTCATACTTTGTTTTGATCTGCTTGTACCCTGGGTCACAGACCACTCAGCCAGGTACTTGCAGGAGAATAAAAATAGCTCTGAAGCATTGCTTTCTGTATTAGCTTTGTGACAGAAATAGCTGCTGCTCTGCTGCCTGCATATCATACTTCGAAGCCTTTTAAATTGGATTTTTTCTTCTCCTTTCAGTGCACTGGTCTGGGGTTCATCTGTTAAACATAACCCTCAGAAAGTTGGTAAGGACCACACCCTTGAAGATGAGGATGTTATTCAGATTGTGAAGAAATAAAGTTGTTCTCCCACGGTTTGTCGCTGTGCCTGAAATTTGTCACTAATTCTAAGTGGTAAAGAAAGGCCATTTCCAAGTGGAAATTGGTTTTCTATTATAGTACCTTCCTGCATGGTAAACCTGATAATTCTGGTCAACTTGCACTGCAGGGTCTTGTTCCAGCAGAACTTAGATGAGAAACTCGGGGTAAATGATTTTCACAAGGGCAAAACCTTACAAAAAGTCTTGATGCCAGGGATGAGTTTCTGCTGCACATACATGTCTTTCCAAATTGGAAAAAAGTTCACACATCAGGAATTATTTTGTTCTGAATTAGAGCAAAACACGAAGAGCAGAGGCTGGAGAACTGTATCTTACAAAACAATGCAGGAGGACAGAGAGTTCCAGCTGCCTTAATCTGAAAGTGTCCTTGTTTGAATACTTCAAGGCTATTAATAGCCCTGCAGTCGTGGAAAAGCTGGTTGGTTCTGCTCAGGAGCAGTTGCTTTTGCAGTGGAAGCTGTTTGTGTGACTGAAAGCTTTCAGGTTTTCTGAAAAAAGTTTCCGGCCTAGTTTGGAGAAGTCAATCAGGTGCCCAAGAGAAGCAGGCTGCTCTTAAAGAATGGTTCTATTGCTCAACAGAGATGAATAAAGAAGCTTTTAGCCCTGGTCAGGAGGGCTCTCAAATGCATCAAAGCCTCTAGCCCTTGCTCTCCTACAAGGGAAGAGGGGGTTTACCAATAGAGTATTTACTAAGATGCAAAGATGCTCCCTCCATGTTATTACACATCCAGGGAGAAATAAAGTGACTTCAGACACCCACTCAGCACTAAATCCTTACAACAGTGGTTGCTACTCAGCCTGGTAAGGAAACACCCAAGCCTTGGTTCTGCCCCCAGCATTTCCACTGGTAGTTTCTAGACTCCTGTGTGAGAAGTGCTGCAGGAGTGCTGGGGTTATCACCTTGAGGGAAAGAGCAGAAGAGGATGTCACTCAGACTGTGCAGCAATAACAGTGAACTCCATTCACCCTTTGTTTAGAGTTGGTTAGTTTTACAAGTTCTTCCAGTAAACTGAATCTCATTCCTCACGCTTAACCCAGACCTTCAAATGCAGCACCTCCATTCTGTATCCTCAGTGAGGCCAGTTACCTTCATCAAAGCAGACTGTTCCTCCCCAGCCCTGGACTAAATGAAACTTCCTGCAGATCAGCTCAAACCCTGGTTCCAGCTTACCCACAGGAACAACGTTTAAGAGTTAATCAATATACTGACATAATGTAGTACAAGAGCAGTTGATACAGACAGCTGGTAGAATCAACTTTATTTACAGAATGTTACTGGGAAAGTGTCAAGTTAAAAAAGTATGAAAACAGTCTTACAAGGACAAGCTGGTGATTGCATGTTTTACAGGGATTGCTTTGGGAACAACCACTAGAAGTACGGGTGACTCCCAACAGCTTCCACGTTGGAGATTTCAGCTTGCTATTTCCATAAACACTGTCTCTGCTGGACTGAAACAAACCCACCACAGCACTCTGGCAAGGGTTAGGATACAGACAAGTGATTTTTTTTTTTTCCCTGCTGCTGGTTTTGCTTTCAGTGAGACCTAAGAAAGAGCAAGTCTGTGAGAATTCTGGTTTTGCTTCCACCTCTTTTAAAAAAAAAGAGCACAATGGCCTAAGCTAGATAGAGGACATGACAGCAGTACTAGACTCAACACAAGTGAGGGAGTGAAGTGAGGAACCATGCAGAAGGATGGAGGAGAACATTTAACTGTTCAGGAAAGTGAAACAGGCTTAAAAGGAACATAGTACTTTAAAACCCAAATATACACACGAAGATCACAAAACTACCCCATCCTCCCCCTTTCAAGCCACAGAACAAGACTCCAAAGGCAAGTTTCACAGTAATCGCATCGCTGGATGCACACGGGACTGAGGACAGTGCTTGGGACTCTTCCAGAAACAGCACTGAAGGCAGCACGGGATATTCCACAGTCATGACTGAGGAGTTGAAGGGTGAGGATTCAAAGGCTCCATTTTGATGACCTTTAGTAACTGGCTTGAAATTAAAACAAGGAAAATACTGCAGCTGAACAAGGATCAGCACCAGCCCTCCTGAAAGAGCAACGACCAGTAGGTACCTACAGACTGAAGATCTGGCTTTATCATGACTGCACCAGGTCCCATCCTCAAGGCTGTTCAAAGACTAAATAAACCTCTCATTTGGTGGCAAGAGTCACACAAAGGGAATCCGACCTTTGTTACACAGACAGCAAGATGTGGGCTTTTACTCTGACACTTGAGCTACACTGAGTGCACAGTACGTGACAAAGACGTGAGAGGGAGACCTAGAGGAGATGAGCAGCAAGGAAAGGCAAAGCAACTTCATCCTGTTCACTCACACTTAGGATATGCAACTTTAATCTTAAAGAAAGTCCCACACGTACAATGGAGAAAGGTCCAAACCATAGGCACAACTAAAGCTCAACTGTTATCAGCTACTCTTATGTACAGCTGTATAGATTCAAAAAGGCTATTCTAGGTGTGTATGTACAAAAGATTGTTTATACACAAGTCTGTACAGAAGGGTCTATACATGTAGTTCTCTGCAGAAGGAATCTATAGCTGCTACCTCTACACTAGAGAATATCAGCACTTCATTCACATATCTTACAAAAACAAACAACAACAACAAAAAAAAAAAGACACTTCCAGGATTAAACTGGCTTTGTCTTGCATCTAAATTTCTTCAGGCTTCACTATCCAAGCCATAATGGATCCTTTAGTCTTGATGCAGACATGAGACCAGGACAGGTGCCATGTGCTTTAGTCTCTTGAAAAGAAATTTTGCACAGAGTACTAAAAATAAAAGCCCCAAAAAACCAAACAAGAGGTGAAGTCCTGGCTATGGACATTTTCATCCAGTCTAAAGAATCACAAGTGTTCCACCCAGTGGTCACTGTTCACTGCCGGTATTCCAGTTCATCTACACTGATGACTTTGGATGGCATGGAAGGGAGAGGCTGCTGCAAGACATCTGAACCAAACCATTTTGCAAGGCCAATGGGAGAGCCACTCCTCTGGCTGGGGCGATGGTCGAGCTGTGTGTGCCCGTGAGATAATCCAGTCCGAGGCAGCACGTTCTGAGGGGTTGTTTGTGCACCAGCAGGTGATCCCTGTGCTCCAGAGCCTGTGAAATGTAAAGCTATTAGAGGTGAAGTAACACCCAGCACAGATTTGCTCTCCAGCTATCACCTGGTAAGGCGTGTGACCTGAATGTGGCTGTTACTCATTCTATGAGCCCTGGGAAATGTGGGCACCATGTGTTTATTCTCATTAGTGCTCCCATAAGTGGCCTGACGCTGCCACTTCTGGACACAGCATCACGCAGATTTGAGCTGGAAGACCAGGATCAAATAGCATTTCCCCGGAGATGGTGGGTGGGCTCTTCAGCAGGGCTGAAGGCTGCACACATGCTGCAAGAGGCAGAGCTGTCAGCAGCAACACACATTCTGAAAGCAAGCGCTTCACTTGGGCTTCCTTCTGGCAGAGCCTGCAGTGGCCAAAGCTGCCTCACACCCACACAAGGTTAGTGATTATGAACAACTAAATCAGAGCAGCTTCCTGCTATCACAGCGCACTCCAAGAGCCCAGCCAGCACGGTACCTGCAGAGGCTCCCAGCGTTCTACAGCTCCCACTGCCGGCTGTACTGGGACCCACCTGATCGCTGTAGCTGCTGCTGCATCATTGCCAGCTGCAGAGGAGTCCCCGAGCGCGGGTTCAGGAGGTGATGACTTGCTGTTGGTAGTGGGTAAAAAGGCTGGCCAAGGATGGGAGCAGATATTCCCTGCAAGTGAGACAGGTCCACTCCAGGAGGAAGCATACCTGTTGGGTGCGAGCAAGAAAACTTCTTAGCTGATAAGCACAAGGGACTTAAAGCAAAACAAAACATATATAAATATTCAGATGGGTTGGAGTTTGTTGTCTGGTTTTACAGGTAAGTTCTGGTGTAATAAACATTACTGGTAATATCAGTTATTTCAGTCTTAAAGAGAACATGCATTAACTTAAGGGGGGGGGAAAGAAGTATGGATTACCTGCTTGCAGCAGAGGAAGGTGCTGCGGGTGGACCCCCTGTGCCAGCATTCTCTGGACCAATCCTGGGTGCAGTTGGTGAGCAGGTCGTACAAGTGGTACATGGGGAACAAGGGGGACTTGATGAACAGGACGAAGGAAAGGGCCTCCTGGTACTGGGGAGGCCATTGTAGGAGTCTTCCTACCAGCTGATTTGGGCCTGTAGTCTTGCTCTTTGGTGCAACGATTTGCTTGGGTAAGAGGTGTGGAACATGCAGAGCGTTGCAGTGCAGGTAGTTTGGTACCTAAGGTGGGCAAAGTTCCTTGATCTGCATTCTCCACAGAACTAGACAGTAGGTTATCTGTAGCTAGAATTGAATACAACTATTACAGTCCACAGCTAGAGATTGCACCTAATGAAAATTAAAGCTAATGACTGGATTTGATAGTTAAGATTCCAGATCTAGCTGAACTGTAGTCATATGTATTTAATAGTGAGCATCTCTTTCCCGGATGCTTCTGGCCAAATTATTTCAAAAGAGTAATGAGAAGGAATATGTTCCACAGAAATCCCTTGACAGCAAGCTTAAATTAGACCAGAATCAGCACTAACCCATCTTTAATTATTTATTTTTTTAAAAAGGAATTTGGAACTAGCAGCATGGATGAGTCAGTGCCAAAGGTGGCAGGAGGTACAAGGGATCCTCCCTAGATGAGATTACAATCTGGAGTTGCTAGCCCAAAGTGGCTTTTCAGTTTAGATGCGTTTGGGGTTGAGCAGCAGCCTTCTATGTCTGCCACCTGCTTAGCAAGATTTGGAACACTAAAGCACCTCAAGAAGCTACCTCCATAAACCATCCAGATCAATTAGACAGGGCCTAAAATACCTTGGCATCAACTGCCACCAGTGGAGGTATTCCAGCTGGACTGCTAACAGGAACTGCAAGGTACCTCTGTATTACCAGCACTGAAGTACAACTGGCCATCAGCCAGCCTGACTGGGTCAGGACATTGGTGTTGAACATTTCCTTTTAATAGCCTGTTACATCAGTTTGGGTGGCAAAATGCTTCCCTGATCTGCTGCACTTAAGAGCTTGATTGGTCTCAGCTTTGACTGTTCTGTTAGGATGTCCCAAGAGAAATCTTAAGTTTTCAATTACTGGTGTGGACTACAGAAGCATAATTGTTCTTATGCTTGTTCATCAAGAAAAGGTGCCAACAAACAGTTATGGTCTTAGTGTCACTGTTGCCCACAGACTGACAAACCCAACACTGCTGCACTTGGAAGTGTATCCCCTCTATAGCTCTAGGACCTCCTCTCATTACAGGCTCACTCACTTCTACACCCTCATCTCCCTCATTCACGAATGTCTAAAGGCAGCCTGGGTGTATTATGTGCTGAAGCAATTTGACTCTATTCCAAATCCCTTTTGTTTTATGGTATTTTAAAGCCATTACAATACCTTCATTTGGTCTCTGATTTTCATCTTTCACATCACTGATTTTCATTTTCCCAGCCACTGGCTCTTCTTTGCTCTTCTCCTTGCTCTCGTACATCTTGCGGATCACCGAGGTAGGTGTGAAGGAAGGGGACAGCTGCCGGGAACACAGGGAAATGCAGTGCTTTACCCAGTGCTTTACCCAGGCCACACTATCTCAACTTGGGGGTGGACACCATTTCTAGCACATCCTGTCCATTTAGAGCTCTATTCCATCAGCCACTGTGTGCCCATGATTTTACTTCACCTCGTTTCATAGCTTTATTCTCTAGTTTAACCTAAAGCTTCTCTTCAGCTTTTGCAGAAGTCCAGTACCAAACCCAGCAGCTGTTCTCAAACCTACTTTAACAGGCTTGAAACAAAATAGCTGAGCTGTATTTACAGTTACAGCTGTTTCCTCTTTGCTATTGGTTCTGAACAGCAGCTCCAGGGACATTCCTACAGAGCTGCTTTATCTGTGTTAACTCAGGGCTGACTGGGCTGCAGAGAACTATTGCCTCATTCCCATTTTCCCCCCCATTCAAAGTCCCACAGCACCTGTGGAAGTCACTCATTTGGAATACAAACAGAAGTACTTGTTTGGTTTAGATAGTCTGTGTCAGTCCTGAGCTGCAAGTACTTGACTGATTCACTGGGAAAATTTAGATCAACATTCTACACACTACTGAAGGCAGCGAGGCAGCAGCTTGGCTGTGAGGTTTTACTAGTTTTCAAAGTGACCCTGAAGCTCCCAAGTATTATTTCAACCCATACTTAGGTCAGACACTTCACACAAACACCAGTATTCTCTAAAGCAGCTAATGGCTTTCAGCACTTGTCTTCTGAAACCTTAGGCACCAGCACACAAGGGTCTGAGTTTTCATAATCATCTTCATTTGGTTTCAGAAGACCAGGTCAAGGTAACATTAACAGTGCTGGCTCAGTTTTAGGTACTGCCGTGGCCAGAAAGGCTGATTCCCAAGGAGCAGACGTTCAGTTAAGCACAAAGTGTAACTCATTCTTGTATCAGTGGCCACTGATACAACATGAATCTGAGGAACTCCTCTACGGCCTCCCTGTCTCCCACTGATTGCCAGTGCTACAATCCAGTTACTGCAGACACCTCTACAGCTTTCTCGGCAACCCCCGTCCACCAGGTACTGACCATGCTCGTAATGGAGGCTGCAGGGGCTGGAGAAGATGCGTTCCCTCTGTGTCCTGGCGCGGGGGATTTCGTCACTCGCTGCTGCCTGGTAAGGGGGACAGGGAGTCAGTCAAAGAGGCTCAGCTCTACTCTTGGCACAGAATGAAAGGCAGCACTGCCAAGAACAATGCAAGCCTGACTGGTGCCAATATTTAGTGAAAGACCATGTTCACACTAAGAATCAATTAACAGTGTACCCCTTAGATTTTGCAGCCAGATGCTCACCTGTTCCTGTAGCCATCTCTGCTTTTGTCCATTTGTGGTTTACCAAAGCCATGCTGATAGAAGTTTGCTGCCTGTAGGGCCAAGTCAGGCGGGAGCGCAAGTCCCTCTAACGCAGCTTGCTGTATCTCCAAGGGACTCATCTGAAGCAGAAATGCATAAAAACACCAAATCAAAGCCTGGATTTATTTAAGATACTGAAGACTGACTGCTGCAGGTACTAATGTCTTCACAAAGTGTCTGCCAAATGCCTCTGTTTTACTGACAAGCAATAGAAGCTTCCAAAAAATCTTGTACTTGAGGTACTTTGAAATGGGTCAAATTGCAACGAGGTTTTGGGACTGTACTAAATTGGACTTTGCATCCTCACACTCAGTAAACTTCAGCACAAACATCTGAATACAACAGCTGAGTGTTTCCAGAGGTTAGCTCTAGACCAGACACCATAAAAAAAAAGATGAATATACATTAAGCAAAAAGCATCTGACCTGTGCAGCAACTGGGCTCATGGGCTTCCTTACACCTGGGAATGGATCACCAAGCAATTGCTGAGAACCTTGTCCAAAACCTAAAGAACATTTAACAATTGCATTTAAGAGAACTAGGAGTTTCTTCCAATACATACAATACATATCCTGAAGTAAAAACAATTCGATGTGAATTAAGGATTCCCTGTGAAGATTCTCAGCTCACCCCTTAAATCCACACAGAACTTTATCTCTTCCTTGCCACTGAGCTGGAGAGCTACAAAGGAGGCTCCTGATGGTGTTTTGCAATACAAATGGCCAAACAGTCCTTGAAAATTAGACTCTCACCCAGCAGCTGGGCACGTTATCCCACAGCAGAACTCGCTGTGAGCTCTGGCTCAACAGTTCAACATCAGAGACACTGACCTAGCTGCCCACCAAGAGCCAGGAAGTTTTCACAGTCCTGTAAAACATTCCTTAAAACAAACCCAAGCAATAACAACCCCTCTGCAGGCAGTCTCACCGAGGGGGGAAGATATTCTGTGGCGCAGGTAATCCGCGGAGGCGGCTCGCGTCGGGAACACGGGTGGGATGGGGGGAGAAGGGGCTCTTTGTGTCAGCAGAGAGGCTGCAGGTTCCAAACCACCCATCAGGCCACTCAAGACATTCGATGAAGCAGGCCTGGCAATGGGTGGGCCAAGAAGTTCCTAAGAGTAAGTAATAAAGAATGTTCAGATATGAGCAATTTGCACAAACACCTCATTTGACTACACCGCAGGCCACCCCATTTATAGCAGTTAGAGACAAGGGGGACTCGTGCAACTGATGCACCAATTCTGGTTTGCCCAGAATTAGGCACTTAACAGGCTTTTCATTTCCAAGTTGTAATTACAGGAAATAGAAGGACAAGACACATTTCTAACTAAATTGCACTAGTGACTAGTTTTCTCTTCTCTACAGAACCACATCTCACTACTGACCCCATAATTCCCTTAAGTGTCTTATTGTCAAATAACACTTGTTTTCCCATTGGGGATTTGCTTTTAAGTACTTCCCTCCCCCCAGTAAAATACCTGCAGAATATTCTTTGACAGAGGCTGGCCTGACATCTCTGGAGGCGACATTAAGTGGCTTTCAAGGCTCTGCTAAGAAAATGAAAACACTGTAAATTAGACATAGATACAACCAAACTCATTAAGAGACTATCCACGTTTGTCTCAGCGACAGAAATAACTTCACCTGTTCTAATAGAACAGTAGTTTATGCATCAGCCAAATAAAATTCCAGCGAAGTGAAGGGCTGAGCTGGCTCACAGATCTTCCCATGCTAAGAAAAATGCCAGGGAGTTCACTCTGCCTCCTTCCAGTTTGGGTCAAACACATGAATTTATGTAATTGTGTAAACTGGAGATGGAACGTTCAGCCAGTGGTTAACTGAAAACATGCACACACTTTGAAGTGTTTGTATATTAGAGAAATTGAAGATATTCTTCTGTGCACCCAAAGAGCACATCAGTGCAAATGGACAGCCAGAAATGAAAGTCTTGATTTAAGTCTGAAATCAGTCTGCAGACTCTTCACAGGGCAAATTTACATTTTTCACTATCTTTTAGTGAAGCGAGATGAGGGTAGAAGTCCTTGGGTACAGTCTGGCAGGAAAAACAAGTGTTTGAGACTTCCTCAGTTGTTAGAAGTATGTTATGGTGCCAGAAGTGGTTGCTGATAGCTTCTGGGCAAACACAGTTTTGGCAGTTAGTGGTAGGATGAAATTTCACCCTACAATCTCATAGCCTAAGCCTCAGTATCATCTGTTGTTTAACATTAATCTTCCAGCTAACAAGCATTCACTTCAGTCTGATCTTAGTACAAATAATGTTGAAAGCCAAGTTTAAACTATTAGACCGTGCCCTGTCATACCTGTATTAAAACAAAGTCACTAAAACCATCTGAGCTCCAGCTTAGGTATTGGCTGTACCCACACAAGCATTTTAACAGAGGTAGCAGTTATCAAACTTCTCATGTAGTTTTAGAGCTCTGGGGCTTTCAGAAACTTCATCTGAAATCAATCCTGTGACTTCTGAACTGGAAAACCCTCACTTTGAGTTACTTTGGCTGGGGAAAAGAGACCAAAGCATCTCAGTTTCCCCTCCAAACAACCTTCTAAATGCATGCCTGTATTTAAAATCACACTGCCCATAAATCACAGGTTATCAGAGGGGCTGTGTAAGGGGTTGCCTGACCATAACCCACGAGTCAATGCCCAGAGCCAGGGCTCTGCTACTCACATTGACTTTGGGCTGGGAGGGCAGGGTCCCGCTGGCCTTCATGCTGCTCACTAGTTTGTTGAACGCCGTCATGTCTCCGTCCTTCTTCATCTGTCTGGAGCCAGTGGCATTCAAGGCTTCTTCCATCTGCTCAGCCATAAAGGGAGTGGCAATTTTCCCCTCCTGATCCACTTTCAGGCCTTTTAGCCCAGCTTCAACTTCTTCCACTGAAAGTACAACTCCTGAATGTGCTGAGAAATACAGAAGAAAATACTGGTAAACCACGATTCTGTTCTCAAGTGAGCTCATAATTCTTGTGCGGGTGTTCAATACAAGAAACAGCCAAAAACTTGTTTTCTGATCCTCTTCCCAGCTCTCAAACCGTGACTAGCCTGTGTGTAGATTGATTGTAATATCCAAATTCAGAGAACTGACGTGCACAACTACTGGCACGTAAGACTCCACAAGAACCAGCTTAGGGTTCAGCTGCTAAGTTCTCCCTACCTTCCATTTATCCCACAAGACATGCAGTTTACAACTCTGCCTGCATTTAACAGAGAATATTAGTGTGACAACTGAGTTGGTTCTTCTTTCCAGTTAGGAAAGCTGCATTTACTGCAGGAGACCAGATGGCCTTCCAGTCACAGTGCAAGCCATGTCAAGTTGTCTGAAGCCATCACGAGTGGAAGGAATACATACCTGGAAAATCTAGATACTTTGGAGACTCAGTTACACGCTTAACCTGATGTGTATAAAGTCTGAAGTAGATTTTTTGCTCAGAAATTAAAGCCTCTACAGAAAGATTCCACTGGCATAAGCAGAATAAGGTACAAGTGTTATTAGCAGTGTTTTTTTCCTGTGTGTGCATAAAGACATACATAAATACCTAGTGGGGCCCAACATCAAGGCTAAACATGCCTTATGGACCAGCTAAGACACATCACAAGGTATGACACCCTAAGAGAAAAGAAAAGAGACAGGAGCATGCCATGGGTTGCTGTAGCAGGATGTTGGCCCAAAGAAAAAGAGATTTACTGGAAATTCGGGCAAGAAGGTGGAGAAAAGGAACAATGATGCAGACATGCAGCATGGAACATGAGCAAATATGATTCTGGCAGACCTGAAAGCTCCACATCACTCCAAGAACTGTACAGCATTTTATGGGAATACAGAACCTGCATCAGGCACTTCCAAGTGAATGGAAGCTTCCCCACAAACTTTTGTTCCTTCATCCATGGTTTGTGAGGATCAAAGTTGAAAAAGGCTTTAGTAGGAAAGGCAGATTAAGCAGAACACAGAGAAGACTTGTAGTTCTATTTAAGTCAAATTAAGAAAGCTCTCTACACATTAGCCAACACTCCCTGCTGGATGCTTAAGAACATTTGCAGTACTTGGATGCTTTCCTTCCTTGCTGCTTCACACCAGTCAGAGAACTTTTTGTTCAGTCCAGTTTACATGGCAATACATGCTGCTTGCCAAAGAGAAACCAATCTGGAATTAGACCTCGAGATTTCCAAGAACACATGCATTGTGTATCCTCTGTGCATGCTGTGGGCCCAAACATGCAAATCCCTAACCTGGAGGTGCCCTTGAGCATTAAAGTCAGGCCTGGAGTCTGTTTAGAACAGCTGATGCTGGCAAAAGTGAATTCCAACAGTCTTAGTTCCCTGGAACCCTGAGATTCCAGCCAAGATTTCTCTTATCATGCTGTGTTGTAGCTTTATATTATTTAATTAATGCCCCAAACAGTGAGGACAGACCACTGTGCTTCAAGTGGTAGCAAGTATTGGCAAGTTCAAGTTTACAGTATGCACTTAAAAATAAACCACATCCTCAAGCCACTGTTCAGCTTCTTAGACACTGACACTTAATGGATCAGTGTGATTACAGATGCTTCCAAGGATGACTTACAGCGTCAGTTTTTGGTAAAGCCAGAGTTTAAATGCCACAGCTTCAGAGCTGACATGACCAGTCTCCAGTATGAAAAACTTAATGCAAATGTCATACACAAAGCTGGAAACTCAGATCAAGGCTTGTATCATCTTATGATTGTTACTGGCCAGTAAAGCAGTCTGATAGTCCTGATGTCATCCTGGGATAGGATGAAAAGAATCAGGGATGATATGGACTCAGAGGGGTGTTTCAGTAAATCTATAATCCTGCCTACTCCTGGATTTGGCAGGTGAGGTTTCCAGAACACCAAGCCTCTTGCTGTGAGACACTGCAGCACAAGAACTTGACAATAGCTGAAGAGGCACTTACTGCTCTCTCTAAGCTTTTCCTTGTTGGCTGAAAGACTTGAGAGAAGAGGTTTTAAGTCCACTTTGGCTTTCTGTAGCATTTCTAGGATGTCCACTTTGTTTTCAGAGTGGTCTTCCAATGGAATGGGAGCAAAGTAGTTTCCAGAGTTCTGGCCAGGGGAGAGAATGGCTTGTTCTAGACCTGAAACAGCAAAACCAGGAGCACTGCGACATCAGTTCACCAACCCAAGGGCGCAAGATGAACATACACTGGTAACCAACCTCAACACGTCACTGACAAGTTACGGCTCACACCCCTTGCCTGCAAAGTCATCAGGAAGCACTGACAAGAACATTTATAAAAAGAGAACTCACAGCTGCTTACTGTAAGAGCTTCCATGAGAATGTCAAGTGCTTAAACTGTGGGAGAATTCACTGTCCTGAAGCCTCATCTGCCATGTTCTTATTGAATGAACAAGAAGGAATGTGGAAGGAGGCTCCCTGAGCCTGCACTGTCCCAGAGCCTTACCTGCCAGCCTCTCCAGCTCCTCGTGGGGGGTGGATCTCAAGCTGCTTGACCGACTTCCAGAATGACTGGGATTAGAAAACCACCTGCTGAACCTGCTGGCAGACACTGAGCCTTCCCCCAGCACATCCTCTATCAGCTGGTTACGGGGGGAAAAACAAAGGGAAAAGTCTTAACGGCAGCAAGATCAGCAACATCTCTGAAAAGCTTTACCGCGCAACCAAGATTCTTCTGCTACAGACAACCAGATGCTGCTCCCAGAGTTTCAAAGCTTTGAACTCAAAGCTTTTTTTTTCCTTCCAAAATGGCAGCATTTGTACAGTCAGTTAAAATAACCCAGCGTACATCTCTTATTGACACTAAATATTTGCTCAGAGTAAAACTGTAACTGAAACAGCACAATCAGAGCCCCCAAAGGCCATTAAATACACCATTCTAAAGTGGAAGTGTAAAAAAAAAAAAAACCCCAACAAGTATTTAAAAAAATGGTGCATTATAAAATGTAATTCAAACTAAACATTTTTCTATCTTGCAAGATTTAATCAGTTAAAGCCTGGTCAACAGGCACAGATGAGTTTCAACATGCAGCATGTTTACTTTTAGACACAAGAAGAGCAGCTTTCTCCCATCAGAGGAGTTATTTTGTCTGAAAAAAAGTGTCCCAGCATGGTTTATACCAGCAAAAACAAGACAGTATTGATCCCCTCGGTTTTGATTGACTCCAACAAATTAGAAGATTTAAGACAAGTAATGTACAAACCTACAGCAACACTTGTCACAGACATGTCACCATTACAAAGAAACTCACTTTTTGACACATAACATCTGCCCATCTGTCTCATCAGCAGATATTTTGACTTGGGAATTCCCTGCTTTTGAAAGGAGTCACCATCTTGCAGGTATGCTGAAAATCAGATTGTCAAGTCTAAAGACACATCATTTACATCTTCTATAGGGAGAACAAACTCTCCTCCATGTACTTGCCAAATTACTGCCATCGTATGATGGATCTTTGCTAATGCAAACCCTTTCACACCATTGCTGGTATCAGTAACAGTGCAGCCAGGTCTCTCACAGTGTTCACCTGGGGTCTCCACGCTCACTGCCTTCCAGGAAACCTCCCCAGATCTGTTTGCTGCAATTCCCAGACTTATATAGAAGAGGTTGTTCTCAGTTACACTAAATTTGTACAGTGAATCTTCTCTGAAGATCTCTTAAATACTTCCAAAGAAGATCCATTCAGGAGGACAACTTTGAGTCTTCAAGTAGTGATCAAAAGAGAGGAAAAATAGTCAGCTAGTTTGCCTCAAACACCTTCTTTGGAGAGGGATCCAGTCCCGGGGACAACACTTTGGCAGTGACACCCTAACACTCCAAAGCTACACCTCTGCAAATTCATTGTAGACTTACACACTGCACAAAGCAACTTTCACAAAGCAACAAATTTTAGCTTTCACAGAATGCAGCAGCAGCAGAAACGCTTCTCATGAATACAGCCAGTCTTAAAAACCAAAAAACTCACTGAAGCCAGGCCAGGAATACTTTTATCCAAGTTAAAGAACTCATTGAAGTCAAACTCTCCTGGAGCTGGTTCTTGTACAGCAGCTTCTCTAGGAACTTCTTGATCTGCTGGAGTTTCATTGGCAAGGACAGTTTGCACTTCATCCTCTTCTACCACTCCACCATTGCATTCTATCCCTTAAAAAGAAAACCAAAAGGTTGCTGAACCACTGAACTCCACTATTTCCTGTGGGAGCAGTGCCTAACAGCCAATGCATTTGCCCAGGGATTAGAAGCACAGGACCAAAGTACCCCAACCTCACGTGGCATCTCATCAGCTATACTGTGCTGGCTGCCTTCTCCTGCACCCACAACCCCTAGCACAGCTTCCAGGCTGTTATGCAGACTATCCAGCTCAAGAAAATAAGAACTGCCTTTGAACTGTGCATAAGCAACTGTCCCCTGCTCCACCCAGGGAGCACACACACATCAGATGTGCTGCCACACCAAGCACACACAGCTGCTGCTGGTTTTCCATCAAGAATCCTCTGGAAGCTCCTGCCTTCTTGACTCAGGTTCTTAATGTTGGCAGCACATGACAAATACTGCTCCTCCTCCCTCAGGAGCAAGGCACTTCTTGCTTTAAAGGCTTCTCAACAAGCTGGTACAGGTGCTGCAAAAAAGGCTGTGACGTGACTACAAACCTCCTGTGCTTGGAGCTGCACTACAGTTCAGTGACACCCCAGGTGTAGCTGTGTATTCACTCCTGTGGTCCACCTGCAGAATTTCTAGCACTAAAAAGTTATCTTCCCTCTTTCCATCCTGCAGCTTTTTCAGTGGTAATAATCACTGTAAACTTGAAGCCCAACAAATGCACATAAATTCAAGTCTCCATTTTCAGTTTACAGCTACATTCCTGGCAGCTCTACGCCCAAATCCGTGTTGCTAATGTTAGTAATACTATAAGGAAAAAAAAATGTTTCAAGTACCTCAGAGCATTAGCTTAATTTAAACCAAGGCTTTAGCACTCAGCAAGATACAGAAATGAACAAGACCTTTTTAACCAGCCTATCAACTCCTGATATCATTCAACACCCCTACAAGGTTTTTTCCCAGTCTCTCGACCCTGCCTTTCTTTGGGAAAAAGAAAAAAAGTATTTTACCATCTAATTGATCTTTCAGATTGTAAATACCTTTACAGGACTTACATCTTGCGCTCCAGGGTGACCAAAAGCTATGCAAGTTTAAGATAAAAGGTCTGTAAACTGCATTTTCTGTACGCTTGCCTGGATGTGTAACAATCCCCTCTCTATCCAGGAAGATGCCCCAGGGGCAGACAAAGCCTTGCTGAATGTCCATTACCTTCTTTCAGGGAGGCCGTGCGTCGCCTTGTACGTTTCCTCCCTTTGTGATCTTCCTCCAAAATTTTATCATCAAAGCCTGTGAGCTCAATGGTTTCAGACTGACTTGTAGGACCAGCAGAGAACCACTCAGGCTCCTCTTCAGTGTAAGAGTCATTCCTCCTTCGCTCCCCAAAGACACGTTTGCTGTCACCAAACTCCCTCTGAAGCGGGATATTAAAAACATTAACCATAAAATGCTGCTTCATAAGATTCCTCCCTGACTTTCAAAGCAAATGACCACTTTTGGGGGTTTTTTTCCAAGGTTTATACAAGCACCCTGCATGCTCAGTACACTTTTAAACTTCACAGCCAAATTTCTGCTTCGTTGCACCAAGGGCTACTGATCCACAAGTGCCTCTATAAACTCAGTTTTGCATCCTAAGATGTAGGTTAGTGGTTCCTTCTTCTTAAAAGCAGAAAATATTAAAAAAAAAAAGCCTGAAAGCACAGAAAGCTTCCATGTGCTGAGGTTAAAAACAATACTCACTGACAACTGCTAGGTTACAAACTACAAATGAACTATTAGACTTTTGACTGTCTTGCTGGTAAGCTGACAACAGCCAAGGTTTGTAAGATAAACAGTATTAGACACATCCCAGTTGGGCTGTCACTAAGTTTTGGAAGCACCAAGTGCTCCCCCTTCACACCATAAAGGTGACTTCAAGAAGAAACGGCCTCCTGTCACAGGACACCGAACTGCTCCGTGCACTCATCTGTCCCTGGTGCTTTCAGTGCAAAGTGCCCCAAAACTCAGATCTAACACGCCAACAGCAACAGAAAGCACAAACCCTGAAGCGTTTGTCCTTGTAGTCCCTGTCCCGGTCTCTGTCTCTTCCATCCCTGGAATCCCCGCCCCGGTGGTCTTTGTCGAAGTTCCGGGAGGAGATGATTCTCCCACTGCCAATCCTGCGGCCCCCGATCACACGGACCCCGTCGCTGTCCTTCTCCAGGGGGCTCCCTGCCCGCCGGGAGCTCACAGACGCAGTCACGTGACAGCCACCCCCAAAGCTTCGCCTCTGGGGACTTAGGACCACATCCAAGTCATCCTCTTTCACTCGCTCCCTTGGGTCTGCAAGTCAAAGACCACACAAAAAACAGTAAATTCCAAGTGCTAGTAAAGACAAGCGAGTTGTCTGTTCCACAGCCTTGCTGCTATCCCAGGGCTTTTTGAAGGAAAAGAGTCCTGATTTCTTTTTGTGAAGCTAATCTAGCTGAGACCACAGAAAGCGCAGACAAAGAGAATTTACAGCTGGATATTGAGGAACCACTGTGGTCTCCTCAGAAATACCTGCTTTCCCACTATGGATCTTCTAAGTGTTCAGCCTTGAATTGTAGGGAAATTGTGCCCTGCGCTTGCATTACCTCCTATGTGGCAAGAATAGTGGGATAGCTAACAACAAACAGGCAGCAATCAGTTAAGTTACCAGAAAACAAACTACAGTCTAGTTACAGCAACCAGGAATTCCCTGACACTTATTCTACGCAGTCAATCAGTTTTCAGACAGATTTTATTTAGCCTTCTTTGCGTTACCCCAAAGGAAAGGTTTTGCCAGGTTCAGTTTGGGTCTCGGGCTGTAGGAACACTCACCTACTATCCTACGCATAAGAGAAGTCCGATCTGAATCCAAATCTTTTTTAAAGCTTTCCACTGGTGAAGTTCTTCCTGAAGTCGGATATAAAGATGCATGCCACTTCTCTGGATCCCAGACACCATCACTGTGGAAAGAGAATTGCAGGATTGTTT
The DNA here is from genome assembly GCA_013399855.1 of Oxyruncus cristatus. Classification (NCBI taxonomy): domain Eukaryota; kingdom Metazoa; phylum Chordata; class Aves; order Passeriformes; family Cotingidae; genus Oxyruncus; species Oxyruncus cristatus. The sequence goes on along the minus strand of VXAY01004937.1, from coordinate 1,049,744 downwards.
GCTACCCTGTAGTCTAATACATAATTCATGGTGCCACAGCTGCAAACCCAGAATTCACTGGTCAGTAACCTGTACAAGCGAAACATCTTTCCCACCCAACTTCTAAATCTTTGCCTTACTGTGGTTTCCTACCTCACACACGGTATTTGGATCCCTACTGTAACAGTAAGGAAGTATAATGCCCACCATGAGGTTATAAAGGCTAGTTATTGGTGAAGTTTTCCTGGTACACTCTGTAGTACCTACATCTCCCATCAACATAAGAGCACTTCTTAGCTCAGAGTTTCTTGCAATTTAAACTTTTATTTTGAGAGAAACGTATATAGGCTTTGTACAACTAAGAAAATACCTGTCATATTTTTCAGAAAGACAAGAAGGTCTTTTCTTAGAGTAGGGACGCTCTTTAATATCAAGCAGTTCCTCCTAGAAAAAGAAATAAATCAAGATATTAGCTCCAGTTCCCACCCAGACAAGATTTAAGTGACTCAAACTGTCTATTCCAGACTGCCTGTTCAATGCAGTGCTGCAGTTGGACAACCCCAGTTTCACAATATGTTGTTTCATATTTTGTGAATCACCACAGTGAAAGTTTCAGTTCTCTTTCAGTGGCCACTGACCAAACACTTATTTGGAGCACTGATCCTTACTAGGTCAGGTTCAGTCCTTGGGAACATTCCCAGGCTGTTCACACCATATATGTTTACATATTCCCTTTCCTGGACAGCTCAGCTTATAAGCAAGACAGGCATCATGGACACTGGAGCTGCCGAGTTCCCAGGGAAGAATCAGAATTGCTGTGTTTAAAGTTCAGCAGTTAAAAAAGCATTACCACAATACCAGTCAACTGGAAATTCCAGCCAAACTTGCCATTTCTGACCATCACCAATTCCAAGATAGCAGAATGTATTTTATACAGTTACCAATTCCACCCAACACCAAATCAATGCTGAAAAATGACTTCTTTTCCCACTTTGTACCAGCTTTCTAACAGTCTTTGGTTTACCATGGCACACCCTGAGTCAGTCATTTGACTGGCAATCAATCCAGAGTTTGCTACATTTGAAAAGCATTATTATTGATGTGATCATCAGTGCTTTAAATCATCATGAACTTGGCTGCAATCAAGATGCACACTTCTAATTAGACTCACTCCTTGCCCCTAGATTAACTTCCCTCAATCTGCCTCCCTCCCAGCTGTACTGAACCGATTCACAACTGTGCAGAAATCAGTGGGCAGCTGGAAGGATAAAGAAATCCTAACAGCAGACACCACACATCAGCCAAACTGAAGGAAATCTCTTCACCTTTTCCCCCCCAAGAATACAACATCCTCTAGAGCTTTTACATCATTATCCCCGTGTGATTAAAATCAGTTCATTAACTATGTGGGCTTGATACTTGAAAGTTTCCAGATGGCAGTTTGGTAGCTCGATAAAACCTACACATACACACATACATTCAAGCATCATCCTGTACCAGCCTTCAGCAAAAAGAGCTCCATTAAAGGGAGGAACACTGCCCTCCCTGCCCACAAGCTTCCCAAAATAAACCTCAATCTGCGAGTAACATCAGTGCTGTAATACTATCACAGCCTGGTGCAGATACTACAAGTATTAACAGCCCTGTCCATCAGCACATCGGGAATGGGCTGTTCCTCTGGCCACGAGAGGGAGTCCACAGGCTCTCAATCACATCCTATCACAATCCTTCATTCAAGTGAGGAAAATTTGAATTGTTTCTTGGCTTTTGCTCGTTAGCTGTGCACCCTTGGAGCAACAGCTTCCCACGAGCTAGAAAAGACACAGCTTGGACTACACAGCACTCCTGGAACAGAGGAGATGAGTGCTGGCACTTCCAGAGTGGTGGTTTTCTGTTTAATTCACACACTAGGACATTTAAGTAGGTGGGTGAAAAGTATGTTTAGCTTTTACTAAACAGTTTCAATCAAACAGCTTAGAACTACTCATAGTACTAGCCAATTGTTTTCCTATTGGTAGTAAGTGAATATGAACCACCAAAGGAAACCATTCCCCTTTCCAAAATCAGCAGCACACATCCCAAAACAGTGTTCCCTCAATCCCTAATTAGCAGGAAATCGGAACATCTGAAAATGCCTTACAATATTGATTACATGAGCCCCTTAAACCAGCTATATTTAACCTGTTACATGTAAAAGAACCATAATATGAGGAAAGATATTTCAACACAGACTGATTTCTGGTATTTCTTGATTTAGGCTCCTTGGAAACCAACAGATAAACAAGACTAGACACCTTCTGACACTAGTTCTGCAACTTTATCCTGATCAGAAACTACAGGTACTGAATTAACCAAACTGGTACTAAAAATACATTGGTTTCAGTGCACAGCCACCACCAGCACTGGCTGAAAGCTGCCCAAAAAGCAGGATTTGAAGCTGTATTCAGTTAGTACTCTTGAGAGGAGCTGGGCAGGACAGTACAAGTATAGATACCACTTTTTCAGCAGGGTAAGTTTAAAAACAGCTCCTCTCCTTCACTTAAACTGAACAGCAAAGCCTGAACAGAAGTATACTCTACATCCTTGAAGGTTAAGTACCCATCTTCTCTAAGAAGTTAGAGAATTAGAAAGCTATGTTATTCCCATGAAGTTCTGAAGTACGTGTTTATTGTTGATGTCTAGTTAAAATAAGCCAGAGCTCCACTATCTCAACAGAACAGGGCCACAATGATAATTTTTTTTTTTCTTTTAAAAAACAACCTACCAGGAAACCAACAGCTCTGAATTCCTCAAGGAAGATAACAGTCAGCAACAGTAAACTGTCTCACCCTGTTCCACACTTCAGGCCATTTGCTGTAAAGTATCTTAACAGATTTCCACAGAGCAATGACCACCTGTTCCCAGAGCTTGCAGCCATAGGAAAAACAGCCCCCACTACAGACTCTTTCCAAAGGTAGTTTTCAACAGCGGTACCAGAACCCCAAACAAGATTTGAGCCCTAAACATAGTACATCAAACTCATTCAGCACTGAAGTAATCTTTAACTGCAAGTTACTTAGTCATTGCTCTTCCACTCACACACATATTTAGGTATCACAGTTAAACAAAAGCACCTGGGTTCAAGTTTTAACACTAAGCATTGGTTGGAGTCATAACTGCTTAAGCTTCCAGCAGCCAAATATGAGCAATTCTAAGGTTACAGAAGGCATCCAGTAAACATGTTAGAGCTTCTGATAAGATCTCGTGTGCTACACCTTCCTAGGAAGTGGCACCTACTGCAAGGAAACATTTTGGTCAACCTCTTAAAGGAACTCTGCTGAAAGTAGAACTAGAACTGTGAAGGGCAAGTGCTTGAGAGAGCTGGTAGAACAACATACTTCAGCCTCTGCCATAATCTCAGCACATGCTGTGGGGTGCTCAGATATTAAAACGAGGTGGTGGGAATCCAGAAGTATCTCGAGGACAGGATTGCACAGCTACATTCACATTTAACAAGCTGCTCATTTCATGCCACCTCACAAATCCTAATCCAGGCAAAGGCTTTTCAGCTTTCACCGCACTGCTTCCCTCTTACAGAACCTCCACCTCCCACTCTACTTCTGGGGTCGAGAGCTGCACACACAACTCGGGGAGGAAAGGGGAGCTAACCTTAGTGTAACGATGTGGGTATTTGGTTGGGATTCTGTTCAGCTCCAGGAAAGCATCGCCATTTTCCGTTTCTGTTACACCTCCTCTTTTATCCATGGTTACTTCAAAGCCTTTGACCACGGAGCTAATTAAAACAAAACCAAGCCGTCAGATTTCGAGCCGTGCGGTTCTGGAGGGAGCGTTTTCCCTCCAGCCTGAGCCAGTTCGGCACTTGGGCACCGCAGGGAAGCGCCAGGTTCCCAACAGCGCCCATTCCCTGCCGGTGCCGCCCCCCAAGCGAGCCCGGTGGTTCCGGCTGGAGGGTCCGACCCGCTCCCGCAGCCCAGCCCGAGAGCTCCCACACCGCAAGCCCCGCTCCGGGGGCACGGCCGGGCCGCGGAGCCGCTGGGCTC
>VXAY01004937.1:1014921-1044915 GCA_013399855.1 Oxyruncus cristatus | reverse complement strand
CGCTCCGTGCGGGCTCGGAGGGTTACCCGGCACTGCCCTCGAGTCCCGCCGTGCCCGCGGGTGACAGAGCCGGTCTGGCCGAGCCCACACCGCTGTCCAGCCCGCCCCGGTCCCCTGCACCACCGCCGTGTGAGCGCAGCGTCCCGGTGCTCCCAGCCGGTGCTCCCAGGCAGCCGTTACCCGTCCCTGCCGGGTGCGGGTCTGGCATTCCCAGGGGACAGCGGGACGGAGGCCGGTGCAGTGAGCGGGGCAGCTGATTCGGAGGCACCGGACAAAGCCTTTAGTGGTTGGCAGTGAGGACCAGACGTTGTTCTCAACATGACTCTTACGAATTTACTGAGCGAGATCGCCGGCTCCGTGTGCCCGCGGCTCTGCCCCAGCACCCTCACCCCTGCGGCCACAGAGCCCGGGGGGACTCAGAGCTTCCAAACACCTTTGGTCAGAGAGGGCTGTGTAGGAGCAAGGAATTTCTTGTAGGATCGGGTGAATAAAGTGTTTTCGTCCCAGATCTTTAATGAAAGTTGAATACCAGCATTAAAAGCTGGTAAAGAATGAGACAGAAATAAGAAATAAATATTTCTCACTTTTTTTCTTCCACGACAAAGTGCTGCATTTTAAATGAGACAGCACTGCAACAATTGCTAAGTCTCCCCGGGCCAGCTTGCTTTCCAAACAAACACACAGCGAGACTCGATAGCAACCAGCGTGCCGCCCGCCCGGAGCAGTTGTTACGAGATGCTGTGAGCTTTGAGAGGCCCTGACCCCTGTCGTGTTCCACTGTTCACGTGGCTGTTACGAGCTCAGTCGCTGCTCAGTTAGCTCCCAAAGGCACACCTGCCGCGGGTGATGGACACTGGACGCTCCCAGCAGGAGAACCCAGTGGCACAGAAATGTCAGGACGCTGTTTTTAACTCACGAGTGGGACCCTGCGGCGGGCTCGGTCCGTCCCAGCGCTCGGTAAATCCCGGGCGCTCCGGGGCCGTTCGCGCCCCTCCCGCCGCCAGGGGGCGCTGCGGCGGCGCCGCCCGTCTGAGGGCGGGGCGCGCCCGCCCCTCACGGGGGGGCCGCCTCAGGCTCCTCCCGCTCTTCCCGGTCCTCTACCCTTTGGAGGCGGCTCGGTTGCGGTGGGTGGAGTTTCGGCTGCTGTCCCCGCTCCGAGTGCCGGTACCGTGTGCTGGTCCCGCGGTCTGTAGCGCCCTCAGCGAGGCGNGTGGGTGTCGAGTGTTTGGCACAAAAATTCAGGGCGTAATTATCTGCTGAAAGAAATTTCGTGCAGAAAAACCGCGGAGAAATTTTGTGGGCTTTTTGCGTGGTTTTTTGTTTGTTTGTTTGGGGATTTTAGTTGGTTGTTTCGGTTTGTTTGTTGTATGTTTTTGTTTGTGTTGGGGGGGGTTAGGTTTTGTTTGTTTTGGTTTAGGTTCTGTTTGGTTTTCGTTCTGTCACACCTTAAGCCAGGCTTGTAGAAATACCCCCTTGAGAACTCACGCTTACAAGGAGATGCCTGCCCATAAATCCCGGTGCTTTCCCAGCCTCTGACTCCCCCCGAGGCCTTTGGAAGGCACAGGGTTCTGTGCACACAGAATTTGTAGCTGGAGTTCATTGTCTTCTTGATTTCTGTGTGCCTGTGAAGGAGAGAAGCTTAGTATTAAAAAAAAAAATAGAATTGAAAAGAGTCAGTTTGGTTGGCTCCCGATTGTGTCACCCTTGATTGTTAATTTGTTTTTAAACAGGTGAACGTAACTTGGAGTCATCCTTTTATAGCACCCTTCTAGCACAGCTTTGTTTGGGTAGGCACAGTTTTTGCCTTAGGATTCAAATGGTTGTAACTTCTTACCATTAGATTTTGTCAGCACACCTCGGGGCAGCGAGGCTGGGAGACAAACACTTTTCATGTTAAACACCTGCAATTGCATTGTGCTGTTTGTGTGCAGGTCACCTGAGTGGAATTCATGTCTTTAAGATACTGCATTTAGCACAGATCCATTTGATGGATTCATCACAAATAACAGACACCCATTTATGCTTTGTCCTAAGCTGAGAGACAGCACAGCAGAACAGGGAGTGAATGTGTGCACTGCAGGCTTGAAACTACAGCGAAATGGAGAAAGTCAGGAGCGGGTAAGCAGTAAGAAGAAGCTACCATGTTAGAAGACCTCAGCTGTAATTTATTTTTACATTATGGCGTCTTAGGCTTTCCATGGGATAGAAGAAAGTTCAGGTATTCTCATAGGAGGCCTTAGTGGTCTCTATGGAATGCTTGCCTAAAAGCCAAGTAAAATGAACAACAAACACCCCCCCTCCCAAACCCATCATGGGACACAACTTTATGGGGGTTTAAATTATCATAACATCTGAACATAAAAATAACGTTCTTGACTTGAGGGTTAGACTGGAACACACTTGGACATAGTTGTTGGCCCAACCACAGATTAGTCCATGGTGTCAGCTCTCTTGTTCTTCCCATGCTTTCATTTTCTAAGTTCACAAAGGAGAAATGATCTGTCTCCAACTCTTATTTTTCATAGTTGCCATAAATTCTCATGCATGTAGGCCATCATCAGTAAATATGTGCAGCACATACAGTGTTTCAAATTTAGGAAAATCATTAGATTTTCACATGCCTTAGACTTCAATACAAAACTTCTGCATGTTTTCCCCAAGCTTGGTTTATTTGACTCCTTTGTGTGACGTTGCCATCGCGTATGGTCAGACCAGGTTTGCCTTTGGAGCAGATTAAACAGTTTTAAAGGGAATTGGCCCTAACAGGTGTGCAGGAACCCCGTGGTAGCTGAACTTCTGGAACTTGCATTGTTCCCCTCGCTTTGTGAAACCAACATTTTTTTCCTGGTTGCAACCATGTTTTCCCCAGCTCAGTTCAGGTGATCATTAGGGTGACATTTCAGACTACCCTCTTCTGTTGTCTGTCCTGGAGCTCAAGAATGTGTTTGTGGTTCTAACCTGCAAATTCTCAAGGTGGTGGCAGTATTTGTTTTGGGAAAGAAGCTTCAATACAACTGGTTCAGCAAGTTTTATCTGGTTGGGGGTGTTTTTTATCCTTGTTTTCAGAAAATTACCAAGACAAAATACTTAGAATTCACGAGAACACACTTGTTATTTTTTCAGATTTTACATGTGAAAGCAAACTGTGTGATGGAAAAATATGTCTAATTTTGGGGTTTAATGATGAATATGGAAAGACAAGAAGAGATTTTCAGGGTTTTTTAAAGGAGAAACGTATTTAGTCAAGATATGAGTGAAACTAGGAGAAAGTTTCTTTGAAAGAACATTTCCTGTTAAAATGGCAAATTCTGACTTCAGTTCCCAAGTCCTCGAGAGAATTCTTCCGCAATAGATATGTTTGAGAATAAAAGGCAGAAAACCACATTCAGACTTCTCTGTAAAGACACCTTGTGTGCACACACATGGGAGGGGAAGCACAAATGCATTTTAGAGCTTTTTCATTTCAGCTTTAGAGGAAAAAAGAATTGTGTGTGACATGATTGCAGTGAAATGTGTCTTTCTGCTTGTGTTGGGGAAACTTTAACATTAAAACTCCAGGTAGTGAAAAACACCCGATAAAGAGACAATAAGTGTTTTAGCATTTTGTAGCTGTTCTGTGTGTGATTGGATACCTTTGTTATAGATCAATTTATTGAAAGAATGCCATTTCTTTGCCGTTAATGGATTTTACACAGAATATTTCTCCTTTCCTTTTAAGTTCAAAATCCCTGAAGATGCAGGAAATCCAACAACCGCCTGGGCATCGAGTCCATGCAAGCGGCCAGTCTGTTGCTCCCCAGTCTGCCAGACATGAATTCCAGGACAGAGGCCGTGACAGTCTGAGTCAAGTTGGGTGCGCCCAGAATCAAAGAAGAAGGTTAAAAAAATTCCAGACCAGGTGATAAGTACAAAACGTATTTTTCACTGAACAGAGCTAGAAAAGTCTGGTTTTAGTGGTACCAGTGCAGGCTGAGGCAGAAGTGTTTGCTTGTGGCCATGCCAGACAGTTTTGAAGATGTCTTGTGGTAACCTGAGGACAAGCATTGGCACAGTTGGATTTCCCATATATTTTCTAATGCAACATTTTAAAAAGACTGTTCAACAGTACTCTGTGATACACTGCCAGGTGTAATGGTTTCCTCTTGCTCTCCTCTAGTGTTTTTTTTTACTTCTTTTGTTTGTTGAAAGACTCATGACAAAGGTGGGATGTAATTGTTTAGAGATTAAAGCCTATTATTTGTTGAGCAACTGGAGCTGATGGAGCAGCTGAGACCTGCTGAAAGAGGGAGGCCCCGTTCCCGGCTGTGCTTTAATTAACTTGTGAAGCCTTTGGTGCTTATTGGGGCCCTCCGTGTGCCAATTAACTCTTAAATCCACCGGAAAGCAAAGGAGGGAAGGTTACAGTGTCACAGCAACACAGTGAGCTGAGCGGGTGCTGGGAGAAGTGGAACTTCTGTGGGGGAGGTGGGAACAAGGAAGATCTGGTTTCAGGCAGGGCTAAACATTAAACTGGCTCCAGTATTCTTGACTCAGCTGGTTGACTTTGAGGGAAACAGTGATGTTACCACTTCTAAATCCCAGAAGGGCCCCCAGTTAGGCAGCACCCTGCTCAGTGGTGCCACTGGGTGTAAGTGGCCTGCTTGGAAAACGTTTTGGCTACCTAGCTTTCCCAAAGCATGTCCCATTTAAAGCCCTGCAGTGATGCTTGGGCCTCTGTTTATGCTTGATGAATTGTTCTGTTACAGGTATGATCTCTGAAAACCAGACCCTTAGTTTCAGTACTGAAACTAAACTAAAAGTTCCTATTTTTGCTGCTGCCTGGGACTTTGCAGAGGAGGAGTACAAAGGCAACTAACCTTTCCTTATATTCCAGACATCTAGCAAGGAAATTCTTCTATCTATGGGCAAAAATGACATTTGGACAAGTCCTCCCTTCCAAAGCCAGGTAGATAAAATTATAGAACTCAAGGGTGGGTTTCTTTTCTTTTTTTGAAATGGCTTACTGGTAAAATATTGCGCTAAGAGAGTTCTGCCTGCCAAGAAAGTATCTGGATATAGTTTGAGATTACTTGAAGGTTTCCTTTAAGTGCCCTTCCTGCTCTTGGTGTTTTGTTTAACAGTCATGGTTAAACAAAACTTCACTAACTGAATTCATAGGAATTGGGGTGTATCAATGAAGTTGAACTGTATGTGCATATAAATGATGGGGTATGATTGCGATTCCTGCTTAAAATGTGACCATTTCTTTAAGGTATGATGAGAGAGAACTGAAAATTCAGTTCATTTTACTGTTTGCACTGTTCTTAATGTGTATTTTGGTGTCTGACTGACTTGGAAATACCTGTGGCAGATAATCCCTTTCTGTTGTTAGTGTTGTGTGAGCTGCTGAAACCCAACGCTTTGATACTCTTTTCTGGGCTTGCTTTAATTTGCATGTTCATTCTTGCTTGACCACACCCTTGGGAACTGGAGCAGTTCCCAGCGGGAAGATCTGCGTTTGCTGCATTTGGAATAGGTTCAGGCCCTTAGTGATTCAGTTTCATTGCACTATATCAAATATATTCTGCTTTTGCCTTAGTTGGTAAATGGAAGTTGCCCTGTGAACCTCACCATCCTCGATGTCCCATCTACTGCTTTGGCACTCCTCCGGCTGCCTGTAAATTCAGGACAATGATTATTTGATTTTTTTGGAAGTGGAAATACACTTTATAAAGATCAGCAAGCAACATGAGCAACAATGAATTGCCTTTTTAGATTTAGAAATCCCTAGTTCTCCACAGCTTTTATTTGCAATGTTCTGTTAATGCACCGAGTCAAAAAAAATAACATATGGCTCATTTCTTCTTTATTTCTTTTTTTTTTTTCCCCTTTTCTGCTTGAGTGTTTGGAATGACTTAGCGACTTGGCTTGGGGTAGGTGGCTGTGAACTGCACCTTGTGAGAGGGTTGATATGTGTGCACTGAGGGACCTCTTGGTATTCTGGGCCCAATCCTGCTGTTACTACAGACATGACCTATTTCATGGAGCTGGGGGGATAGTTATGATCAAAAGCATGAGGCTGGGCTTATGTACTTTGTGTTTGTTGGCTTGTATGGTCTCATGGGTCCTTCTGTTTACCTTCTCTCCGTAGAAATACTAAGAGGTGAGAATTTTTTGAAAGGATTCATATTCCAGTTGATGAGACTTTTATGTTCTTAGGTTGCTGCTCAGGTCATCTTGACCACATGGAAAAGTTTTGGAATATTAGATTATGACCATTATTTTTAGTTAGGTGAGCAAAATCCCAGTGCCTGCCTGCATATTTGAATATATGCAATATTGAATCTTCCCATATTTGAATTTTTAGATGTTCACAGTTCAGTTGAAATGTACCATCACTTCTTACCTGGCCAGGTGTGTGATAATTAAATCTGGGTATAAAAGGAGAGACTGTTCTGCTGAGGTTAAAGAATTTGAAGGTCATATGTAACTTGTGAATCCATTTTGAGCATGGCTCAGCATCCATTGGAAGGAGCAGGTACATGAACAGATGAACAACTTCAGTTTTAGCACAGGTGATGTGCAACTGGCTGAAGGAGTTCCTGAGCCTCTTTAAAGTGTTCTTTGGGGAGATTTTAAATTTGCTCTTTCTAAAGCACGATGGAAACATCAAAGCATTATAAAATCTGATGTAGGTTTTTAATTTGTTTCTATACATAAATTTTTTGGGGTTAAAATAGCAAAGAGCAAAACTAGCAAGGAAAACACATGTGTTGTTATTAACTAACCTGGTTGTTTGAATAAAACACATAATTGGGGACAAAATGTGCAAGTTATTCGTGGATCTAAAGTCACCTGGCCCTCTGATATTTGGCAAGTTAACAACATCTGTCCTATTTCTTGCCTTTATGTGAAGTGTTTACAGTCAGTAAACTGATTGGTTCTTGTCATATTCACAGAGTCTTGGAATGAAGTGTCACAGTAGGGTAGTGGTTTTACACGCAGTTAGATGTTGTTAGACTACTCAGGCAAGGCTGAAGAAGAGGTAGTGTAATATTCATTAAGACTAATTTGTGGTCACTCTGGAAACCTGTGTGAAGTTTCCCATGTCCAAATCCTTCAACTGTTTAGATCCTTTTATGACCAGAAGATTCTTCAAAAAACTTTTGGCTTGTGGAAGGAGTGCTGGACAGTTTGCAGAGAGAGGAAGCTCAGCCTCAGAGCAGAAGACCACTACAGGTTTGTGAAATGACTTCCCTTTGGGATGTGTTTGTGTGAGAAATTTTCCTTGGGTTCTGAAGGAGTCATTAATACCACTAAGCAAGTTACAGTTGTGGTACCTCCAGGCCAAGAGCAATGTCCTCATTGCTTATTGTCATTTTTTTTTCTTACCCTGTCTTTTTTGTTGCTGTTGTCTTAGGATGAAGTCAAAATTCCCTTTTCAACATATCTTTAGAGTGCAACTGAACTTGAAAGAATCCTACCTGTAGGCATTGGTGGCTATTTCACCAAATGACACTGTTCTCATTTTTCAGGCACTTCCTCTGTAGTTTGATACTCCAGGCCTGGAGAGCCTATGTGTGCCAGCAGCAAGGAGAGAGGAACAAATACTGTATTGCAGAGTCTTATGGTAAGTGAGGTGATGGTAACTGTCTTTATTTGGGGACATAGAGATGGGAGTTTCCAAGGGGAACATTCCCCCAGAATCTGTGTCCCCTGAGCTCTCCCAGGCCCTGGCAGGGCAGTGCTTCCAGGAGCAGATGGCTGGAGCTGGCACGGGGATTCCATGTGAGGCACTATGGTGTAGTTACAGAGCTATTTAGGGATGCCACTGGATAAGCTTGAGGGCCTCTCCATCTGCTCTGGGTGGCAGTGTTTGTTTCTGAGGGGGTGGTTTGGTTGGTTTTTTTTCATGTGTTTGGTTTATTTTTAACTTAATATGTGTTCAAATAGGTATTTTTTGATAGAAATTATTGGAATTATCTATCAACTCTGGCTACAGACATTAGATAATAATTCCCTGTGGTATTAACTGCACTGATTTTACCTGAGTTCACTGTTCCTTCCAGCCTGTGTCTTACAATGAAGAGAAGCCCAAGCTTTTGAAGTCCCCCTAGTCTTACTATGTAGATTCTTTGCTCTGCAATGGACTCGTCTTGGGTTTCAGGGAATAGTTTTGTTCTGAGCTGATTTGCAAAATAAGTTAACTGGTCTCCTTGCACATGAATGTAGCCTCAGACTATCATAGAGCCTAGCACCTTTGGACACAAACTGACAGGCCATTTAGACTTCCTTTCTTACTGAGTGAGGCCAGAAGATTTACAGCAGAAGCTGTGTGTTACTTAGTCATGGAAAACAGTGACCTCGTTTAGGGTAGGTTAATGTTTGATTCACAAGGAAATCTTTTAAAAAAAAAGTTTCTGGGTTTTTTTTATGTGTAAGTGTGAAGGGGCATAGAATCAATGATGTTTTCTTCTGACAACTTTGCTTCAATGGTGTCAGTTCTGACCAGCCAACCTGCTGCAAGGAGAAAGTGCAGCACACTGCATAAAGTGGTAAACTGGAATTTGTGACACCACTTCTCTTTTTAGCTGCATGACGAGCCTGCTAAATAAACTTGGCTTGTTTCTGGTTGATTTCTCTGCTTGTACTAGAGAATAACTCCTGAAAAGCTACTGATGAACCTGATGAACTTTTTTCTTTTGAAAACGAACCAAAGAAAATCATGTAATTCTTACCCACTAAGGTCATTAGTGAGTATTGTTATACACTGTATACCCCGTAAGCACTGAAGACAAAGCAGTGCCATTGTCTGATCGTTCACGCTGCTCTGAACCGGTGGCATGGATGGGGCTGTCAGCGACTCTGGGATTGAGCAGTGTGACACCCTCGCCCAGGGTGAGCTTCCCTGTCATTTCAGGGCTTTCCACGAGGTGTCCCTGCAGGTTGAGGGGACAGTGGTTCAAACGTGCCAGGTTCCTGCGTGAAATTGAGGTGCTGTCATTTTTTTTGTTGTTGTGCACAGCAAAGAAGCAAAAGCTGCTCAGGACCTGGCAGTGCTGGCTGGTTTATGTTGATGTTCAAAGGACAAAACGTGGGATGCAGTCTGTGGCACTGGCATTCCGGGAAAGAAGCTGTCTGCGGTAAGGATGGGGTGGAAAAGGGCAGAGAGGCACTGACCATGAGACCATGGCTTTTACCTGGGTTGTGTTACCTTTTCCTGCTGTGACTTTGTTCCATCTTTGAGGGGTTTTTTTTAATTATTTTATTTTTCTTTTTGGTGTGTGAGTTCTTCTGGCACACCCACAGACTGTGATTTTAAGAGACCTTATTGCAGCCTTCCAATACCCAACAGGAACCTACAGGAAGGCTGGAGAGGGACTTTTTGCAAAGGCACTCAGTGAGAGGACAAGAGGTAATGGCTTTAAGCTGAACAGGGTAGATCTAGATTGGATATTAGGAAGAAATTCTTTTCTATGAGGTTGGAGAGGCCCTGGCACAGGTTACCCAGAGAAGCTGTGGCTGCCTCATCCCTAGAAGTGTTCCAGGCCAGGTTGACAGGGCTTGGAGCAACCAGGTCTGGTGGAAAGTGTCCCTGCCCATGGTAGGGGGTGGGAATGAGATGATCTTTAAGATCCCTTCCAACCCAAACTGTTCTGTGAGTCTATGAAAAGATTCGTTTTCATACAATTTCATACAAAGAAAAAGGTGATTTCTTGCACAGAATTATGACACCTGTGTTTGAACATGTCTAACATTGTTTTGGCAGCGTTTCATGGGCAGTGTGGAGAAGACAACACTACCAGAAATGCACTGGACATCAAATGAATATTTTGGCTCTGCAGCACTGGGCCCAGAGCCTGCAATTTCGAGTAAGTCCCAGGAGCTTCAGCTGCTGCTGAACATTTCTAATGTTTAAGTTGCACATGTGTGAGAATGTTGCAGGTGAATAAAAATTAGGCCTTGTATCAATTTCCTTTGCAAATTGCAGCACTTATGGTGGAGTATCATATCAGGACATGAGCAAATGGAATGAAGCTGCGTCAGGGCAAGTTCAGATTGCAAGTTCATTGCTCATGGCTTTCACCTTTAGAACTTACATGGAATTTCCTATCGGCTGTGTGTTCTTCCTCTTCTCTTCTTTGTTCTAGTTCCCTAATCTTGTCTGGTTTTGATCCTTATTGCCCTCCCTCAATTCTTCTGTCAGGCTTGGTTGCAGTGGCGAGAGCTGTATTTGTACAGCCAGAATGAGAGGCAGAAGGAGACCAGGGCAGTCACTCACCATCGGCACTGGGAATTGAGGAGATGCCTGGGAGCATGGCTGGGATACTTAAACCTCCGTAGAGTCAGGAAACGTCAGAATGGTGAGTGACAATGGTGTGTGAGGACAGAAGAGGGCTCAGCCCCTTTGCTCAGGGCACAGTGATGGGTTTTCTGTTCTAAGAGACACTGCCAACAGATGAGATGCAGCTTGGGCTGCACACTGTGACAGGCCTGGCTGGCTGAAATCGTACACTGAACTGTAGGGAAGATCACCGGCCTTCCATGTGATTTAAGAGGAAATGCTTTACTGTTCTCTTGATGAAAACTTGCACGTTGTCTTTTATATTCTAACTGGGATATCTGTGAGAAGGATGTATTCAGGACTTTGAGCAGTCTGTGGATTTTCTTGATAATCAGACGAATGACAACTCATACAGGATGGTAAAGGTTATTACACCAGTTCTTCTGTTTCTTCCCTTGAAGTCACTGGAATGAGTTTGGATATTTGTGTGAATTGCCTTTTGAGTGGTGGTAGTGGAAAAGAATCCAGCCTGGATAACTAGGAACTAGTGCTAGGAGTATGCTGAAATGTGAACAAGCTTGTGTGTGTTGACCAAGTGACACAGTGTCTTAACTTCCCTTCCTTAAGTCAGTACAGTAGGTCACTGCCTTAAAACTGCCTTTGGGATCAATAGGAGGAATATAATCCATAGCTGAGTGTTAATGGGAATTCTTGCCATCATTTTTCAGTGTTAGAGCTCCTGTCACTTCAGAACCAGTGGCTTAGATGCCATGATCTTACCTGACACACATGAGCCTGGGACAGAACAAGGCAGGAGTAATTTGTGTTTGTTTTCCAGAGCTGGCCCAGGAGCTTCACCGGAGCCGGACACTCGGGCGCTGTTTCTCCGACTGGCGGCTGTTGTTGGAGTGCAGGAGAAGAATTCATGCTCACCAAAGGGACTTGGAAAAACAAGCAGCAAGGATTGCCTTATGGAGAGTCTTTGCACACTGGAAGCATTGTATCCCATCTGTATTTACTCCCTAGCACGGACAGGTTAAAAGCATTCCCGCGGGGGAAAGATCCAGTTAATAAGCAGGAATGTTGTGCAGCAGCGTGGGTGACAACAAACGTGTTATCATTGGAAAGATGTGTGTAATACCATGCTAACAATTAATTAACCTGGTGCAATTACAGGATGTTACATGTTGACATCTAAGAGCCTGCAGAAGATAATTTATGGTTGTGCAGGAATTCCTTAGCGGTGAATCAGAAATCTATTAGGATAAGCCATCAAAATCAAAACCCCCCCTGACTTTAGTCAAAACTTCTGCTGATAACAGTGCTGGAAATTCAAATATTGCAGCAAATTGAGATGGAGATGTAGTGCCACTCTGTGGGAGAAGGTTGTGTGTGTGTGTTGGGATGGATGTCTCTGTGTAAAAGGTACTTTAACTCAGTGGCAGATGTTGTGCTGTGTGTGGAGGAGTCTCAGCAGCGTGAGCTGGCTGAAGAGCACTACAGACATCACCTGTTGGTAAGAGCACCGTCATGTGTCGGGTGCAAGGGGCTGTGGGGAGTGTCCCAGTGATGCTGACAGTGGTGTGTGGGAGATGCCATAGCGAGCTTGGGTTGGACATCAGGTTTCTAAATTTTGACTGGTCTGGAATCTGCCAGTTGAATACAAATGGGGAAACTGTGCTGTGCTCCAAAACAATTATTCTTCTAATTGGGAAACTGGAGAAGTGACAATTTGTGAGAGGAAATGGATGCCTTGCTTTGATAGTAAGTTTATGAATCCTGGCTTTTGCAAGGCATAGCATCACACACGTATTGTCTGTAAGGAGCAGCCAGCTCTAATCTTCCCTCATTTGGATTACGTAAAAGCTGTGTATGTTTCTTGTTGTTACAGAAACTTGGCTTTAGGGGTCTTGGGCAGAATGTTGTGAACAGTCGTCTTCAGAGAATGAGGAAAAATCTGTCACACCGTCAGCACCAAGTTACAGTGAGTTTGAGTTCAACTCTTGTTCTTGTGTTAGTTTTTCTTGAATTGTCCTATTGGCTTCCACTTTCACCTACAAAGTACTTTTTTATTACAGCAGTGGCCTTGTTCCTAAATACTGATAACCACAGAAAATCTCCTGTGTAAGTCAACTGCCACTCTCAGATGCATTAATGTAGTTTTCTGTTTCCTTACGTCTATGGTGGATTTTTTTCCTTTACCAGAAAAATTCATAGCAGGTTATCAAACAGGTTTGGTATGTCAAGCAGTGCAGGAGGCAACCACTGCAGTATGCAGTTTCAGTAGAACTTTATTAAGCTATTTCTCTGCATTCTTATTCTCACTTGATATCTGTGGGTTTGGTTTTTTTTTTGTTTTTTTTTTGTCCGTCTTGTTTTATTTCAGATGCTGCAGAAGTTCTGGAACCGTTGGAAGTCCCGTTTGGAAGAGAAGGAGGAAAAACAGCAGCAGGCCTTAACACTAGTGGCTCATGTTCGTTATAGGTACCCAGAGAAATATTAATATAAATTTGTACAAATGTGGAGGTTTTGGGCCTTTGGTTCTCTTTTAAAGTCTGGTGATACTTTGGGAGCATGACCATCTTGATGCCAATTGCTCTGATATTTTCTATGAGTAATGAACAATTTACATCTCCTGCTTCTCTGTGGAATGTGAGAGGGAGGTTGGATAAGCTGAGCTCTGAGGGTTGTTTGGATTTAAGAGCTGAACTATATCAGCTGAACTATCTGCTGCCTGATTTCTAAAGAAGGCTTGCCTGATTTGAAAAATCAGGTAACTGCTTAAGCTGTAGATGGATTGGCTGTTTGACTTCCATGAAATCAGCGTGTTTTCTGAAGGAATTCTCTCCTGTGCTGACATTCTCCCTTTTTGCCTGCAGGAGGGTGTTGGTGAGACGTGTATTTGACACGTGGCTGCTGAAGGCCAGCAAGCTGCAGGAGTATCGAATGGGGGAGGAGAGGGTAAATGTAACTCTCTTACCTGCCCTTGCTTAGGAAATAGAGGGGATGATCTCTTACTCACTGTCTGTGAACATGAGTTAGCATGAGATGGACTTGGGTGTCGTAAATTCCCTGTTCCCTGGTGGGAGATCAAGTCAGGGGAAACTCTCATGCCGCCATTTTCAGGCTCACTTTACTGAAACAATAATAGTAATTAAAGGACAAACCCCAGCCTATTGAAGAAGTCCAGGGTTGCGGTGACAAATTAGTTGCTTCTAGGTAGGTGTCCATAAAGTTCCTTAAGGAGTCCTTCATTTCCTAAGATGTGTGTGTGTGTGTGTGTATGTATATATATAATATACGTAGTCCTGGAGTCTTTATGTGTAGCAGCCACTGCCTCCTTTTATGTGGTCTGTTACACAACTCCAAGTTTTTGGTAGTGTGGGTGTCCTTGTGCAGATGTGGCTGACTCCTGGCGGTGTGAGATTATCAGCTCTTGTGAATTCAACAGGACTGGTTTCTGGGGCTTATCGGTTCTTGGGAGCCCTTCACATGCTACTTACCAGTTTGTATTTTTCCCCTCTTTGCTCTGCTGGTTTCTGGTGACAGTTCCTCCCTCCACATGCACACAGGGACCTGTAGAACATGTTTAATAACCTCACAGCAAAGCGCCTTTGGTGGTGTGTCCATTGCTGTTCAACCTGAGGAGAGGAAAACAACACTGGACAGTTGTGTGCATGTCATCTTCAAGGATTGTCATCTTCTGTTTGGAAGTGTCCTGTGTCAGGTATTCATGGCCGCCTTCCTTCCACCTTAGGCTGTGCTTCATTTCAAAAGGCAACTGTTGCGCTGTTTCTGGGGCTCCTGGCGCAGAAGAACAGCTGCATGTTTGGAGGAGCAGGAGGCCTTGGCTCGAGCCAGAGATCACTACAGTAACCTCCTGAAGCTGAAGGCCTTCTGTCTCTGGAAGCAAAGCACTCAGGAGAGAAAAACAGAGTAAGAAGGTTTTTTTTTTTTTTAAAGGGAGTGTGGTTTGCATTGGCCCTGTGGTGGCCTACTAAGGACAAACAGCATTTCATTCACGATGATGCTGACTCCTTATCTGTGCTTTGGAGCCTCCTAGTTTGTGTTTCAGTAAATGACTTACTGAAAATAACAAATGTGGACTCAAGTCTGCGCTGGAAGGGTTCAGTAACATGGATTGCGTTGTAGGAGAAATAATTATTTTTCTTACAGGAGGCTCAAGGAAATGCAAGCCTTAACATTTCACTGTTCAAAGTGTCTGCAGAAGACTTGGAACAAGTGGAGGGAGGTGAGAGAGTTAACAGAGGGGGGAGAGCTTGAATTCTTTATTACGTTCAGATTGCTTGTACCCATACGGCTAAAAATTAAAGTGTTTATTTTAGACACTAGTCATTCCTAAGCTCTTCTCCCTTTTCAGGTGGGTAAAACTAGTTCAGTGTGGGTGGAACAGCACAGGGAGGAGAGGGAATTCTTTGACTTCTTGTTCATGTGTCTAGATATGGTCAGAATGAGATTATAGTTTAGATGCAGCTGGGAATGTAACCAGAGTCAGTTGATGAAATTGTCTCTACCTAGTACTGTGTGTGTCCTTCTCAAAACTTTAAGTTGGAAGTTTGCAGCCAGGCCTTTGTGTGTAGCCTGTAGTTGTGTGCAGGTCGTAGCAGATCCTGTCACAGGGTACTTTTATGCTGGGCCTTTTCCTTAACCATGATGAGATGTACCAGGTGTGCCCTGCAGCACGTTGTGAGAATCTGTGAGAGGTGTTACAGTTGGCACTTGTATGTTGGTGCAGACCTGTTAACTTGAGTGAACTGAATCAGTCCTCAAGAGGATTCCTACAAAGGGCAGGAAAAAACCCACTTCAGCTAGAGCTTTTGGAGGACTAGCAGAGTGCAGCACCAATTTGAGTGAAAACCTGTTAGAGCAAGATAAAGAATTGATGTTTGCCCTGAGACTGGGAACGGTGCTTTTCCCTCTTGTCTCTGCCACTGCCTGTTTTCCCTCCTTCATGTGTAAGCATCTTCTGGGGTTTTTCCCCTCCCTCCTTGCAGTATGTGGGACATCAGCGTGACAAATGGAGCAAGTTGGTACGAGCAGATCTGCACTATCGACAGACTTTGCTGGGCAAGACCTTGGCAGCCTGGAAGGTAGGAGGGAATGTCCTTTTCTGTGAGGAACTTGCCTGGGTGTGTTTAAGGTGTTCCAGTGAGAGCTGAAGAGGTGCCACACTGCTTCACTCCAGGCACCAAGTGGGAAAGGTAGAATGAAGGCTGTTGTACACTGGGCTGTGTAAGCTCTAGCATTGCTTTGTGGAGCATAACCAGTATAATCTCGTGGCTTTGGTGAAGGGTATATCAGAGGTAGCAGTAACTAGGGTGTGTTGACTGCTTGTCACAGAAAAGCAGCGTTTGTTTTCAGTGGCTCTGAGTATTTTTTTTTCCACTGTTACTCTCCTGAGCTGCTACTTAGAGCTTCTAGGTGTTTCCTCATCTCAGAGGTGTTAACAGGTCAGGGAAATTTACCTCCCAATGCTTTTTTTTTTTTGGCAGAGTTACCAACAAAACATACGGTGCGTTCTGTACCGAGTAGCTGAAAAGGAGGAGGAGCACACCAGACTGCTGCTGGGGTGAGCCTTGCCTTGGGCAGCGTGGGAGAAGGGACTGCACTGCAGGCAAATTCATTACTTTATTTCACTGCCACCTTTGGAACTTTTTGAGTGTTTAGTGGTGGGAGTTGACTCTGCCATGCCTTAGTATTTCCATGCAGGTCATCCAGTTAAAAAAAAATCAACCTCTTCCTGTTTGCTTGGTTATTTTTTTAAATCTCTGTTTAGTCCTGTGAGTGTCAGCAGGCAACAAACTGTATCGTTCCCTGCAGTGCATGGATTCTGTTATGGTGTTAAAGCAGCCTGGAAGATGTAGAGGCTGTCTTCCATTACAGTGAGGAGAGCGATTAAAGATGTTACCACACTGCATTGGTTGTAGTTACTTTAATTTTAACTACCTTATTAGTTTTAATGCTGTACAACTTGAGTCACTTGCAGAGCCTGCCTGGCTGAGCTCTGGATTTCAGAGTGTTCTGTTTTGCTCTGCCTTCTCTTCAGCAGAGACCTGAACAGGCAGAAGGTGATTTGCATGACTGAGTTTATAGAGGCAGCTGGTTTTGGTTCTCTTGTGAGTAGGAAGGTGCCAAATAAACAAGTGAGAATCATTCTTAATGGGTTTTGTTTGGTTTTACATTTTTTGTGTATTTTTGCCTTCAGGCAGCTTCTGTGTACGTGGAGAGAAAATGCCCTTGCTCTTACACACGAAGCCAAGGCAACAGCTCAGGCAGATGAGCACTACAGGAGGGCAGTCCTGTCAAAGGTACAGTACAGGTGCTGGTTCAGGGCAGGGCTCAGGTCATGCAATTAGAACAACCAAAAACTTAATCTGAGAGTCACTACTAAGAAAGGATTAAAAAATGAGAGCCTCATCTTATTTTTACAGGTGTCTCTGAAACTTGTCTGGGTGAACCCACGGTTTTTCCTCTTCCTTTCTTTCTCATCATTTCTTAGTAGGAAGGGAAAACCAGTAGTATGATGTAGCATAGTAATACTGGCGAGGTGGAGCAGGAGGGGGGATGGATGGAAAAGGGGAATGCCTTCAAAAATGCCAGGGGGACCCTCTGAAATACTGCTGTGTTTCATTTGTGGGAAATTTTCACTGTCTTGCTGAGCCTCATGTGAAAAATGAGATGGAAATGTCTATAGTGCCAGCAACGGGGAGTATTTTGCTTCCCCTTCCATTGCAGTGCCAGTCTGTGCCCCATGCCCTGTTTGCACGGTGTGTTTAGGTGTTGCTGCAGTGGAGACACACGGCCTGGCTGCGAGCGTGTCAGCGCCAGGAGAAGGTGACAGCTGTGATGGAGGCCAGAAAACATCTGGATATGGGTGAGCTGATGGAGATATTGATCTCTCAAAAGGCCTTGTTATCTGTGTACGGGCCAAGGTCGGTCTGTTGTGTCACCTGTGCAGACGAAGTGACTGGATGGTCTGTTAGCTTCCAAAGGACATCCCCAGAGAATGGAGAATGACTTGGGACTCCAGTGATCTGCTGAAGGCAGCTCATGTGGCTTTTGCTTCTCTGTTGGTTCCGTGTCTACGTAAGGGATGGTAACACTTCCTTCCTCAAAGCAATTTTCCATTACTAATTTTGAGAACCTCAGACATCTGTTTTGAGGGCAGTGCAATATTACTGCTTCAAGGCCCTCAAACTCTGCAAGCATTTTCATGGTACCAGCCACATTCTTGACATGAGGACTCTGAAGCACAGAGAGCAAATGATTTCCTGAAGCTTAGAAAGAATGTCAGTGGCAGCAGGGAGGACTCACAAGTCACAGCTTACTGTCTGTTACCTGAAGTGTTCCACAATTATTCCTCACAGTGAATACTGTCAGTGCTGAGTGTTGTCCATGTTCAGTATTGCTGAAACAGTCTGGAAGAGCAGCTGATCACGTGATACTCTGAAATTAATAGTCTCCTTTTGGTACATGAGTTAATTTATCTTCTCCTAACAGTGCGTTTACAGACCCTGTTTCTTCACTGGAAGGAATTAACAAGGGAGTGTCTGATGCTGAGGGCTCAGCACCTCAGGGCTGTACAGTACCACCAGCAGCACCTGCTCCACAAGTACCTGGGGAAATGGAAAAATTATCATCAGCAGTGCCTTGAGAAAATGGTGAGAAGGATCAGTAAACTCCTCCTCCTATGGGAGGTGACATGTGTGGAGGAGCAGCAGTCTTGGCTGAGGAGCAGCGTGACAGCCTTATGTGCTGAGGAGGAAGGAACATGCCTGTGTCTTGCCTGAAGAAATTGTTAGAAGTAACAGACTTAACAAGAGATGACAAGCTGAGCTTGCCATGGGTGGGACATTTACTGTGAATCTGGCTGGACTCAGATACCTGCAGATGGGGTTACACTGTGGGGCACGTGGGTGTTGAGGGTGACCTCAGCAGAACAAAGGAAGGGGGATAAAGGCTGTTGGGTAGCTGTTGTGCTCTAGCAGCATTTGGCTCAGATAAATGAGGTTTGCCTGCAAGTAACCCACTGTTTTGGTTGTCTTACAGCTGCTGCAGAGACTGGGAGATCACCTAATGACTCACAGGCTTTGCTCTGCTTCCTTCTCTTGCTGGAAGGCACGGGTAAGGAATTTTCCCCTGGGGATATCCCTAGCTCCTTGCTAATCTTTATCCATTCTTCTCCTTCATGTTCTGTTTACACAAGGACCAAAAAAAGTTTATTTAAACATTTTCAGGATTTTTTGGTAATGCTAGCAGGAGACAGACCTTGCCATAGACTGGGTGAACTGAGTAGGCTTTTCTGCTCTGGTTTTGCCAGCATTTCCTCTTTGGTTGATGGTTTGGCTGATGTGGGGTGTGTGAACTCCTAACCTGGTTGCTGTGCATTTTTTCCCCTGACAGCTGTTGCAGCAACAATGGGAGAAGCAGCAGACGGTGCAGGCGCTGTGGCACTGGTCCCTGTCGGTGCAGAGGAAGGTAAGGGGTTTGTGGGGCAGGGGCAGTGAGCTTATGGTTGTGCAGATCAGGGGCAGGTCTGACTGCAGTCAGCACAGTGCACACTGAGTATCTGCTTCCTGCCGTCTTTGGAGTGCTGGGAAACTGTCCTTAAATTGTCTTAGCCAATTAAAAAATATACATCCAGCCTCAGCTGACTTAAATCCCTGTCCCTTTGTCCTTGTGGCAGTGTCCTGTTGCTATAGCTCTTCAACCCCTATCCTGTGGAAGGGAGAGTGTTCCTGTCTACAGGGGGAGTCCCTGGCCTGGAATCTGTGTAACACTCCCAGCTCTCTCTTGTTCCTGTTTTAGGTATTTGATGCTTGGCTCACTTTTACCAAGGAGCAACAGGAGAAGAAAGATGGCACTGAAAAAGACACAGGAGTTCACCACACAAGTTTTCTGAGAGAAGGTGGAACCTGGGCCTTGAGAAACACCGGTGGCATGAAACAGTTGCAGGATCAACTCCATGCCCAGCACCAGCTGAAGGTGAAAGAGAGAAGTGTTTGCTCAGATACATCCAGAACTGGGCTGCTCTCGTTTCTGCTCTGTGTGTATGTGCATGTCTGTTATCTTGGAGCCCCACATCCCAGCTGTTGTTTGGATCCCACATACACTTTTGCCTGTGGTTCAAAGCATTTCATTTAGCTGAGACTGGAGCACTTCACACTCATGTTGCTAACTGGGAACCTTTCTTAAAGGAACAATTTCAAAACTGGCCAACTCCTGCCATAGACAATATTCCTGGATGAAACCTCTGCCTGTGACTAGGATCTGGTCTCTAAATTCTGTGCCAGAATGAAGCATTAGAGGCTGCATCTGATCCTGCCTTAGCTTTAGCTCTGCTTGTACCTCCAAATGTGGGCCTATGTCACTTCTGCCTTTGAGTATGAGCCCAGCCCTGTGTGTGAAAAGGAAGATAGGGATGCCTGTATTGATTGCTCTCTTCCTGCTTCTAGGCAGCCTTCCCAGCTCTATTCCAGATTTCCGAGACACCAGTTTTTCCATTTGCTGTAATGTGCAGCTTGCCTTGCTGCAGAAGTACCCAGTTCTTCTTGCCCAGATGTTACCACAGTAACCTCTTAATTTAGCTGCTATGGCTGTGAGGTCATCAGAAATCTCAGTTCCTTCTGCAGTGTCCTTCTCCCTGGGACATGTAGTGTTGCTCCTGCTCTGACCATGGGATGCTCTGCTGTTCTTTGTGTTGGCAGGCAGCCCACAACCCTCCCCACTCTGTGTACCGCTGTTCCATGCTGTGGAAACAGAAGGCTCTCTCCAAGAAATTAAATAAACCTTTTTCTTTTCTGCCACCTCTGAAGAAGCAGGTGACTTTTAGGAGGCCTGATGTTAGTCCTGAGACAAGAGGACATTCAGCAGAGGAAGAGCCATGGCCTTCAAAATGCAGACGTCTACCACTGCACCCTGCTGATGGGGGCTCAGTTCTCAGTGAGCTGTGAGTGCAAACTTCTAGTTTCTCCCCCATTTCTCTGGCATATGTGTAGCTTTGCATACATGTAGTCCATCTAAGCGTGTCTCATTTTTGTCTCATTTGCGTTTGCACACTGGTGACTTAGTTTCATGCACTCTCCCTAACTCTTTCTCTGACCTTGCATCATATGGCTGGTGATGCAATTACACAAGAGCTGCTGTGAAATGCAAATATCAGCCCACACATAATGAAGGAATTTGTGACCTTATATTTGCATATCAGCAACAGGTAGGATCAGCTCAGCTATAGACCTTCACTGTGTGTTTCTCAAGATAGAACTGAATTCATGGAGTGTTGGTCATTTGTCACAGGATCAGTTACACAGAGGAACATTTGAAAGATATCTGTAATGGGACTTTGGTCATCAGGAGAGCTTGTCTTGCCCAAGTGACCTAGAGCTGTCGCTGAAGCTCTTGGTTTTTTCCACTGAAGTCCTGTATAAGCTCTGAAGAAATGATACACATGAAGATCCTGGCTATACAGAAGCTGAACTTTCATCTTGCCCCTTTCTTTTCCCTGGGGAAGCTTTTCCTTAAAAAAATTCCTACTGATCACAGGGCAATTGCAAGGAATAATCTTCCATGAAGCTTCTCAGCCCAGGACAGGAGCCCTACAGGGAAAAAAGATGGTAATTTCACGCTGCTTTAAGCTTGTATGTGCTGCCAAAAGAAGTGTTTCTGCCCTGTTCAGTTGTGTCCCTTCCACCACTCCCTGTGTTGGCACAACCATTCCTATGGTGAACCACGTTGTCACATCAATACAGGTGGAAATTTCATCTGTAGAAATTATTATTGCATGCAAGGGGAATGTTGCAGAGCTGAGATGAACGATGAAACAGAACTGTTTCTTTAGCTGCAATGTCAGCTTATGCCAATTTAAAATAATTCTGAGTCTGGGGCATTATTCTGTTTTTCCTTTCAGAAATGCTATTCAACGAGCCAGGTTACCACCATGGAGGCCTGACTTCCTTCTGGAATCTCTAGAAAGCAAGGAACTGCTGGGACCTCCTTTTGCTAGGTAGAATATCTATTTTTAAAAGAAAAGAGGGTGACTTAGAGTGGGCATAGTGAGACAGCTGGCTGGGGAGCTGTATGCAAGGGAATTACAAGATTCTCCCTTTATTTCCTGTGACTGCAAAGGACAAGACCAACAGGTTGCACTATGTAGTGACCTCCTTCTTCTTTTACAGGTCAGGGGTGCCCTTTCAGCAAACAGCTGTGAATAAATGTTCTGCACAGACTGGGACCTTACTGCAGACACTGCACCTGCAGGACAGCACCTGTAAACGTCTGTCTCAGCCGGGCAGTGCCGCTCATTCCCATCCCTCTGTCCCACGTGCTGCTCTGCCCTCTCCCCCACTGTGGACACCAGATGTGCTCCATGCTGGGCAGGGCCCAGAGCTCTGGTCTCCTGCCTCTTTCATGCCCCAAATGACAGCTGGACCAGAGAAGGTGAGGGCAGTGCTGAAGGAATAATCGGTGTGTGCGCTGGGCTGCTGTCAGCAGCTTGTTGCTTTTTTGCTGTGTTTTTCTGTGGCTCTTCTGAGCTGCCCAGCTGGATGTTGAGCTGTTCTTGTTCTAGCTGTCATGTTTAAAGCTGACCAAAGGCACTGCCTCTGCCCAAGAACTGAGTACCCCCAGACTGAAGCAATCCACGTGTGTTGCCCTGTAATTCAGGCCTTTTTTCCCAGTGGTCTTCCTACCCAGCTCTTTTCCTGGCAACTGCCTTGAGGGGGCTGCCCCTTCAGAGTTACAGTTGGCCATCCAGATTTACAGGGATTTAAGAATAACTCAGTTTAGGAGCAGTGGCTGTGTCTGAGAGGCTTAAAAAATTGGAATTCACTTTACCTGCAAGTCGGTGCTCGCATTTTAAACTCCCTTGTTCCACACGGAAGGGGAGGGTTACTATTGATGTAATGTCTCTATGCTAGAAATCAGAGGGCTCATTTTTTAAGCTCTGCTTCTTGTCTGGCATTTTATGAGAGGGGCTGAGTGACTACAGCAGTTGTCTGAATGGGAGTAGGTCAGGGGCTTCCTACTTGTAGGGCTTAGTCAAGAAAACCCTTTGAGGAAAAACCCGGTATCCTTCTGACCTCGTAGGGAGGAGGTCAGCCTGTGAGTGGTCACAAAGGGGCCCATTCCCAAGACTCCCAAGAGAACTCTGTGGAGAAGTTGAGACCAAATTTGCAGCCACATCTGCTGTTACCTGAAGACTTGGTGGGACAGTGGAGTCACCAAACTGCAGGTAGGTCCTCAGATCTGAACTGTAGCAGCTCTGCAGCCTCCTCTAATACATACAAGACTGCAAGTCACCTCCCCAAAATGGACAGGAGACAAGGCAGTCTTGTATGCCAGCATGAGGAGGGAAAGGGTATCGGTGTTGCTTTTAGGCATGGTAATACAGTTGTGTGGATTCTGCTGAATCTGGGGGCTAAAACCCTGTTCTAGGGATTGAAGGGTGGGAACTGCTTAGGGTTGGCTTCTTCTAGCAAGAATGGGCTCAGGTGCTGGGGCAGAATTTGCTTCAGGAGGGAAGAGTTCCCGCAGTAAGGCTCTCTGAGAGCTCTCTGTACTGACAGTGTGGGTGTGGAGGGGGCAGATGGTGTCTGAGCACCCTTCACTGGGGTGTTTTTAATGGCATAAGGGCGCGAAACTTCTGTTCTGCAGGACTAGACTTTAACTTCCTAATTACTTCTAGACTAGATATAAAACACTAAATCCTGAATAGGCCAAACCAGTGTTTGTAGTACTAAACCATTCACTAGAGCATTTCTTATCTGACTGAGCCTTCAGAGCTTGTACTGCTCTTTCACTGTACCTGACCTCTTGGGTGAACAGGTACGCATCACAGGGTCACAAACCACGTGAGAAGGGCTCAGGAGGGTTCCCTTTTTCTTGTCTATTAAAAATGTTTCCTGTTTCTTTGATAAGAAGAAACAGTGGATGTCTGTTCTACTTCCATTTCTTGTGCCTCGTATCTTCCATTCAGCTGAAAGGGAGGAGAGGGAGCACATTTCCAAAGAAGAAATGGAGTTGCAGAGAAAGGTGGAGGTTGAACTCCGACACATCCAGCAGCAGATGGAGTACTACTACAGCAGGAAGCTGGAGCTCAAGTATGTTCAAAGGCCCTTTAGCCAGCCCTTCTTTGTCTTGTCAACTGAATGCTGCACTATTTGAATGCATCTACCCTAAAAATAGTCTGTCTGTTCACAGTAGAACTGTGAGTGGAACAGAGAAAAGTTCTAGAGATTTTTAATTTTCTCCTTTTGAGTTTCCTCCAGGTGAAAGGGAGTATGTGCATAACTTCTTCTGTAGTTAGCAAGTGGTTTAATTATACCTTTGGCAGCTCTTGGAGAAGCATGTCAGAGGTATCACGGTGCAATCTGAAGGCAGGATAAATGAATTGGGCAGAGCAGCTGAAATTTAGCTTTTAGATCTTTTATCAAGAGGAATGAAGACTGAGCTTTTCCAACTGTCAATTAAAAAAATAAATGTGGCTGGTATTTGATAACTGCTCAACTAGAACAAGAAAACATTTACAAAATTAATTAAAAGAAAGTGAAGCTTGGAGGGGATTTAACTGTCAGGAAAGGAAGATGTCAGTGACTAGAAGTAGGAATAAGAGTTTTCAGATTCCTCTCATTTACAGCATCCTTTTTTCTTTCTGCTTTTTTAAAAGATTTTAACCATTCACAGGTTTGAGACAAAAAATTGGGTGTTATTGCAAGTATCAATTGCAAGTCTAAGTTGGCTTAGACTGTTGAGCTCTTAATTAGAGTAAGAATCCTTCTAATCTATTTTATCAGGTCCTGTCAGCAGCAGGCACAGATTCTGCAGCAGTGGCTGGAATCGAGCTCAGGACCAGGAGCCCAAGCTGGTGTGCAAGGGGTTCAGGAAGAACTGGGCCAGGTGTGTACAAATCAAACTGGAGCTACTGGAGGGATTATCACTGTGCTCTGCACTCAGCCTAAAGGCTGATGGCAGCTCTGAGGAATTCTGTACTAAGCTGTTGGTAAAATGCCAAGGGAAGGGAAACTTGTAGGCAGAAGTGGGCTGATGAGAACAGGCTCTGGAGATGCATCTTCCTGTTTGTTCAGAAATGCAACTCCAGCTCCAACAGACCTCTCTGAGGCTATTTCCAAGCTACAGGTCAGGCTTTAGGAGATCCAATCTCATAATTCTGTCTGCAGTTTCTCGAGACCATTCCCTGTGTGCAGCCTCCACCAGCACTGCTCTGAGTCCCCAGGTTCAAGCACAAGGTGTGGGACTGCCCTGGTACCTTTGAATCCACAGCCAGTACCGAGCTGTTCCCAAGGGACACGTCCTGTCCCTTAACTGCCTCCAAGTGGGATAACACAAGGGCTGCTGGAGCAGCTCTTGCTGTCAGGAGGACTGAGTGCTGCCTTGCTGAGCAAACAGCTCATGCACTTCTGTTCCCTTGCAGCTGCAGGTGAGGATCGACTCTCTGAGCAAAGCACAGCTGACGGACAGACAGCACGTGCGGAGCCTGCTTGCCCGCCTGCGTGAGATCCAGACTGCCCTGGATCTGTAAAGCCTCTGAACCAACTTTCCAGCTCAGGGGTAGGAATTTTTGCCCCTTTGATAGCCGGGGAGGATGGAAGAGATGTGTACATTTACTTAGTTTAGTTCTACGTACGGTGTTTATATTTGATAAATTAAGTTAAAATATTTTTCTTGTTGTTACTAAAGCTGATTAAAAACCACACTGGAGCTCCATCTACCTCATGCTGCACTTGCAATACCTAGTTTAGGTTACCCTCTCGTGCCAGAAAGATAAGCAACACAGATAAGACTCTTTATTTCAAAATGTTTGCAATTAAATGAGTTCATGTCAGTAAGTCATACACTTTGACATACAAAAATACCGTGCTACTGATACAGTTGAATTAAATGGATTCTCCAGGCAGGAGAAATTCACAGCATTATCAGTACCCTCGAGGAACTTTGCTTTCAGTTCTGGGTGTGTTGCTGGCCCTGCATCACAAGCAATGTTGGGTTATTAGCTCGCTCTACACAGTATTAAAACCATCCTAAAAACAGCCACTTGGTGGATCCTCTCCTCCTTCTGAGCTTTCTAATAAAGCAAACATCCTCCATCACAGGCTGACAGTAACCTTCACAGATACTGTGGATGATGATGCTGAGTAGGAAGAAATTAAAGCTTATACTTCCTTTGGCTGTGTCTGGGTGCCATAGGCCCCAGTGGAAAAGGGGGAAAAGATTCCCTTGTCTTTTTCTCTCATCCACTGGAACAAATTTGCTTTCTACTGTTAACATAGCACTGAAGTTTAATCAAAAATCTCACCATAACTTTATCCTCTTGGGGTTGATATTTGACTTACTCTTTTCTCACTCTCAACGGTTTTAAAAAAAAAAAACAAACTTGCACCTGGTACTATACTGCTGCAGGAGTAAACTTGCTAATGCCAAGAAGTTTAACAAGATAGGTGGCTGAGAGCCACTTCAAGCTTTCAAACTCCTCCCCATGTAAAGTGAGGAAACACTGACTCCTGGAGCCAAATGAATTTTCTCCAGCTTGTCACCCAAACAGCCACCACCATCACCTGACCCAGGGCTGGGCTACATCACTTAGAGGCAGTTCGTCATCCCTTCCTCCCTGATGACAAGCTAAGCATACAGGACTTGGCAAACTGGACATCTGTACAACAAAATTATATTCTATTTTCTGCAGTGCATACAAAGAAGAGAAGGGTTTCTTCAGGAGATCAGAGCTGGTCAAAGCCTGTCTCCTTGAAATAGCAGAAAAGTAGCTCAAGCAAGGAAGTAATACGAGAAATCTTTCAGAAAGCAGAAAGGCAGGTTTCATAAGCATGTCCACTCCAACAAGCTCTGGACAGCACAGTCACTTGTAAATGTTTGAGTGCTGGGACTTGAAACAGTTTATTCTCTCAAAACAACTGATACATTGCTTTAAAACTCAATTCCTCTTCACTTTGGCAGCGATTTCTGTCAGCACCACATAGTGCCACCTGCAACAGATCCAAAGTGTGAGATTTTACCTCTTCTTGACGTGAACTCTTAATATTTTACTGTGGATGAAGCTTCGGCACAGAGCTTTCAGCCCCCAGCACATTCCTAGCATTAAGTATGAGGGCAAAAGTTAGAGCCAGTGGGGTTTTTTTTATATTTTGAATAAGATGAAATTGTTGCCGGTCAAGGGAGGGCCAGGTTGGCACCTGGGAGGCATCGTGGGATTTCTTCAAAGAGCCATAATGTTTTCAAACACAGTCAGTGCATAGGGCATTTCCCTCTGAGCAATAAAAATTGGTCCTGAAGTATCTGAAGCTGTTCTGTAATAGAGGAATTAATTCTTCAATAAGCAATAATGAAGATACATAGCAGAAAGTAAAAACATATTTTAGTTGCTATCTCATCACATAAGAAAAACATTTCCTGTGTCTTCTAACTCCATAATCCAAGAGGTGAAGTAACTGTCTCTCATACAGACAAAAACTTTAAGGCCTGGAGTAGCAAAATAAACCCATGGATTAGGAACAGGACACACACCTCTGTCTGGGTTGGTTTGTTTTTTAAAAGAAAATCCCAAGATGACAAGTGCCGTTGTCTGGAATGTAGACACAGTGGTTTCAGGTTTAAAATACAGTGCAAAGTCCATTTTTAAAGGGACAATGTCAGGCAAAAGCACTGGAGTTGTCCAACAGTAGAAAAGCTGGCTGAGTGTAATTCTTTCTAGTGATGCTCTGTTGCATGTTTTGCTTTGTTTGGGCTGTGAAGCCACACCGGCCAATTTCACTGTTTGGCTCTGTGTGCATTCACAGCTGTCTTTATTTAACAATTTCAGCTGAGTTTCTAAGAACAAAATAAATATGAGAACATATTCTTTACTCAAGGTCTGAAAAACAAATATTGCAGCTATAAAGTACAAGGTCTGACTCAGCCTGTCAGTGTCCCTTTAAACACAGGTAATCTCCACCCCTCCCCAGTGCACCTGCACAGCCTCAGAAGGCTTAAAAGGGACTTAAGAACATAATTCTCCTGTGGCACAGTGAGGGGAGAACATGAAACAGCACAGGCACAGGGTGGGACAGAAACCTCCATGGGCAACATCTTTAAAGGCAGCTGTACCCGGTACATCCATGATCACTCAATTCAGTTTCTACATTCAGCAGCAGGTAAATGTAGAGCAAATACTCTCAAGGTTAACACAGCAATGACATCTTCTCCTCACCCAGGTCCTGCTGAGTGATAAGGACTTGTAAAGTGAAACACTCAGTGGTGTGAAAAGAGTCCTTTTGTATAGAAAATCTTCTTGCTGAGACAGTTTCTATAGAGAGCCCAGTGCTTCTCCAAAGCGGATTTTCTGTCCGGCTTTCAGGTTGAATTTGAAGTCCTTGGGTGCCTCAAAGATGAGGACGATCGTGGAGCCTAAATTAAATTCCCCTAAATGCTCCCCTTTCCTCATGGGGATTCCCTCCTTGTTGTTGTTGGATATGAAGCTGAAGTCATTGTAGGAACCTTTAGAGTAACTTGGACTGTTGGTGTGCAAGTCCTGTACAGAGAAGGAAGAAACTGTTACTTGAGGATTTCAGTGTTCATTACCACAGCTGCAGACTGTACATGCTCAGGCATTTTAAATGCAAGAACTCACAAGTCAAAGGTGAAATAGAAATATTAAAAAAAAAATAGTCTATACTGGCGATGATGTTTAAATCAGTCTTAGAACATCAGTATGAAAAACACCCTCATTTCAGGGCAATAAGATATTTTTTTTTTTTGTAATTCTGTTATGCTGTGCCAGCCTCAACCATCCAACCCAGAAAGCTGCTGCTACAGCCCTGCTCACCTGGTCGAAGTAGATGCGGATGGAGCCCACGTTTGTGGCCCCTACAGCTGTCAGTGAGAAGAAGCCGTGCTTCCAGTCACCCGTAAGGACAACCCGCTCGTTGTGGCAGAACAGCTCCTTGATCCAGCGAGCAACTCCGGGATTCACAGACATCAGAGAGCCTGGAGAAGTGAGAAAATATTCAGGTTAGGTTGTCTGGTTTGTAGCAGCATTGTAATGCCACCCAGATGGTGTTTCCAGTGTAACTGTAGCTGATCCAGTAAACAGCTGTCACTTGTTTGTAGGAAGAGAGGCAAATGCTTGGCAGAGTGAAGGAAAGAGAAGGCTGTGGTGAAAACAAAGGGGTCACAAAAGGAGGTGTGTGGCAGGTCATGTCTCTCTCTCAGGGTGTTTGGAACCCAATCCAAATACTTAGGTTTTTGCTACATACTAAGAAGTAAAACATTTTTATCTGCTTAACTAGAGTATGATGGTCTGCAAAACCTCCGATCCCAGCTCCAGCAGTGCAACTGTTTAGTTGCATTTTCTTTGCCAAGCACAAGCAGAGATCACACTTTAGGCTACTGTCTGGAGTGATCTGCAGAACGATCTGTATTTCAGGTGTAAACTGAATAAACAGTGTTTGGGAACAAATCAGGTCAGGTACTTCAAAGAACTCAAAAGAGCTTGGACACAATATTACTGTTTGCACCATTTGTACATGGCTTGTCCTGGTAAACCACTCTACTGTAACACTCATTACTATTTGGGACAAATCACTTTGCTGCCATTATCTATCATGTCTCTGCACTGCTGTGTCTCAGCAGTAGCCCATAGCAGTTCTTCCCTCCAGAGCTGTTTCCCAGGAACAGAAACCAACCTGGGAAATGCCGTCGGTGCGACACTGTCCAGTCGGTGGGTGAGTGGAAGCAGTGATAGTCCCCTGGAGCAAGGTAGATCACACAGTGGTACAGCTCATTCCCCTCCTTGGTGACCAGTTGTTGCTGAAAAGAGTTACCAGGTGGGGCTGCAGAGAAAGCAGGGAAAGGAAGGGGTTAAAGATACTCTTTCCTTAGTGCTGGTGCAGCAGAACAGTAATAGCACCTATCAGTCATTAGAGGGTCAGTGCTTGAGCATCAATCTTGTTAAGGGGGAATTTTTGGTGTCTAAGTGCTTGGGCCTGTTTCAGTGTGACAGCAGGAGGGCTCCAGCCTCAGTATAGTGACAGAACTTGGAGTCAAGGGTAGGACTCAAGCAGTTAAATGCAGATAATCATAATGAGTCTGGCACGACACTTTAAAGTTACCAGTGAGAAAGACAACTATAAAAATGACATGTTCAACCCCAAATAAAAAAACCCGAGAAATCAGACCTGCTTTTGTTCCTGACAATGCAAGAAAGAGAAGGGGGAGGAAAAGCAAATTCTTTTCTCATGATCTCCAAGAACACCGGAAGGGTAGAGCAGAATAAACGCAGAACTGACACAGAACTCACGCTGACTAAAATGCAGTTCCTCTGTGGAGACACGAGGTCCCAGGAAAGACTCCAGAGAATAAGTGACCCCTTTTACTTGCTCCACTTCACAGTTTTTTACCTGCCCAAAATTCAGGATCTTTCCATCAGAGGGACTAATCTACAGCGAGGAGAAAGAAATGAAACATATTAGTTCCTTCCTTCCTTCTTCCTGAAGCAGAGCTGTGTCCCTGGGGCTGAGGAGAGCTGGCAGAGCTGTGCACAGCCCTCCTTCACTCACCACACTGTGTCCCTCCCTCCCCACACTGTGCATGGCCCTCAGTCACTCCCCACACTGTGCACGGCCCTCCCTCCCTCACCACACTGTGCAGGGCCCTCCCTCACTCCCCACACTGTGCACAGCCCTCCCTCCCTCCCTCCCTCCCTC